>OY992877.1:205243638-205661138 GCA_963921405.1 Cepaea hortensis
AATCTATTGTGCCTTGTTCTGAGGCGCAGAATAATGACTTGTTCTGGTCTATCCATAACGTGGTAGTCATCTTGAGCAGGTTTTGGTGGCTTTCTGACTGATTTGATTATTCTTTTCTTTTGGTGGTATGTTACAGGCACATCAGGCTGTTCTTCTTTGGCTCCTTCCTTAGCCAATTGATCAGCTCTGTCGTTTCCGGGTACTCCACAGTGGGATGGTATCCACTGTATGGTGACCTTATGCTGACTGCTAAGTTCAGAAAGTAGTGTCCTTAGTACTGGCAATTTCCCAGACAGGAGCGCCTCGAGTACTGATTTTGCATCTGTCAATAGCACCACAGGTTGTGTACCATTGCTGGTATTTAGTAATTTCTCTGTTGCTATCTTGATTGCCTCAATTTCAGCATCGTAGTTATGGCAGTACTTTCCTGTCGGTACTCTAGCTGTGTCCCTGGTATTATTTGGGTATTCTATGTACACTCCCGCTCCTCCATTTCGAACAGCATTTTGTGCTGACCCATCTGTGTAGACTCGGATCCAGAGGTCCTGTGGGTATTCTTCATCAAGGAAGCTGAGAGTGGCTGTTCTGCGCTGCACACTGTTCTGATCTTCCTTGTCAAATATTCCTCTCACTTTTGTCTGGATTTGTAATGATAGTCTATGCTCATCTTTCCATGGAGTTCGCTCTGGAATAGTTGTTAGGGGGATACCAACTGTGGGCAGATCGGTGGTTTCTCTGCATAGTCGTTTGGTCTGGTGGATAAAACTACTTCTTTTCAACCGCCCCATAGCTAGGTTTTCAAATCTGTTCTTCATAGGGTGGCCTGGCAAGCTGAGGAACTTTTCTGCTTGTATTAGCGTTTTCGTATCTCTGCGCTCACTCAGTGCTTGTGTCCTCCCCATCTTCTCCATTTCCACTATAGGGGTTGATCTCATCCCTCCTGTGGTGACTCTAAGTGCTTGATTTTGCACTTTGTCCAGCTCTTGTAGTGTGGTTTTTGCTGCTGAACACCATGCAGTTGACCCGTATTCCAGGTGTGGTCGTATGCTCTGTTGATAAACTTTGCTAAGTATTTTCCCACTGGCTCCCCATGTGGTTCCACTTAGCTTTCCCAGGATGGCTATTTTCCTTCTGGCTTTTGCTGCTGCTTTGTTGATGTGCTTTCTCCATGTCAGCCTGCCATCAAATGTTACTCCAAGGTATGTTGGTTCTTTATCTTCTCGTAGTGGTGTTCCATTTATCTGGATGGTCCCTGCCTTTTGTTTTGGAGAGAGGGTAAATAGGGTGGTGCTGCACTTGTCAGTGTTTATGCTGACACACCATCTATTTGCCCATGCAACAAATGTATCTACAGCTCTTTGTAGTAATCTGGTGGCCACTGATGCATGTTCATTTGTGCTCCATAGAACCAGGTCATCGGCATAAATTGCGGCTTTAATTCCATGCGGTAGATTAGCAACGAGATCATTTATGAAGATTAGAAAGAGTGTGGGGGACAAAACTCCGCCCTGGGGAACTCCGTGACGCAGTAGTACTTTCTTGCTCTTTAGTCCGTCTATCTGTGCTCGGGCTCTTCTGTTGTGCAAGTATGCTTTCACCCATTTGTACATTCTTCCATTGACTTTGCAGTTTCTCAGTTTATTCATCAGACCTTCTTTCCAGACTTTGTCAAAGGCTTTCTTCAAATCTATCCATGCCGCAAGCACCAGCTTCTTCTCTTGGAATGCATCCTCAATTTCTTGAGAGAGGTAGGTTGTCTGATCTTCCGTAGAGTAGCACTGCCTAAAGCCAGCCTGCTGTGGCACAAGGATGTTTTTACTTTCAATGTACCACTGCAGTCTGTGATTGATGATGCGCTCCAGTGTTTTGCAGAGACAGCTGGTGAGGTTAATTGGTCTGTAGCTAGAGGCAATGGAACTATCTTTCCCTGATTTTAGGAGGGGTATCATGATTGCTTCTCTCCAGGCTTGTGGAACACTGCCTAAGGTCCAACTGTTATTGAAGATCTGCAACAGCTTTGCTTTGGCCTCTGTTCCTAGGTTCCTGATCATTTCATTGGAGATACCATCAGCTCCTGGTGACTTTCTCATTTTCAGTTTTGATATGGCTAGCTCCAGTTCGCTGATTGTGATGGGTGCCTCCAGAACCTCATGTACTATTTCCTTCTGTCCTGTATGTTGCCGTTTCTCTTGAATCTCTTGTTGTTTCTCTGGACTGATTTTGATATTGCTATCTTGTGCGAATGAGTCCGCAAAATGGTCAGCTGCTTGCTTTCTTGTTAAGATGTTTCCATCTTTATGTAGTGCAATTTTTGAGTTTCTCCCTGTGCCCTCATCGTTAAGTTGTTTTATTAGCTTCCACAATTTCCTTGTGTCTCTTTCAAAGTTCAGAGACTCTGTTTTTTCCTGCCAGCTTTTCCGTCTAGCCTGCAGCTTGGCCCTTTGAAATTTGGCTTTTGCATGCTGGAATTTATTGTGGTGCTCTTGGCTGGGTGTGGCCTCTGCTTGCTTTCTACATACTTCCACATCATTATGCAACTGTTCCAGTTCATTACTCCAGTAGGGTTTATATTGTTTACGGGCTCCTCTTGGTACTGTTTCTCGCGCTGCCTGTAGTATGCATTTCCCAAACTCTTCAACTGCTTTATTTATGTCTTTCTCAGTGTTCAGGTTTCTAACCAGTATGCTGGTGCGATGCTTGTACACTGCCCAGTCTGCTTTCTTGTAGTTCCACCTCGAGAGGGTGCTGCTTTCACTTACAAGCTCATTTTCTACAGTTAGAAAGACTGGTCGATGGTCACTGCCACCTAGTTGTTTCCCAACAATTCGTGTAATGTTCCACTCCAGGTCTGGTGAATGAAAAGCCAGGTCAGGTGTAGTTGTAGAGTGCCATGATCTCGAGTAGAAAGTATGTGGGTCGGACGGCTTGTTAACCAAGATGAATCTATTCTCATCCTGCCAGTCTTCCAGTCTCTCTCCTCTCTGGTCCATGTGATCATAGCCCCAACTCTGCGAGTGGCTGTTGAAATCGCCGCACACAATCATTTTTTCTGTTAATGGTAGTGTGTCCAGCGCCTGTGGACGGTCACTTGGACAGTAGTAATTGATCAGATGTAGGTCTGTATAGCCTATTTTAAGTTTAAGTGTCTGATACTCAGCCCCTTCCATATGGACTTTGATTTGGGAAGCAGTGATGTTATTTTTTACAAGGGTAAGTATCCCACCTTTTCGCCTGTCCTTTCGGTCAGATCGGTAACACTGGTAGCTTCTGATTTTGAAGGCTATATTTTCGTTGAGGTGAGTTTCTTGCAAGCAACATATGCTTACTTTTTCTTTGTCCAGGATGTTTTCTAATTCTACTTTTTTGTTGCTGACTCCCTCCGCATTCCAGTGCATTATTTTGAGTCTTAGTTTAGTATGGCCAGCTGTTCTATTCTCATGTCCCCTGGCTCCACATGACATCTGAGAAGGACCTCCAGTAGTTGGGGTTGGACCCTTTCGAGACATAGGGCCCGGCACTGCACCTGCCTGGGGGTCCAAAGCAGGGCGAGCACCATAACGTTTAGCAGCAGTCGACATATTCCATTTTGCGTAATTGCGTGGCATCCTGATTTCTGTGGTGCGCCTCCTGGCTGGTTGCCTCCGTCTTCAGCACCTTTCCTTTGCTAGAGCAGACTGTGGTCTCACTCGAGTTTAGATGTGTACACACGCACACACGTGTCTGCACATGCATGTATGTGTATACACATCTAGAGCACACTGGTTATTTTCCGGCGCCAGATACTCGCCGTCGCCCTTTCTCCTGTTAGTTAAAACAGTTCCGCCACGTGAAGGCCAGGAGTTGGACTTTTGCTGCAGAGGTTATGTATTCACGAGCCATTGGGGTATTTAAGCAATGTTGGGCGCTCACCCCAACACTGCGCCCCGGCTACATACAGCAATTTGGAACCTAAGCTGGGTCGATGTGGGAGTCACGGTCAGTGAAAAACAGATCCAGCCCATTTACCCAGGTTCTGTCGCTAGAACTGTGCTGGCTGATCTCATTAACAGAATATCCGGCGAACGTTTCGTTTTTAAAATGATTAAAACGGGAATTAAAACACTAAAACATTATTTTAAAACAATAAAAAAAATTATTATTTGGTTGTTTCGGGATTTGAAATTTAAATATTGAGCACAGCCCACTACTGGCAACGTTGGATGAACCTAAGGCTCATCCACGTCAATATGGAAGCACTTCCATATTGACGTGGATGGGCCTTAGGTTCATACCAGAATACGATCAGCGTTGCCAGTACTAGTGGGTTGTGCTCAATATTTAAATTACAAAATGATTAAAACAGAATAGTCACATTTCCGGTCTCGCGGCATTGTTACAATCATACACGCGGTATTCAACAAACACGTGTCCGCACAATGAAACAAGATGACTAACTTATGTACACGCACGCGCGCGCGCGCGCGCACACACACACACACACACACACACACACACACACACACCACAGAGAGAGAAAAAACTCGATTAACAGTCATTAGTTTACCCGTCAGGTTCTGTTATCCGTCACCGTCAACAAAAATGCAAACAGACATCTTCAAAATTGTCAAGGAATTACTTTTACACCCTTCTGTATACAGTTGGAAGTGACTGACTGTACTGTATGATGGCGGAAGTGACTAATCGTCGGTGGCAATGTAGGACTAAAGAGTGAAAACATTACACCAGAAGATGTAACAGACTGGTTGGAATGTGACAAAATGGATGGAGGATGTGAAATTTTGAACGATGATGAATTTCAAAACAATGTTTTCCCGTGGTGAATTTGAATAACGAAGACACAAACAATAGATTGCACGATTTATTGCCTGGCATATTTCGCTGCATCTCGTCAGGCACATACTACAGAAATCACACAACATAAATTGAAATAACTAGATAAATCCTTCAAACTGAAATATACACATGTTCGCACAGTAATGTCGATTGTCTACCACGGTAATTTTAAACTGACTAACATGTCTTTCTGCTTGCACAAGGAGGGCTTACGCGGGTTAATTATTATAGCTTCTGCAAACTTTAACAAGCGACTACTTTGTGTGTTGAACAACACACGAAAGGCACTGTCTCTTTAAACCACGTGACCGCTCTCGAGCACATGTCTCGCGACCGATGAAGCAGGACTGTTCCGGTGTGTCGGTAGCTTAGGCAGGCCGTCTCTCTCTCTCTCTCTCTCTCTCTCTCTCTCTCTCTCTCTCTCTCTCTCTCTCCTCTCCTCCCACCCTACCACATTAGTATAACAGGCTCCTATTGCCAGTACAGTATGTCCCCCACAACTATTAACGATTGCCACATCAATAATGAGTGTTAGTGAGCCATGTAGTATTGATATTTGCACATTTCCCAAACTTGTATCATGAATATATTGATGTTGCTGTTGTTGTTCTCGGTTAACGTCATAAGTGATGTATGGATGGGGGGGGGGGAAAAATGTAAGACAGAAAGACATAAGAAGGGCTTAATATTAGAGGGGCCTGCGTCCCTAATTTTCAAACTCTTTGAAAATAAAGTTTGTTCGTTCGTTCGTTCGCTCTCTCTCTCTCTCTCTCTCTCTCTCTCTCTCTCTCTCTCTCTCTCTCTCTCTCTCTCTCTCTCTCTCTCTTTTCCCCTCACTACCTCACTATTCTAACGCGAGGTGTGGATTGAAAGGCTCGTTATGTGTTTCAGAAGCTAGGATAAAGAACACGCGCTTAGCTTAACACGCTGTTGCACTAATTATAAAAACAACTTAATAATTCAGGAAGTTGATTGATCAAGCGGAGACAAGTTTCCCGTAGTCATTGCAGGCGGCCAGACGACCGTGAGGAGAAAGGGTGTTAGAGACTCATTACAGCTGACATTCAGTGCGGAGATGGCACTCTATGATGATGTTGATGATGATGTGATTTAGGTTTCTTTGTCATGCAAAGCTTCCTGTCTATTGTATTGCGGACATGTGTAATTTCGACTGAGTGCGACTTAATATGAATGTTAAATCAACGGTTAACTTCACTGCACTCCAGACACTCTTAACGTGCTCCATCCCCTTCATCAGTTATCATTAAAGAGTTCCCAATGGCGGTCTGGTTAAACTGCTGGCATTTCCTCGTACTCTTTGAATATCGTCCGGATCCTCTATTCATACCTCGCTAAATGGGCCACTCCAGGTGTGGATTGCCTATTTTACTGCACTTTCCACTCGATTGCGGCCCTCACCAAACCCAAAGCCCTACCTTGTGCCAACGGCTTCGGGCAAAGGGGCGCAAGTAGGAGGGTACAAGACTTACCCTAGTGCAAGGAAATGCAACATAAAGAGTAAATGTCAGGGCAGGTCAGACCAGATCCTAAGCCTTGGTCGGCAACTGATTTAGGCTGCAAGCTCCGGCAGGCGGACAGTTAGAGCATTATTTTTCTGATCCACCAGCTTGTCTTGCAGCGTGTCTTGCAGCTTGTCTTGTTCCAGGCATATTGGTGTTGCCTTTGGAGTAAGCTAGGCCGGCGGAGAGAGGGATAATGCTTCATGAGTAACACATGGTCTGTAAATTCAGCCCAGGCTTTGTGCTATAGAGAGATATATGTCCATTTTACAAACTATCGTCTGTCAAAACGACAAGGTGCCAGTCATTCTACTCGATCTCAGATTGACTATTCTCCTAGTAATGACTTCTTTATTTTACATTTCTTAATTATCTCAGTGCTTCAAGAGTTGAATATTGAAGAAGGCTGGCTATTAAAGACGATAAAACAAAGAAAATTGAAATATTTCGGTCACTTGAAACGTCACGAAAGTTTGGAGAGAACAATAATGGAAGGGTATATGCCTGGGAAGAGAGGAAGAGGAAGGCGAAAGAGAAGATGGGTGCAGGATGTGGCGGATGATCTCCAGATGGGTGTATCAGACGCGGGACATCTTGCTTATGATCGAGAGGTTTTCCGTAAGGTTGTTATGGGAGCGAGGTTCTGCAAAGGACATGCTACTGAATGAATGAATGAATGAATGAATGAATGAATGAATGAATGAATGAATGAATGAATGAATGAATGAATGAATGAATGAATGAATGAATGAATGAATGAATTATCTCAGACTCGCAGTTTTTTTTTTTTATTTAACTGAAATCTTAATGCTATAACAAGGGCATTGGATTTGGAGTCTGCTGACAATGAAAATATCTAAAACCTGTGAAGGAAGAATTATCAATCCAGGCCTAATCCCAGCCTACCCTGGTGTGTTGTGCTGACTCTTCACCTGGTTACATCCTAATGTGCTTCTCTGCTGATGCGATGCCCCAGTACTAGGCTTGCACATCCCACAGGTTGCTGGGCTTGCAGAGGAGAATGAGAGCTCACGGTCCCCGTGAAAATGGTATTTTGGTACCGAGTCGGGTGAAATGTTCCACACCACACGGTTCCACAAGATGGAAGCACATTTCTCAGGGTTTAGACGATCTGAACGCCAATGCATAGGATTTCAGAGTTAAAAGTGAAAACTCTAGGTAAAGGGATGTGGTTAAGCACAGGAGAGCTTGGCATATGATATCACGACATATAGTATATGAATGGAGGTGGAGGTGGTCACAGCGGCGTTCCGTTGGCTGAAGGACAAACACACACACACACACACACACACACACACACACACACACACACACACATGTTGTGATTGTAACGGCCTCACAGAGCATGATGAGAAAGGTGAAGACAGGCATACTTCTTGCAGAGCAGCATGCTTCCATTTATAAATCAAAGATAGGGATCATCTTTTGAATCTTTTGTCCAGGATATGTTGGTGTGGTGGAAAACGAACATGTGGGCAGATTAGCACCATTGGGCGGGGTATTGGTGCTTCATAAGGCAGATGTGGTCATGCCTCTTTGAGATCATGTGTATATAGTGGATGAACAGATAAATCAGATATACCACGTTGAAAATACCGGTTGTTGTCCAATCACCGAAGTTAACTAACGTCAGGAATGGTGAGTTAGATGGGTAACCGCTGGGAACACCACGTATTTTCGACATTTGTTATGTCCGAAGTCTCCGTGGCGAAGTGGTTAAGCCATTTGCCTTGCGCTCCGAAGGTTGTGTATTCAATTCCGGGCTACGTCTTTAAATTCACGAGTGTATTTTTTCTCTGAAACTCCTGGGGGTCGTCACTGGAGCTATGGAGTTCGTGCTTTGTGCGACGCTTTCGGCAGGCCATCCTGCGGAAAGAGACCGAGCCATAAGGGATAAAACCCGGGGCAATGATGTCGATCCTCTCGACTTTTAAGCGACTTTTTTTTTCTACCCCGAGAGAATGGAGCTGCAGGGAGTGACTAGAGTATCTAGTCGACAATCAGTGCTCCGAAGAAAAATCAGACGGACACATAATCAGGCTAAAATGTGTACCATTCGTCTTGGGACTCTTCGCTGGCTGTTGCAGGTGAGGATGGAACGCGTATGGCAATGACCCGAGTGCTGTAATGTCAGTTATTGAATCAACTCAATCAATCAATCAATCAATCATGTGCCATGCCGGAAAGCGTGGGCGGTCATGACTCGCCATTTCACTCGATCACGAGAGTCGTGGATCAGCTCAGTGTTCCTGTCTCGACCATGCCATGTGGTCAAGCTATCCGGGTATTTACTTCTCGGTCTTCCTCTTGGTCTGTTCCCTTCGATCTTGCCAGTTGTCACTAAGTTCTCCAATCCATTTCTTCTCATAACATGTCCAAAAAATGTTGCTGTCTACGTCTAATTTCTCTAATCAATTTACGATTTTCATTTGTCTCCTGTAGTACTTGGTCTCTGTGGCCAAAGGCTTGCGAACGCGGTTCGTGAGCCGCTTACCAGGCGTTTCAAACTCAGCTGCGACCCGATTTGTGCAGCAGACCATGTCGCGTTGAGTTATAACGTGTTGGTATGGGAGCCGGTCGTTCAGAAAGCAATGGCAAACTACTGAACGTAAAACTTGCGTAGTGCATCAACAGCAGCTGAAAACTGCTGATGTTGACTGCAACATTTTTAAAAAGTACTTGGTCATTGGTTTTTCTGTCTGTCCATGGTACTCTTTGCATTTTCCTCAGAAACCACATTTCTGCAGCCATCAGATGTTTTTCAACTTGACTGCTCATTGTCCAAGTTTCACAACCATACAAAAGAACAGGCTCTATGTAGCACCTCAACACTCTTTTTATCGTTTCAATTGACATCTTTTTATTGGTTAGTATGTTTTTCATCTTGCAAAGGCTACTTTCGCCATGGCGATTCTTGTTCTAATCTCTACAAGGCATTTCCCATCAGATGTTATCATACTGTTCCGAGATAATTGTACTCAACTCAGCTCAGGTTAAAACTCAATCTTTCAGAGGATTACCAGCCAACCGACCAAAGCTTTATGTACAAAGCAGCTTTCATTTACAAGAAAAATAAACGTGTCTAGTAATGTAACAAATAGCTGGGATCAAAAATCAAAAGAGGTTCAAACATTTAAAAAAGCTGCTTTCCTTACAAAGTACAATACAAACGAGTTGGAAAGAGTGTCTCGTGTTTTACTTCTTCACTACGACTGAGATCAAATGAAATCTGGTTCAAAGCAATCATTCGTGAAGAACGGAGTTCACTAAATGTTTACTAATACTTACCTTGGTTAAAAACTATGAGTGCTGGCGTATTTGAGACGTGAACGGGGGTATTCAACGACTGCTCGCAGCACAACACATCGTCATGGCCAAACACTTGAACCATTGTATATACAGCATCTCTCTTGTGCGCACCACTTCCATTGTGACACTAGGTGTGCATTTGTGCCTTGTGTATTGTATAACCCTTTTGGTGTCTGCAAGATGAAAGAATGCCTCGATGCCCACATGTAACATCCAAGTAAATAGGAGCATTCTTAAACAAGTGGATCAGTACACTTCTTCTTCTTCTTTCGTTCGCCTGAAATATGTTTATAACTGCAATGTTGTCTCTTGTATGCATCTAACAGTCTTTTTTAGTTCTCTCAGCGGTCTATAGAGTTTATCTTCCACTGTTGTCTCTCTAGGCCAGAAGGTTCGCCTGGATATGTTGTATCTCGGAATAGTCATAACATTTGATGGAAGGTGCTTGTAGAGATTGTAACCAGACGCGCTATGGCAAAGGTGGCCATACTAATTATTCCCATTTATCCGTATATTACATTGTGGGATTTCTTTTTTCTTAGAATTGACAATAATCTGTTTTCTTACAATTTAATTCTAACCCTAGCTTGAAGTGCTATATAGAAACGTCACTGTTATGGGCATGTAAACTATGGACACACACAAAAAACTAACTTATTTAATGGCAGTGAAAAAATTGGTTTCTGAAAAAAGCGCAAAGAATGTTATGTACAGACAGGAAAACTAATGAGTTAGTCAGTTGCATATCCTTTACATGACGTTGCGGTCAACACCAGCAATGTTTGCTGTTGTGATCTCTTGGCAAATTTACGTTCAGTAGTTTGCCATTGCTTTCTTAACCACCGGCACCCATACTATTTTTTTTAAACTAACGCAAGGCAGTCTGCTTCCAAATCGTCCGCAGTTGTCTTTCGAACGCGGGTATGTGGGATTACGAACTGCGCCGGTAGCCTCTTCGCCACAGAGACAAGTCTACAGAAAATATATGAAAACAGTAAATTGATTGGGGAAAATAGACGTGGACAGCTAAAATTTGTATGCACGTTATGTGAAGGAATAGTCTATACAATTTAGTGACAAACTGCACATTTGATGGGAAAGGAGTAAGAGGAAAGCATAGAAATAAATACCCGGATAGCTTGGCCACATGACATAATCGAGACAACAACACAGAGCTGATCCACGACTCTGGTGATCTAGTGATATGGTGACTGTCCACGTTTATCGGCGTGGCACATGATGGTGATAATGATATGAAAACCATAGATGATGTGGTGCTGTCTCCGTGTTGAAGGTTGTAATATACAGAATTATTAATCACTATGGAACCCGTTAGGTCATAAAGTATCATTATTATGTGTCCCGCAAACTGGCGTAGGCGTTCATACGACGCCAGGGATGTCGGTCCTTGGTGTTCTGGACAGATCGCATTGATGGTATTCCTCCATGCCACCGATCGTGTCGACATCATTTCTCGCGGTCTGTATCGACAGGCACGTCATATAAAATCACAGGTATTTCGAAAACATCACAGGAGTCTTATAGAGGAGGTAGACGCCAGAGGCCACACAAGATAGTTTAATTTAGTTTAGTCGACGGATCAACATCACGCACACGGGTGTAACCCCATAAGTGCTCCGTTCTACTCCTAACTCAAGCCTGAGTCCGGAGAATCTCAGCTCAGTGCACGAACTCCGTAGCACCGGCGAGGATCCTGAAATACTTTGGGTAGATTTTTAACTAGAAATTTTGCACTGGCAGCGCCGTTAGGCTACTCTTTTTCGATTTCCAACTGCCAAGGGATGTTTTACGTGCGCAACAATACACACGGGCGTCCGATCCCACTACCCAGAGACCAGGGGAAATTGTGTTACTAGAAGTCCACGTGAAATAATCCCGGCCTTCACCGGGGCTTGAACCCGGGACCTCCAGCACTCGAGGCGGACACCATTCCTCGAGACCACTCAGCCCCCCCCCCTCCCCCTCCCCCAGGCCACACAAGACAACACAAAGAGTCTTTGATGTGAAACAAAAATTGGATATGCGGCCAGCACCATATGTTTAGCTCAATCGCCACTGTATGGTGATTTCGTTAATATCAAGTCAAGGCTTTTACTTCTCAGGAAAGTTCATGGTACTTATTTTATTCTGGGCGACCTGAGAGACCGGGTCAAATTTAAAACACAAAACTTCAGCCGGCAAGCGAGAGTGCTAGCCCCTTCGTTACTGCGGCACCACAGTTTTGAGTGCCGTCAATGCAGAAATATCGCAGCTCTGCTGCAAACGGGCACAATACAATTACTTCCAAAAACAAACTAATAAAATACAACAACAACAACAACAACAACAACAACAACAATCAGACAATCGAAGAAGAATAAGAAGAATGACACGATGAAAATAATAAAGATGTAAAGGGCAGATACATTCGTAAGCAATGACGTTTGTCCGTGCATAAATGTATCAATAGAATTATTTCTTCCCTGTTTGTGCCCGGACACATAGGCGTCAAAGGAAATAGCATGGCCGACTCTTAGGCTGGCTCTCGGCTATTGTGGAGTATATAAATAGACCGGTAGATATATTCTTTTCTTTATGTTGTTGCCGCTTGTTTTGTGCTGCTGCTTTTCCCCCTCCACCTCCTCTTCTTTTTCTTCGTATTATTCTCTCCTTCTTCTGTCTTGTACCTCACAAACGGGCTTGTGCCCTGAATTAACTCACCCAAGCAATCCAGTATGTAGACTTGTTCATAGCTGGCTGCATTGTGCAGCTACTCTTCTACAGGAAAAGGTAAACAATCTCATGCCAACCCTCCTTAGTCACATCTTACGGCATGAATGGTAGGTCAAGGGGTATCCATTACTCCATTATTTTACTTCCCTAATATAATAGGTCCCGCTAACAGAGATGGTACATATATTTGAAATATTTTGGTGCTCCTTAAATGTTGCACGTCCTTAGCAGAACATGGCGATCAACTGTCGGCATGGTGGAATGGATAAGAGCGTTCGGTCTTACATTTCCGGTGCGCTGATGTCGAGGTAGCGGGTTCAACCCCTACACCGGTTAGTTAGACCAAAAATGTTCACTTCTCGTCCTTGACCTGGAGACGTAAATTACGAGTACCTCAAAAGTCGGAGTGGATTCTCCTGATGGCAAGGGACTGTCACGAAAAATAAACTTGCTAGTTTCGATCGATGACAAAAGGAGACATTCGTCTGCACAAACAGGCAACCCTTTGATGTGTATAGACGGAGGAACAAAAATACGTCGCGTCAAAATGTCTACACACAGTCGGCGATTCTTTATGATGTGGGTTGTTCGAGAAACGAATAATAACGCCAGACGTCTGCCAAGGCGGTAGTTAGCCTTTGAAGTGTAGACGGAATGTCTGGACAGAAGGCGGAGAGGATTATGTGATGTGGGGAATTCTCTGGTTCACAGACAGATAGAACTATTGTTGTACGAGACAAAGGATTTCCCCAGATGAAAGCAAACTTGACGGCGGATTGACTCCAGTTAGTCTAAAACAAGAGGAGAAAACCAGACGATCTGGACTGATCAGCGTCTAGACAATTTGGTGACGTCACTCAAGCCCGATATAAAACCCGTTGCGGTAAACAAGTGGAGTTAGTCGACCAAGATTTCTGAAGTTTGAAGGATCGGTGCAGTTTCCGAGTTGTGTTTTCGAAAGAGACTATAGTGTCAAAGTGTTGATAATGTATCGGCGGACATAGATCCAGTCTGTGATCGCATAGTCTCAATTATCAACCGGAATAGGCATATGGTAGGCTATTAATCATATCTAACTTAGAGTATGATTAGGAATAGAGTACAGTACTGTGCGGTGATGTAATGTATTATAGGTGTGGTGATAGAATGTTCTATAAGTGCGGTGCTAGGAAGTATCATAGGAGCGTCGGCACTAGTATCCTATTGTGTGGCTTTAACTAGCTTGTGTGATATATCATTTTACTCAGGGAGTTGAGGACAATGTAGTGGGATAATAATTAGAGAGATTGAGGATGGTTGGGAGGGAGGAGGGGAATGTGAAATGGTAGGACTTCCAGTAGGGCATCTGCTGGGTTTCTACCCGTTCCTTTATTCTTTCCTGGTGTTGCCATGTCTCAGACCATGTGATGAGCTATGTGGCCAAATGACAGAGATCGGATCTCTGTTGTAGATCTGAGTGCTGCTATTGGCCTACACTCATCTAATTCCGGTCAGGATTGAGTTGCTCCCACCATAGTATTTTCTACTCAACAGGTTCCACGTATGTGTGCTATGATATTCAACAGTGAAGCTAGATCACAGTTTAGAAGATGATGGCTCAGGATTTGAAGACAGAAGTTGCTGAGAGACCTCTACATTGGGCTTATACCCAAGTTGGTCTGCGGGAACCTGGCTTCTGCTGAGCAGGACAGGCTGATGATACTTATGTTTAGCAAGTGATAGTTGTATCACTGAACAGTCAGAACATTATATATATATATATATACAACACTGATGCCAGGAACATTTATATAGAGTTATAGAAATACCTGGAACATTCAGATTGTGGTGTTAATATGGGGAATCTTTACAACCAGTGACACTAGATCAATTAAGATTTCCCAAGTAACAGTGGCAATAGTGTTAGAATTCTCTGAGTAACAAACAGTTAATAACAGAGGAAATTCATAGTGTGAATTAGATTGAAGACTCTCATTAGACAGTGTTTGTCATGGATGTCCAAACATCTGGATGCCTCGAGAGATAGCGGAGAAACTCTTCACGTGACTGGAGAAGCATCACCTCGGTGAGGTTGTTTGTCTGGAATACATGGTGCTAGTGTTCTCAGCACAGTGATGAGAATGACTATACTCCTGAACACTGATCTGAGTCTATATACACCTTAGAATATACGTCACACATTCTACACATTATACACACACACATTTCTCCCACACATACTCTTTGCTTTAATAAATTTCTTGTTTTTATTTGTTGAAGCTAGAGTTGTCAAGTATGTTATGTTGGGAAAGAATGAGAGGGGGCATGATCCAGGGGTGAGTAAGAGTGAGAAGAAGGTGTCTTCAGATTGAGGGAGTGTTGTGCACGGAGTCTGCTGGATATCTCCAGGATAGTGATATTGAATTAAAATAAATGTGGGTGTTGATTCCCCTCACTCCACTGTGCGGGCTGTTGTTTGTCGAGACTCCTGTCTTTTCCACTTTTCACATTTGGCAGTGGGGAGCGTTTTGTGTGATATTCACTGGCACAGGAATGGAGCATAATGGGGATGACCCGTTGCTGTGAAGTTGGAACTGCGACTAACTAACTAACTAACTAACTCCAGGGACGACACTAAAATAGTAAAGAAGAACAAATAACTACTACGACATTCTTTACTTACAACAGGGACACTGGTAATAAGAAAAGCCAATCTACTTGTATTTTACGTCCACAAGTCAATTTACGGGAAGCCAATATTTAAGTCCAACTGACCCGTGTGGGGTTGAACCCGCTACCTCAGCACCAGCACACCGCAAGTTTAATATAAAAAGGACGTGGATCATACCTTGGAGAACCACGAGCCCTTATAAACAAAAACAAAACAAAAAGAAAATACATAAAATTGAACTAAAAGGTATGATCAGATAATACGGAGAAAGAAGTACTATCTTTACAGGCGCCTTGGGTCAGGTGAGCAGAAATCAAAGTGGGAACATGGATAAAAATAATATAATAATGACTGAAATCAGTAATAATACATACCTTAAAATAGCGCCAACGTGTCAGACGTTCCAGTCTAATGTCTGTTGTCAACTGCTACACATTTAAAACACGACTTTAAGGACACTGGAATCTGCTTCCTTGTCCAGGGTGGGGAAGATGGGAGTAAAGCGGGTAGCCGTTAGGTGAGAGCATTTTGTAAAGAACACAAGACATTTATTTGCGGTCATCGGTTGATGTACGCTGGAGGAGATGTTGAGGGGGATATCCAGCACCTACGTACATGTCTGGAGTGCATTCTTGGCGATTCACACACACACACACACACACACACACACACACACACACACACACACACACACACAAGGCGAAGTCAATAAGTAAGTCACATATGACTGTGGAAAAATAACTAAATATGATAACAACTTAAAACCAGTTTATTTTTATACATACATTGTCCTTTTATTTCTCAACATAATTTCCACCAACATTGATGCACTTATCCCATCGTTTTATCAGTTCTTCCAAGCCGGCTGCGTAGAACTGCGTGCTTTGTTTTCTAAACCACGTTTTTACTTCACATTCAACTTTGGCGTCATTCGTGAAATGTCTCCCGCCAAGGTGGGTTTTCAGTGGACCAAAAAGGTGGAAATCGCTAGGGGCTAAGTCGGGACTGTAAGGTGGATGTTCCAGAACTTCCCACCTTAGTTGGTTAATTTTCTCCTGAGTTAAGCGAGCCGTATGTGTTCTGGCATCGTCATGAAGAAGCAACACTCCTCTAGTCAGCAGTCCTGGACGTTTTCTTCGAATTGCATCATGAAACATCGATAGAACTTCACAGTACGATTCAGAATTCACATTATCACCTTTCTTCTTGAAATTTATTAGAAGCACTCCTTGAAAATTCCAGAACACTGTCAGCTTAACCTTCTCTGCTGATGGCGCAACCTTGAATTTTTGGACACAAGGCGGAGAAGGATGTTTCCATTGAATTGACGCACGCTTTGATTCGGGCTAGTGGTGATGCACCCATGATTCGTCCCCAGTAACAATCCTTTTCAGCATGCCTTCTCATTCATCTTAGTATCGGCATAGATGATACAAGGACAGGCCAGATCGGTTCATTTTATGTTCCTCCTTCAATTGTCTGGGTACCCACATTGGGCCCACTTTCTTAAATTTCAATCGATCATGCATTATGCTGTATGCGGAACCATGTGAGCACCCTATTGCAGATGCTACAGAGTCTATCATTACTCGCCTGTCACCTCTAATCATCTACTCCACCCGCTGCACGGATGCTTCTATTGCAATCTCAAAAGGACGACCAGACCGGATTCCATCAACAATTTTAGAGCGTTCTTGAGACAATTTTTCTACCCAGCTTTATGGGACAAACATTAACAGGAAGCATTTCCTTATGAATGTTCTTTGCAGGCAGTCCTTTTGAACACAAAAAACGCACAACAGCAAGTTGCTCTTTGGTTGTACACGCCGTAAGTACAGTCGCCATTTTGTTTATGCGCTGCGCATGCATATGAGACACCTAGCGTTACCTGACGAACGGGAATATAAAGTTCGATGTTGCTGTCACCTAATGATACCTGTAGAAAACACCAACTGCATGGTTCTTGTGTACATACATTCAAAGATAAAAAAGGCAATATGATCGCTTGTATAGCACCGGGTTTTTCCCCGCACTGTGGCAAAGGAATTACGAATTCAATTTGTTATCCCTCATACCGCGTTCGAAATGCTGTGGGCAATTTGGAAGCAGGCCACCTGCAATGGTTTTTATGGTATGAGTGTCGGTCGTTTAGAAAGCAATAGAAAACTACTGAACGCAAACCTGTCAAGAAATTACAAACGGCCAAAGAATGTTAGGGTTGACAGCGACGTCCTGTAAACGAAATGCAACTAGCTTTCTGTGTACCCATACGGCTCGGTCTCTTTCCGCATAACAGCCTGCCGAAGGCATCGCACAAAGCACTGAATGGCGCTAAATGCTGAGTGCCGGGATCTCAGTTTCTGCAGTGTTTCGCAGTAATGCTCAGCATTCACCGTTGGTGTTAATTTGAAATAAGCATCCGTTAAATTGTTGTAAAAGTCTCGTTGTTTAAATGTGTGTGTGTGTGTGTGTGTGTGTGTGTGTGTGTGTGTGTGTGTGTGTATACACATGTATTCTCATTGTTTTAAAAAAAAAATATATATATATATATGTGTGTGTGTGTGTGTGTGTGTGTTTGTGTGTGTGTGTGTGTGTGTGTGTGTGTGTGTGTGTGTGTGTGTGTGTGTGTGTGTGTGTGTGTAAATACAAGTGATATATAAATGGTATGTAAAGTTAATTGGTAATTTTTTAAAATTAATATCAGTTGTAGAAGCATCATTTTCCAGAAACAAAAATTTTCAAATAAAAATGTATAATTTTTTTTGGCGATGGGGTAAATATGCCATACATATTTAAATATGTATTTTTAGTCTACATTTACTCCAGTTTATATTTTTTTTTAGCTTTAATTGATCTTATATTTCTTTCTCTCAGCCCAAGGTGAAATGAATGGTGCAAGCAAGAAAAAAATGTCAGTATTCGGAAGAATATTTAAAATTTGGTTTCATACCCGCTGTCCACGATGAACGGTCACCTTTTTGTCTTTTATGCCAATAAATCTTGACCAACGAATCAATGAAACGAGGTCGTCTTGAGGCACATTTGAAAGCGAAACATAATACTCATATTATTTCAGATTTGAATTACTGTCAAACTTTAAAGTTTTGAAAAAAAGAGTAACATTAAAGTCTCTATTTACTGCTCATAATGCAACTATCAATCGTACTCTTGAGGCTAGCTATCAAATTACATTACTCATCGCTAAATCTGGGAAAAGTCATACTATAGGGGAACCATATATATAAACCATCAATATCAGCATTTCTTTAAACGGTTCTGGAAAAAAGATGACAAAGACATTAAAACTATGCCACTAAGTAACAATACTGTTAGCAGAAGATTAGACGAAATGGGTGAGGATATTGAAATAAAACTTGTTGAAAAGCTGAAAACAAGAAAATTGTCGGTGCAAATGGATGAATACACTTTTAGATACAGTGAAGCCGTACTTATAACTTACGAAAGGTATATTGATAAAGGTGATTTTGCTGAAGAAATGTTGTTCTGTAAATCATTAGAAAGCACCACTACCTCCAAAGATATATATAGTAAGCTAAAAAAAAAAATACTTAGATGTCAATAATATACCAATGAAAAATATAACATCTTGTGCTGCAGATGGCGGAAGTAAAATGGTTGCTTAAAATTGAAAAACTAAATATATTAAATAAACAACTTCAAGGAACAAATAAAATCTTGTTGATACAAAAGCGAATATATTTGGTTTCATTGCCTTTATTGAATTAAATCAGACATATACTTACAACAAAAATTTTGAAAAGTTTTATTGGCTCGAAAAATGTGAAGTGACTGATACCGCTATATATGTTATTGTCGATCATCTGAAAATTTTATCGGTTGATTTAAAAGAAAGATTTTCTCATTTGAAACAAATTGATTTCCCAACTTGGATGATGCAGCCAATGTTAGCGGATTTGTCTGATATTTCAAAAATGCAGTATCAAGAAGAACTCGCAGAAATGCAAAATGATGAGTCAATTAAAACTTTATTTAATATAAAAGGAGTGAAGGCGTGGCTTTGTGAGGAAACCGAAATCAAATATCCAAGTGCAACCAAATATGCAAGAGAACTATTGTTACCGTTTCCATCTTAATATTTAGCTGAATGCAGATTTAGTGCCATAAATTATTTGCTGCTAAAAATAAAATAAAAAAAATAAAAATTAAACAAAAAATAAGAAATCGGCTGGATATAACGAGGAGACTTGAGACTGAAGTTAACTAAATTGGAATCTGACATAAAATCTCTTTGCAGCATGCACCAAGCATCAAGCGCAAGAATATGACTAAACTTAAATAATAAATAATTACTAATAATTAAAATAATATAGAAAAATCTTTCATTAAAATTATTTTGTACTTGAATTTCAGTTTCCCATTATATGTTTTGAAAATTTACTTACTTTGTTTGCTCAATAATTTCCTAGTGATTTCTTCCTAAAACCTATCATTCAAGTTTCTTTAGTGAACATTTCAATTTTTGAATATTAAAAATTATGTATATGTTGGGGGGATAAGAATTTTAGAAAGGCTTAGGTGGGGCATGGCATAAAAAAAGTTTGGGAAACACTGGTCTAGGCTTCCCGTGACCCTGCTCAATTTCACAAATTCATGTATATGTAGGAATATATGCTAATGAAATGGTTAATAAGGAAGCTAAACAGGCAGAGTTACTTATAACACAATGCATGTGAATATAAGCAAAGATGACATTAAATTTGCAATTTAATATATAACAGAGGAATGGACAACAGAGCGGGATTAAAGTTTGGGGGGAAAACTCGCTTACAAATTGATCAGTTCTCCACAAGAAAGTATCAGGTAACAGATGAACTTAAAATTCTTCGTAACAGACAATTGTTGAGGTTGCAGTTTGGGTGGATTCGGGAGCGTTGTCAAGTTCGGAAGTTAGAGAAAGCGAGCATGTTAAAAAAACATTCAATAACGCATACCAAACAATGTTAAATTAATTATACGTTTATTATTACATGTAGTGTTACAAATAACTAGTACGGTTGTTCGCTTTACCTATCCTTGCCTGGACACTGTTTGAAGACTTGGTCATTCCTGGGACTTGTTCAAATCATACAAACTAGAATCGCAAGCCATTTTGGCTTCTTCTTCGGCAGTGAGTCTTTCTGAATCCCAAAAGTCTATTTGTTGCTTTTTCTGATCATTGTCTATCAAAATAGTGAACCTTACGCTACAGTCATTTCAAAATGATGACGGCGCCTCACTGTAGGAACATTTGTACTTCGACACATGACCTTAGGGTTAAGATCCAGTGACTTTCTGGTGGCTCATGATCAGAGTGAGGCTCTGCAAAGGAACTGGTGATTCCACGTGCAAAGTATATTTCTTGAATCGTTTGAATGTTGCAGGCGGAAGATAGAATTTAATAACGGAGTTGATTCAGTAACATGATGTGCAATCTACGATTCGAATCACATATCATTAATGATTGGCAATAATATTTTAATTTACGTTGGAGCAACAAATGTATCTGTCTCTTGGGGCGTACGGGGTGTCAGGCATTGATAGCACCTTTGGTAAGGATGACTCTCATGTCCTTTTCAGGACCCATCCCCCACTGGTCCAAGCCTGACACCCAGCTCGTGCCTGTGGCTCCTAGTAGCTGTCAGCATGCGACAGCGGCCACCCCCCGGGCAACAGCTGTGAGAGGCTGGCTAAACCAGGCATGGGTATCCGATTTGGTGTCAAACCAAGAGGTAAACTAGGGTATGCCTACCCAGCATGTGAAGACAGGATTCGGCAGACTGCGCGGAAGAAATCATTCCTGATTCAACGGGCAAGACGGCGTTTACCTGCAAAGCGTTGTGGAACGTAATGAGCACGGCAAGGCACGTAGAGCGCCCTGGTCATCTACTGCACCTGTATTCGTCTCCAGTCGTCTTGACTTGTCTTGACACTGGACACAGATGGACTCAGGCGAGAGAGTGAGGTCGACGAATTGCGCAACTCTTCCTCACTTTAATCCAAGTCATCGCGCAAGTCATTCTTCATCCAAAGTCACATATCACCTTCAAGCCCTGTGGCGATGGGCGAGCGGCAAAGCGGCAGGCGTGGGTACGCTGGCAGCCGTAGTCGCAGACCTGCACACAGGCGGCTCAGGCCATATGGTCGTCTTCTACTGACCGGAGCAGCAGTGGGATTCGGCAGCCCCCTGAGCGTCTGAGCAGCCCTCTATAGGAACACACTGCTCACCTCCATAGCATGAGGAAGGGGCTAGAAAAGGTGCCCTAAACATTGTCTGCTCCATCACTACCTAACCAGCTATCCGTGGTTGATGGGTACCCTAAGTGCGGTCGACATACAAACAAAGATAAAACAAGCAAAGCTAAAATAGTAAACCATATTCCCTTAACAATTGGAACTTGGAATGTACGCACCCTACTTGACAGAGACGGCGCGTCGGGTCCAGAGAGACGAACAGCACTGATTGGGAGAGAGCTGGGCAGGTACAACATCGACATTGCAGCCTTGAGCGAGACACGACTTGCAGAAGAAGGCCAAATCTGTGAAATAGGTGCCGGCTACACATTTTTCTGGAGTGGAAAGAAAAGCGAGGAAAGACGCCAATCCGGTGTGGGATTTGCCATTAAGTCGGCCCGGGTCGGCAAATTAGCTGGATTTCCAAAGGCTATAAACGACAGGCTCATGACCATGAAGTTTCCACTGCTGAATGGAAGGAAGCATGCAACCATTGTGAGTGTCTACGCACCAACTATGACCAACGAAGATGATGTCAAGAACAAGTTCTATGAGGACCTGCACAATGTATTAACATCTGTTCCCAAAGGAGACAAACTTATACTCCTTGGGGATTTCGATGCCAGAGTAGGCACGGACACCACCTCTTGGAGTGGCATTATTGGAAAGCATGGAGTCGGAAATTGTAACAGCAATGGACTCCGCCTCCTTCAGACATGTGCCGAACATGATCTCCTGATTACAAACACAATGTTCCGTCTCCCCATGAGAAATAGGACATCGTGGATGCACCCTCGCTCTAAACACTGACACCTCATTGACTATGTCATCGTCAGGAGGAGTGACAGATAAGACGTTCGAGTGAGAAAATCCATGTGTGGTGCCGAATGTTGGACAGACCATCGTCTCATTGTCTCAAATAAACATTCACATCAGGCCACCACGGCGTCCTCAAGGGGTGAAAATGCAAAAAAAGCTAAATGTCACCCGCCTAAACAGCAAGAAAATGCAGCAGTCGTTTGAAAATATGCTGGAAGACCGCCTCAAGCCCATTGCTGCAGCTAAACAGGATACAGAAACAGAATGGAGAGCCCTAAAGGACATAATTTACAACACTGCTATGGAAATCCTGGGTCCAGCCCCCCGAAAGCATAAAGACTGGTTTGCTGAAAATTCCGAAGACATCAACCAATTGCTGGCCGAGAAACAACTTCTCCTCAAGGCACATTTGAATGACCCAAAGTCAACATCAAAAAAGATGCTTTCAAGAACATTCAGAGAGTAGTGCAGCAGAAACTTCGGCACATGCGGGACTCCTGGCTGAGCAGCAAAGCTGATGAAATTCAGGGCTTTGCTGACAGACATGTTATGAAAAACTTCTACGACTCACTGAAAGTGGTCTATGGTCCTACATCACCAGGCATAGTTCCCCTCCTCAGTGCAGATGGGGGAACATTGGTCACCGATAAGAAAAAAATCCTCCAACGTTGGGCAGAGCATTTCAGCAAAATCTTAAATGCAACTTCCTTCTTCGATGATGAAACCATCAACTGCCTTCCTCAAGTTCCCACCAATGAGACACTTGGTGACCTGCCAACCATAGTGGAAATAAACAAAGCCATTCAGCAACTCTCCAGCGGCAAGGCACCTGGTCCTGACTCCATCCCAGCAGAGATATACAAGGCAGGTGGGCCGGTCTTAACAGAGCAGCTTCACCATGTCTTCACAAACATATGGATGAACGAGACCATGCCACAAGATTTTAAGGACGCGTCAATAGTCCACCTTTACAAACGTAAAGGAAACCGCCAATCCTGTGACAACCACCGAGGCATCTCCTTGCTTTCAATTGCAGGGAAGATACTCGCCATAATTCTTCTCAATCGCCTCACAGCCCATCTCGATCAAGGTCTTCTTCTTGAGAGTCAATGTGGCTTCAGAAAATAACGTGGAACTTTCGACATGATTTTCGCTGCAAGGCAGCTGCAAGAGAAATGTCAGGAACAGAACTGCGATATGTTCTCCACTTTCATTGACCATACCAAGGCTTTTGATACAGTCAGCAGAGAAGGACTGTGGAAGATTATGGCAAAATATGGCTGTCCACGAAAGTTTGTCCAAATAGTGCGGCTATTTCATGGCGGCATGCAGGCAAGAGTACAGGAAAATGGTGAACTGTCTGAACCCTTTCCTGTCACCAATGGAGTGAAGCAAGGATGTGTCCTGGCACAAACACTGTTCAGCCTCATGTTTTCAGCCATGTTGATGAATGCCTTCGAGAACGAAGACATTGGAATAGACATCAACTACCGTATGGACGGAAAGTTATTTCAATCTCAGAAGGCTGAAAGCTAAAACCAAAATTAACAGCGACACCGTCAGAGAGCTCCTGTTTGCTGATGATTGCGCCCTATACGCCAACTCAGAGGCGGACATGCAACATAATGTTTCAGCTTTCTCACATGCCTGTGCCATCTTTGGGCTCAATATCAACTTGGAGAAGACTGTAGTTATGTACCAGCCAGCTCCAGAGAATAATCACACTGTGCCGAATATCAAAGTGAATGATCATAGACTAAATGTTGTGGACATATTCACTTATCTTGGCAGCACTGTGTCACAAGCTGCCACAATTGATGACGAAGTGAATGCAAGAATCTCCAAGGCCAGTGCGGCCTTTGGCAGACTGTACAAGAATGTATGGGACAGAACTGGAATAAGCCTGCAAACAAAGCTAAAAGTCTACAAAGCAGTTGTATTATCCACACTGCTATATGCTTGTGAAACCTGGACTGTCTATCAGCGACACGCCAGGAAATTAAACCACTTCCACACAGTCTGCCTTAGGAAGTTACTGAAGATTAAATGGCAAGACAAGATTCCAGACACTAAAGTCCTAGAAAGAGCATCCATGCCCAGTATCCACACTCTACTGATGAAGAATCAGATTCGCTGGGCTGGTCACCTGACTCGCATGCCAGATCACAGGCACACTAAACGAATTTTCTACAGCGAACTGCGTTGTGGTAAACGCTCCCAAGGCGGCCAGAGGAAACGTTTTAAAGACACTCTGAAAATTTCACTGAATGCTTTTGGAATTCATCATGACACCTGGGAGGCTGCAGCCAGAGACCGAAATTCGTGGCGTGCATCATTACGCAAGGGTGTAGTCATATGTGAGGCAACCAGGACTGCAAGAGCTGTGAAGAAAAGGCAGGACAGAAAAACCACTGCAGGAAATCCTCCTCCAGAGACGTCAAGCATTCTTTGCCCACATTGTCAAAGAACATTTCGAGCCAAAATAGGCCTTATCAGCCATCTTAGAACCCACTGCTCCATACCTTCAACCCCACTGGATGAAATGAATGGTCATCATCATTATTGATGGACAAACAACATCTGTCTCTGGGCACTATTTAGAATCAGCATCTACTTCTTCCTCTATGGAGTTGTCAAACACACATTGATTGCTGTCTTTGGGTAAATTCTATTGACGTCTGGTTGTGTATGAAGAAACATACTGCAGCTTTGCTAAAGTCGTAATGTCATTATTTCAAACTTAGTTTCACAGTCAAATTTCTGAAGTTTTATCATCTATCTTTATTGGTCCGTTATTATGGTTTATCCAGCCCACTTCTGCTGTTGACATTTCCTGAGAGCCTAGGAGACGCAGTTAACTTTATCAGTCATGAAAGCTCCAACCCATCCCACACTACCATGCATTTAGTGAGTGAGTGAGTGAGTGAGTGAGTTAGTTAGTTAGTTAGTTAGTTGGTTGGTTGGTTGGTTGGTTGGTTGGTTGGTTGGTTGGTTGGTTGGTTGGTTGGTTGGTTAGTTAGTTAGTTTGGTTGGATGGTTGTGGAATATACTTTTCACTTCTACTGAAATATGCATTTCGTGATCAGGATGGTTGTATATACATTCACTCACGCTCAGATGGCGGCCTCTACAATGCTCAGAGATTGAAGGCTAAGACCAAAATTAGGAGGGTACTGATCAGAGAGTTGCTTTTTGCAGATGATGCTGCAGTTACGACCCACTCTGAGGAAGAATTGCAATGTCTACTATCTGCATTCTCCAATGCTTGTTCTGAATTTGGTTTAACAATTAGCAAAAAGAAGACACAGATTATGTCACAAGGTGCACATGGGGTACCATTAATCTTTATTGACGACGCCGAACTAGAGATAGTAGACCATTTTACATATCTAGGATCAGTGGTAAATAGCAAATTATCCCTAGATCAGGAAATCGACATCCGGATTGGTAAGGCAGCAACAACAATGAACAGGTTAAGAAAAAGAGTCTGGGAGAACAGGAAGCTTAATGCCAAAACAAAAGTCCTTGTCTATCAAGCCTGTGTCCTTAGTACTCTTCTCTATGGCAGTGAAACCTGGACAACTTACTCACACCAAGAGAACAATTTAAACAGCTTTCATATGCGGTGTCTGCGAAGAATTCTTGGTATTAAGTGGCAAGACAAAATCACAAATACTGAAGTATTGGAAAGATCAGGTTGTGTGACAGTTTATTCCATACTCAGTCTTCGTAGACTTAGATGGATAGGACATCTTAGGAGGAAGGATGATGGTAGAATACCAAAGGATATCTTTTTTGGTGAATTACAGATGGGTAAGAGATCTCAGGGTCGGCTTCTACTACGATACAAAGATGTGTGTAAGCGGGACATGATTGATACAGGCATTGATAATGCACATTGGGAGCAAGTCGCCGCTGAACGTGTTGCATGGAGGGCAAATATCAGAAATGGAATAAAGTCAAAGGAGAAAATTATTGCAGAAAAGTCACACACCAAGCGTTTGAGACGTAAGATGGTGCTTGATGATGGAAATGACCAAGTGTTCACATGCACCCACTGTGAACGGACATTTACAGCGCAAATTGGCCTTATCAGTCACACTCGCTACCGCCATAGTTAAAAGTTATTATGCCTTTTTAAAGCACAAACTATCGTCTGTCAAGACGGCAAGGTGCCAATGATGGTTGGTTGGTTGGGTGGGTGGGTGGGTGAGTGAGGTAGTTAGTTAGTTAGTTAGATAGTTAGTTAGTTAGTTAGTTAGTTAGTTAGTTAGTTAGTTAGTTAGTTAGTTAGTTAGTTAGTTAGTTAGTTAGTTAGTTAGTTAGTTAGTCGACAGATCATCCTCATTGCACATCGAACCATTCAATCCATAAGTGCTCGGATCCCCTCCTCAACAAATCCCACAGCGTGTAGCGGCTAACGACACCAGTTCTGTGCTGGTTTATCAATCTTCTTTGGCTTCCTTCGTAGTGTTCTTGTTTGGCCATACCTCTTTTAATTTGTTGTTCTCGCAATCTGACCAAGGTTGTAGATTCGCAGTCATCACTTGGTTCTCGCAAGAATCATACTTCTCGTAGTGCATTCAGAATGTCAGCCTGGTCCATGGCGCGTCCGCCCTCCACTTTAGCCATACATGCGAGCTTGTCAGCCCGCTCATTTCCTTGTACTCCCGCATGCCCTCGCACGAAGATGAAACTAATCTTTGCCAGCCGAGACCGCTCCAGAGACAGCAACCACTCTCTTCGGATCCACTCCGTCTCTATCCTCTTGAGAATGCTCATTGAGTCGCTAAGGACACATGTCCTCGTGAATATCTGTGTCTCGAGCCATGTTATTGCTTTGCTTACTGCCATGACTTCTATAGTCAGGCTACTTGTGGTTCAACAAAAGCACCAAAGTCCTCCTTCACAATTCTCTCTTCGGTCCGCGCCGTAAAGGCCCATGAGCTTCTCACATGTCGGACGACCGACCCATCTGTGTAAATGACAGCATAACCGTCTAACGAATTCTCGAAAATCAACGATTTTACTTCCGCCTCCGCAGCAGCCGGATTTTCTTGTCTGCATTTTCTGTCTAGTTGGATGCAAACTGAAAAGGATGTACAGAAATCTGTTGGCACTTGTACCCATTCCTCGCCATGTTCTAAGTCCTCCAGTGAACACACCTGTTGAAGAATGTCTTCCGCTTGACGCATCCAAGACCTACTTCTTTTTAACCTGCTGCCCTACACCTTCCTAATTTCACCATGCAGTGGATGTTGTGTGTTTGCGTTGACTCTGAGGTAGGCACGTGCTCTGCAAATTTGTAGTCTGTCTTCAATGGTTGGAAAATCAAGAATGTAGCGCATAGCCCTGCAAGCTGTATCTCTTGTACATCCAAGAATAAAGCGCACAGCTTCGTTTTGTATCCTTTCCATTCTTTCTATCTGCTTACGGCTGAGAGTCAGGATCGCCATCGCATACTAAAAAGCAGACATGACCAGCCCCTCGTATAGGAGGCATAGATGGCGCTGCTCACAGTTTGTTGCCGCCATCACCCGCATCGCAGCCAAACCCCGCTTGGTCTTTGTTATCACCTGGTCTATGTGCTCATTATAAGCAAGGCTTCGATCAAAACGTATCCTCGGGTAATTCATTGCCTGCGTTCTTTCCTGCGTTCTTTCCACAGTCTCTGAACACAGATTAACAGTTGGTGTTGCCGTGTTGACAATATGATTAATCAAAGAGAACCATGTCACACTGTTGCCTTAGTTGGGTTGACCATTGCCTCAGCTTCAGCACACCAAGTACTTATGCGTTTTAGTTCGGTTTGCAGTTCCACAGCAACCTGATCTCTATCCTTACCCTGACGATACACTAAAACATCGTCGGCATATGACAATGTCCTCCCCGGTCCAGGGATCTGCTCGCTGGTGATTCTCACAGTGTAGGCGGTGAACAGCACCGGAGATAATGGTGATCCCTGTGGTAGGCCAGGATATATTGTTGTTGGTTCCGACGTCCAACTGCCACATCTAAAAACTACTTTCCTTTGGAAGAGGGCTGCAGCGATCCAACTAAGGAGGAATGGACTGATCTTGAGTTCAAGAAACTGTAGCATTAGAAAATCAAATGGTACTCTGTTGTACGTGTCCTCCAGATCAATCGCTGCAGCAAAGGTTTCAATGCCTGAGTGGAAACCTTCATCATGGGCAAAAACTGCTGCATTGGTCCAGGTTTCTCTTTTGGGACGGTACCCTCCCAGGGTGATTGGGAAAACACCTTGCTTCTCTAACTGGCTTGATATTTTTCTGGCAATTAACTTCTCCAGCAGTTTGCCTATTGTATTCTGCATGGTTATTACTCGATATCCCTGGATTTTTGTGTAGTCTTTGCCAGGCTTCGGCAAGAGAATCAGATAGCTGTGTAACCACTCCTCCTTGATGCTAGCACTCCCTATACTGTTGTTGTACATGTCTGCTAGTTTCTCTAGCTCGTTGTCGGTACACATATTGATGTCGTCATATCTTATGCCATCTGGCCCTGGAGCGCTGTTTTTTGATCGTCGAAACACAGCCTTGATTTCTTTCATTGTCACTGTGTCTTCATCCGAAATGTTCTGGGTCTTACACCTGTCTGAGGTGACCTTCTTGGCAAGATGTCGGCCTCTCATGTCTGTCTGGTTGCTCTGCTCAAGGTAGCGTTCAAAGAGGGCTTTGCCCTTGTTCTCGTCAATCCTCTGCCAGATGGGGTCAGCCCCTTGGAAATCAGAAATTCTCTTATTCTTGACTACCCCACTCATGCTTTTATGTAGTCTCTAGAACATTTTCAGTGACTTGTCTGTGCTTATTGTTTGACATACCTCTGCCCATTTTTCACTTTTAACCACCTTAACCAGTTTTTTTTTTTAAATTGCTCACTTTTGTGTGCATCTCTCTTTCTAAGTGCATGTAGGGATTAGGATGGGCAACTCTGTTCTTCTTGGCATTTTGCCATTTCCTTACAGCACTACGCTTATCCATCCAGGCCTTTTTCACCTCAAAATTCCACCAGGGTGGCTGCTCGCAGCTTTTATTCCTGCCCTGAAACTTTCTGCGCTTGTCACGCCTTATTTTACACACCACATCTTGCCCTGTACTGTCATACTGGAAAGTCTTGACCGTTGACTTGTGCTGCCTGGTTCTGCCTTTCTCCACCAATATGCTGCAAGGATGGTGGTCGCTGCCATGGTACCCTAGAACACCCCATCTACACACTGTAGTGAGTGCAGAAGAAACCAGCGCCAGATCAATACCATGCACCATACTATGCATTTACTTAGTTCATTGCACTCTAGAACGTTGTCCGCTTTGAAATAATTCAACTGTCGCTTTTTCTCACCAGAGCATTTGTGTTTCTGGACATAGTTCACACGTCATTGGCATCGATCAGGCTGTAGTGTCTTTCTGCTGCGCTATATTTACAAGCAAATATTTTGGTCACTTGAAACGTCATGAAAGTTTGGAGAGAACAATTAGGGAGGGGTATATGCACTGGAAGAGAAGAAGAAGAATGT
This sequence comes from Cepaea hortensis, assembly GCA_963921405.1. Lineage (NCBI taxonomy): Eukaryota > Metazoa > Mollusca > Gastropoda > Stylommatophora > Helicidae > Cepaea > Cepaea hortensis. The sequence goes on from OY992877.1 coordinate 205,273,310, forward strand.
CAAAGAGAAGATTGGTGCAGGATGTGGCAGATAATTTCCAGATAGGTGTATCGGACGCGGGGTATCTTACTTATGACCGAGAAGTTTTCCGGGCAGTTCTTATGGGGGTGAAGTTCTGTACAGGACTTGCTACTAAATGAATACTTAGACATTTAGACGTTAAGAGCTATTATGGAAAGTCAGACTATTCACATATTGTTTTGGCAATTGTTGCACTACCTTTATGTGAAAGGCGCGATATGCGGTATTCGTTATTCGACCAGCTGCGTGAATTCTCAGTGTGTTGTTGGACATTTTCCATAGAGCGTGAAATAGGTGCCACTTTACAAAATTAGGGCATAGAGAGAGAGAAATTATTCATCCTACGCCCTCAGCTACGCCACTGATTGGCCTATTTTGCTGTAGAAGAAGAAACTTGTGAATTATGTCAGAAGCAAGATAATATTGCACACTGATTCCTGGAATGTAGAAAAACCACTAATAAATTATGTGTCGCGCTATAATCGGTAAGTGGAAAAACAATGCGGACACATGGCTCAAGAGAGATGCAAAGAAAAGTAATCAATGTATACGTATAACTAAAAATTCGTTTATAGGAGATATATATAAGAAGTGTAATATGAAATTTTAAAAGCTATTGCAGATTAAAATTATATCCATTTCATAGAAGATGATAATCAATATAAACATTCACAACTGTTTGATAGACAGAACTTTATTATACATACATTATAAAATAATATAACACGCACGCTGAAAACGATATCTATACACAATTAATTACTTAAACATATGTAAAATATAATGTACTGCACTACTACTGGCACCTTGCCGTCTTGACAGGCGATAGTTTGTTACACGGTGCTTTTTTTTAAAAAAAAAAAGGCATAATAACATCTCCATAACACAAAGCCACGCGGTATGATGCCTCTCTCGGCCTGTCGAGTTTACTCTGGAGGAATGTAATATACATCTGGAACACATGTACAGACAAATTGATTGATAAATGGATCCATGCAGTGGCCTGTCGGAGCTTCGATCCTAGACCAGTTGTCTACCAAGGCTTAGGGTCTGGCATGCTCTGATGACATTTAGTATTTAGATTGCATTTCGCCGCACCAGGATAAGGCGTCTACCCTTCCTTCATAATTATAACCAGCATGGCTGGTTGGAATATTGTTATTGATGAAAATATTTTTTTTTTTAAATAAATAAATGAAAAGAAAGATATTGTATATATTATTTCATATGGTTGATATTTATGTATTTATATATCGCTTGCCATGTTATATTGTGGAGGGGGCTCAATACCTACACCCGCATTATGTTGGACTTCAAATTATACACAATCATCTTGTGGTTGATCGCAACATCCTGCATGCAAATGACATGCAACATTGCCAAGGTTACATAATGGTGGCTGGCTGGGGATATGCTCTTAAACGTTTGATACGCTGATGGCGGGGAAGGGCGGTGGTCTATCCTACACAGGTCAGCTGGACTTAAACGTTGACATCTCGTCCAGAAAACAATGACAAACTCATCATCATCGTGTAGGGGAGACTGGGGAGAAATGGACATAGGGGAGAAATGGACCACCCCCTCTCTGGCCCCTGGCTGTGGTGCAATGAAAGTGAAACCATAATAAGTTTGTTTTCCACATCAAACATAGTCCGAATTTTTCATTTGCCATCGACTTCCCGCACAGGTCGTTCCCACGCAAAGTTTGAAAAATTTTCTGCACTAAAGTTTCTTTTTCCAGTTCCAGACACCATCGTAAAGCAGACGCATAGTCAGGAATCAGGACAAGGTAATTACGTTAATATCTTTATTTACTTGTTATTTAAGAGTTCATATAAAAAATATAGCATATAATATTAGATTTAAGAGACTTTATGGCTGAATAGTTTAATACATTGATGGGGGAGAAATGGACCGGTTCATTTCTCCCCATGGTTCATTTCTCCCCATAGAAGAAATTGACAAGACAGTCTGTTGTTATTAAAAGTGTTGAAGATTGCATTCGAATATCAGCATTATTGATTCTTTTTAATACTGGGGTCTAAATCTAGACCAATAAAACTGTTAACAAATTTGATTTCAGTGATTTATTAAAGATGCACGCCATTCGTGCTATGATCAGTATTTCTTTGCAAATGATAGGCCTACCATTCTAAATGTTATATAATTCTGTCACTCTTTTGTTTCAGATGCCAAGATTGTACATCAGAAACACCAACAAGGGTCTCGTTACGGAGGAACGTATGAGAGAAGCTGTTAATGCTGTGAAAAATGGAATGAAAGTGAGGAAAGCTGCAAGGGAGTACGGCATTGCTCGCTCTACCCTCAATAACAATCTTACAAAAGACAGAGAAGGAAATGGTCTGCCTACTAGACTCGTACCAAATTATAGGCATAGCCTTGTTTTCACAGCTAAGCAAGAAGCTGATTTTGCTAGTTACTTGAAAGATTGTGCAAGAATGTTCCATGGACTCACAACTAAAAACGTTCGTATTTTGGCGTACGAGATGGCGAAAGTCAATAACATTGCACATCCTTTAACCTGGGATGAGCAAATGATGGCAGGGAATGACTGGCTTTGTGGATTTTTGCGACGGAATCCCGAGCTGACCATAAGGCAACCTGAGGCAACATCTCTGACTAGAGCTACAGCTTTCAACAAACATAATATTTGCACCTTCTTCAACATTGTGAAGGAAACCATTACAAAACTAAATGTGAGTGGAGCTCAAATCTACAATTTGGATGAGTCAGGTCTGACCACTGTACAGAAAGTGCCAAAAGTAATTGCCCCACGAGGAGTGAAGCAAATAGGCCAGGTGACATCCAGAGAAAGAGGAGAACTGGTCACAATCTGTTGCATTGTGTCAGCTGCGGGTCACATTATCCCTCTAGTTTTTGTGTTTCCCAGAAAATTTTTACAGAATTTTATGCTTGCTGGAGCACCTGAAGGTTCCCTTGGCCTTGTGAATGAATCAGGTTGGATGACCAGTGATAATTTCGTCAAAGTTATAAATCACTTCATTAAGCATTCAAGACCTTCCAAAGACTTCCCTTTGATTTTGATCTTGGACAATCACGATTCCCACATTTCATTTGAATCACTTGAACTGTGCAAGAAAAACAACATTCATGTGATCACGTTGCCACCACACACCTCATCTAAAACTCAGCCCTTGGACTGTTCAGTTTTTGGACCCATAAAGTCGGTCTACAACAATGCGTGTGATTCATGGATGGTGAAAAATGTTGGGACACCACTGACAATCTATCAAGTTGCAAATCTAGGAGGCCACGCTTTTCTTAAAGCGGCAACTCCCATTAACATTCAATCAGGCTTTGCAGTGTCAGGTATTTGGCCCTTTAACGAAGATGTTTTTACAGAAGATGATTTTATGCCTTCAGAAATAACGAACAGGCCCATCAGCAAGGACAGTGAAAATGCCACTTTAGAAAGCAATGAACAGACAGGATCAGCATCTCCACATTGTGGTCCCAGCACAGATCAAACTGCACAAGAATTTCATGAAAATCAGAAAGAGTGTAATGTTGAGAACCTTGTAGATGACTTGCAGGAAATATCAGGGAGTCTTCAACATAAAGCTACTTCTTCCTTTACTTCGCCTCATGTTTTCAGAGGACTACCAAAAGCTGGTCCGCGAAAAGATTCAAATAATATGAGGAAAAGAGGAAAAACTATGCTGGCTACTTCTACGCCAGAAATGGATCGAATTAGGGAAAGAGCGGTGATGAAAGAAAAGGCAGCAAAAGTTCCACCCAAAAAGGCAAAGAGACAGCTGCTGAAAGAACTTGATGTTGATTCAGATCCAGAAACTGACATTTCGTTTTGTGATGACACAGATTCTGATGTTTCATTTGGTGAAAATGAGGAGTGTACGGTTAGCTTGACTGGTGTGCATGAGGTTTTTGAAGGCCAGTGTGTGCTATGTGAATATGGAACAAAGAAGACTTGTGTTTACTAAGTAGGAATTGTAAGGGGAGACATTGATGATGATGGTGATGTTGAGGTAGAGTTCTTGCGCAAGAGTGAGAAGATTGCTGGTAAATTTGTTAAGCCTAAGGTAGAAGATGTCGCCAGTGTCTCAATTACATGTATTAAAGCACAGCTTACTAGATCTACAGTGGGGCTGGTCTGGTTCGCTAGATCAGTTCCGCGTCTAGCGTTCGTTGTCTCGGATGGCTGTGTGATGTGCACCAAAATGGGATCTTCCCAGCCAACGTGAGTTAGCGAGGCAGGCGTTTCAAGAATGTAACCGCATCGTGCAGCCAGGGTCGTGGTTTGAGCGGGCAAAAGAGCAAAATTTGTACGACCGTTCGACAAAGTCTCGATAAGCGCCCACTCTCTCTCTCTCTCTCTCTCTCTCTCTCTCTCTCTCTCTCTCTCTCTCTCTCTCTCTCTCTCTCGATGAGTAGTGGGCCTGCAGTCAGTAAGCTGGTTTAGTTTTTTTTTTTCGGTTAGTCCTGCCGGCGTAGCTTGAAAGCTCGTCGGTAGGCGTCCAGTGGTTTTGCATGTATCACCTTGTACCGGGAGGGCGCGCTTTAGCGATGCTACTCTTGGCTTGCGTGTGCGTGAATAGTCCGTCTGTCCGATAGATATCTGGTTGATCCTGCCAGTAGTCATATGCTTGTCTCAGCTTTAGCGATGCTACTCTCGGCTTGCGTGTGCATGAACGTCTGTCCGGTCAGTCGCCATGTGCACATTTGCGCTGGAGAGGCTCAGCCGTAAATCGGGAGATCTGCTCACAACTTAGACGAGCAGTATCTTCTGTGGGCAGTTTCTCGCCTCATGTTTGTGTGTGGTCTGCTCTGGCGGTCAGTCCGTCTTCGGTGAAGGAAATCGTGTTGATCCTATAAGTAATTATACGCTCATTGCTTGTCGCTACGCTTGTCTTAAAACTGAAAATTAAAGGAATTGACGGAAGGGCCCGAGGCTCCCGAGAGCCAACATAAACAGGGATAACTGGCCGTGGCAGCCTAACGTCCACTGCATCTGTGTCCGTCTTCCAGTCGTCTTGCCATGCTCGCCACTGGAGCCAGACGGACACAGACGAGGGAGCGGGGGCGAGGGTGTTGCGCGACCACTTCCTCGCTATACAAAACCAAAGCGCAAGTCATTCGTTCCTCATCAAATCAAAGATGTAGTGTAATGAATGGTCATCGTCAATGAATGGTCAACGTCATTCATGATGGACGAACATCACTAGATCTACAATCACTGAAACCACTTCTAGGACCAAAGATGGCTATGTCTTCAAAGAAAGTCTTGCAGGCATAAATGTTCGATAAAACTTTATATTAGATTAATATATCATATTAAACTTTTTTACTGTCGCTTAAAATAATTAAAAAAAACTGCAAATATCCTTTTAATGATTATTTATTTCTTATAGCAATATGGATGAGTTGTTGCTGCTTCTTTTTAAAAAAAGGTCCATTTCTCCCCATTATGGTCCATTGCTCCCCACGTGCTGGTCCATTTCACCCCAATGGTGGTCAATTTCTCCCCATGTTCATATACATTTTTGAAATGCATTTTGTAAAGAAACATATAGAAATAGATTGCTAAATGTTTTCCCCTTTTAAAATAAATGAATGTACAACATTTTAGTCATGGTTTTGTTATGTTTCGATAAAATCTGTTCCGGTGATGAGCAAAAATTGAAAACTACAAAATTGCTGGTCCATTTCTCCCCCATTCTCCCCTACCATGCCGATAAGCGTGGGGAGGGGGGGGGGGGTTATGTTTCGCCATATCACTCGATCAACACGGATCAGCTCAGTGTTCTTGTCTCGACCATGCCACGTGGCCAAGCAATCTGGGTATTTACTTTTCTGCCTTACCGTTGTTCTCTTCCCCTCGATCTTGCCAATTGTCACCAAGTTCTCCAATATATTTCTTCTCATAACGTGACCAAAAGAATGTTGACTGTCTACGTCTAAATTCTCTAATCAGTTTACGATTTTCATTTGTTTCTTGTAGGACTTAGTCATTGATTGTTCTTTCTGTCCAAGGTATTCTTGGCATTTTCCTCAGAAACCACATTTCCAGTCATCAGATGTTTTTCAGCCTGTTTGCTCATTGTCCATGCTTTACATTCACATAAAAGAACAGGTTCTATGTAGCACCTCAACACTCTTTTTCTCATTGCAAATGATATTTTTTTTTTTTTTTTTTGGGGGGGGGGGGGGGATCTTGCAAAAGGCTACCTTTGCCATGACGATTCTTGTTCTAATCTCTTGAAGACATCTGTCATCAGATGTTTTGACTGTCCCGAGATAATTGTACCTATTCACTTGCTTAAGAAAAGCTTCTCTCCGTGGCGATGGCATTGCGGACGCGATTCGTAATGCCGCTTACCCGCGTTCGAAACACAGTGGTGACCGATTTGGCAGCATACCGTGTCGCGCTGGTTTTAACGTGTTGGTATGGGAGCCGGTCGTTCAGAAAACAATGGCAAACTTTTTTTTTTATGTTGCATATCCATTACAGGACGTTGCAGTCAATACCAGCATTTTTCAGCTGCTGTTGATGTACTAGGCTAGTTTTACGTTCAGTAGTTTGCCATTGCTTTTATGGCAAACTACTGAACGTAAAACTTGCCTAGTAGGCCTACACATCAACAACGGCAGTAAAATGCTGGTGTTGACTGCAGCGTCCTGCAAAAGGATATGCAGCTTTTTTTTAAAAAAAAAGATAAGAATATTCCTACTTACTTGTATTTTACATTGTAATTTTTACTAAACTTAAAAATGCCTTGAAAATCAACCTGGGCTTGACCGTAACATCCCGCAAAGGACATGCACATTTGCTGAAGATATAGATTTATTGTATTTCATGGCTTGTTATCATTGCTTAGACCTTGACCCAGGACGAATGATAACCTCTGGGTCACTGGCCCGCCACTCAGAGAAGACTTCCCCCCAACGGCTGCTGTCGGCTGCTGCACTGTCCACAACTGACAACTGGATCTGTTGACGTGGATCTGACAAATTAGAGACAGAGATTGGCGAATTATATCAAACTGGTGTGTGGGCTTTTGAACAAAAAGAATAAACAACGATCTGTTTCAGTGTTTACAAAGCAAGTGGCTTTGCGCTTCTGTGAATTAATCTTACGTGACACACAGTTACAGTGAGTTAACTTCACTTCAGCTAAACTTAGACTAGGTGTCATGACATTGTCATTTGTTGACATTTGGGCATTTGTTTCTGTTTATGATATCCCATAGAAATGTTTAACAGTTTAATGATAAACCGTTTATTAACACATTTTACAGTTATTGTCTTTTATATTTATATAATTAAACATAATTTTAGTTATGGAAACGGGCAAAATCAAGAATGGCTTGGTGGTGGTTGAAAATTAATTAAAATAATTTGAAGACGTGGACAAAACCGACGCATTTGATTTTTACTGTTAATTTTACTTCTTTCCCCTCTTCATATTCTTCAGACGAAGAAGTAAAAATAAAAACAGTAAACTGCGTCGGTTTTTCTTCTGGCATTTGCCTGGGAATTTTCGACGTCTCTTTGGCCTACTGGATACGAGATCTTGTAGACTAGACATGTAGTTGTAAAATAGTAAATACTTAAATACACCTCTGATGATGGACATCTATATCGATATAATATCGTCATATTGATATTCCTCACGCACTGAACCCAACAGCGATAGTTAGTACTAAACACTAAACTATTATTAATATTAGTCATAATTTAGTAATAGTATGTGAGTAATATTTTAATACTTCTTAAATAATGACTAATTAATTGAAACAGGGTGATGCACTATCGCCGCTACTCTTCAATCTGGCTCTAGAGAAAGTTGTAAGGAGGGTAAAGGAGGAATGTGATATTGGAGGAACATCCAAACTGCTTGGTTATGCAGATGATATAGATATTATAGGGGAAAATGAACAAAAGACATTGGAAATATTGACTCACTTAAAGGAAAAAGCCCAACAGATGGGGCTGGTTATCAACCAAGATAAGACAGAATATATGGTAATTTCAAGAGAAGGAATGACTAAAAACTCTGACCACATACAAATAGATAATATGACCATTAAAAGAACGGAAACATACAAATACCTGGGTACAATCTTCAACTGCTCCAACATCATAAGGGAAGAAATACAAACTAGAATCAATTCTGGAAATAAGATATACTATGCACTACAACATCTACTAAAATCAAAGGCGCTATCTCGTAACACCAAGATCACAATATACAAAACACTGATCAGACCAGTTGTGCTGTATGGCTCTGAAACCTGGAGTACAACGAAAGGAGACGAAGCCTTGCTACAAACCTTTGAGAACAAAGTTTTAAGACGCATCTTTGGACCCATTAGGGATACACAAAGTGGAGAGTGGAAAAGAAGAAGTAACAAAGACATTTATGATCTGTTTAAGTTCCCGCTAATCACTGGTATCATGAAGGCTAATAGACTACAATGGCTGGGGCATATAGAAAGAATGGAAGATAATAGGGAAACAAAACTCGCTTACACTCAGGAAATAGATGATCGTAGACCCTGAGGTAGACCAAGAAGACGGTGGAGAGATAATATATATACTGACCTACAAGCACTTGGAATCAACGACTGGCAAGAGAAGGTCAACCAGAGAGACGAATGGAGACGGATTGTATCTGCAGCAAAGAACCTCAATGGCTTGGAACGCTGAAGAAGAAGAAGAATGACTAATTTGGTGGCTGTAGTGTAGGCAAGCGAAGGCAATAGTGCAGAACAAGCTTCCATGGCTAACCGAACCACTGTACTCCATCTCTTTTCTATGTTTTATAAAGGAAATTCAGTACATGTCATTGTTGCAGCTGATCTAAATCTAATGTTATTAAAAATTAACATTAAAAATCTGAAGTTCTTGTATAGACATTACATGAACAAAATCAAAATAGAAGAATAAGTGGACGACTTCATTAAAGAAAACAGAAAAAAAAAACTAGTTATCAGTTATCAGTTATCAGTTGGGGTATCTTCGTTGCACTCCGGACATGTCCATAGGTGCTCAGATCCTCCCCCCAGCATATTCATCAGCGTCCGGTGGCTAATAGTGCCAGTTCTGTGTTGGTTGACGAGGCGCTTTGTTTTCCCGATGTACCTCTCGCGTCTGGCTGTGCCGATTCTTACTCCCAAGTCTTTCATCCTGGACAGCGATGTGGAATCACTGACGTCAAAGTCCTCTGTTCTCGCCATATCTTTAAGGACGTTAATAACATCAGCACGATCCATGGGCTGGTCATCTACATGAAGTGTAGAGCCAGCCAGTTTGTCAGCTCGTTCATTTCCCTCGACTCCCGCATGTCCCGGGACGAAGATGAAGGTGACTTTACGGACAACAGACTTCCGCAGCAATTCAGTCCACTGTCTACGTACAGATCCAGCTTCGACCTTCTGAATCATACTCATTGAATCACTTAGTACACACACGTTGGTATAATGCTGTGATTCCAGCCATGTGAAAGCCTGTGTAACTGCCATCACCTCCATCGTCATGCTGCTCGTGGTCATAAAGTGGGCACCACTGGATTCTTGAACGGTTCAGCCCGCTGAACGGGCTGTAAATGCCCACGCACTTCTCTGCTGCTTTACAACAGATCCATCTGTATAGATGAGCTCTTCGGGGCTATCTGAGTGTTCATAGATGAGCGCGTTGACTTCTGCATTGACAGCGGCAGGGTTCTGCTCTCTGCACCGTCTGTCAAGTGTGATAATGCAGGAGAAAGTGCACTTAAAAACTGGAGGCACCGGCATCCATTCCTTGCCGGGGTTGATACTGGTAAGACTGCAGACCTGTCTGACGACATCTTCCGCCCGACCCATCCATGATTTGCCCCTCTTTAGCCTGTCACCCTTTTCTCTGAATATAGCGTCATGCAGAGGGTGCTGCTCATCTGCACTTATTTTTAAGTATGCACGAGCTCTCCAGATCTTGATCCTGTGTTCCATTGTCGGGAAGTCAAGGAGGTATCTCATTGCTACACAGCTGGTGTCTCTCGTGCAACCCAAAATGATGCGCATGGCTTCGTTTTGTACCTTTTCAAGTCTTCCAATCTGTGTAGGGCTGACAGTGAGGATGGCCAGGGCATACTCGATGCGTGAAAGCACAAGTCCTTGGAACAGAAGTATTAGCAGTCTTTGCTCGATATTGGCAGTCGCCATGACTCTTATTGATGACAAACCTTTTCGAGCCTTCGTTATGACATGATCTCTGAAAGACAGGCTACGATCAAGCCTCACGCCAAGATATGTCAATGACTGGGTTCTATTCAAGCTGCTCCCATCCATTCTTACTGCCGGCAGGTCTGTTTTCACAATATGGTTGTTTAGTGAGAACCATGTAACCGTTGCCTTTGCAGGGTTGACAAGGGCATCGGCATCAGCACACCATGAGGAAATTTGATCTAGTTCGACCTGCATATCATTGGCAACCGCCTGTCTATCTCGACCCTGTCGATACACGAGGATGTCGTCAACGAATGACAGAGTCCTACCCCTCCCGTCCAACTGTTGTTCAGTGATCGGCACCGTATACACGTTGAATAGTACTGGTGACAGTGGTGAACCCTGCGACAATCCTGGACATATCGTTATCGGCTCAGAAGACCAACTCCCGCATCTTAGCCCACCTTCCTTTGGAGCAGAACTGCAGCTATCCATCGTACAAGGTGAGGGTGCACTTTCAGCCTGAGGAGGGTTTGCATCAAGTGCTCGAAAGATACTCTGTTATATGCGTCCTCTAAGTCTATGGCGGCCGCACATGTCTCTTCTCTGACCTGAAATCCTTCGTAAACATCTTGAGCAAAGACCGCCACATTCAGCCATGACTCTTTGTTGCGTCTGTATCCTCCAAGTGTGGGCGGGAAGCAGCCGAGCTGTTCCAAGTCACAAGCAAGTCTGTGTGCTACAATTTTCTCCAGTAGCTTGCCAACAGTATTCTGCATCGTAATGATTCTGTTTCCGCTTATCTTGGAATGGTCTTTGTTCGGTTTTGACAGCGGCAGCAAGTAGCTGTGTAGCCATTCTTCTTTGACCTGACCCCTCTGGATACTGGTGTTGAATTCTCTGGCCAGTTCTTCCATGTCATCATCTGATATCACCAGTAGGTCACCATATAGGATGCCGTCTGGGCCTGGGGCGGTGTTAGGTGATTTCTTGAGCATCGCACGCACTATCTCAGCTGTGATTGTCCATTCTTCGTCTGTCCCGACCCCCTCGCACAACTGAGAGAGTGTCGTTGTGGTCCTCTGTCTGGCGGGCTCGTCTTTCTGGTCAGTCTGTTCTAAGTAGCGTGCAAGAAGGGCCTTACCTTTATCCGCATCCGACTTTTTCCATGCCAGGTCTGTGCCTTGAAAGTCTGGAGTACCCCTACGTTGTGCAGCACCGTTCATGTTCTTGTGGAGGCGCCAGAATGTCGTAAGAGATTGCTCGGAGCACACCTTCCTGCAGAACTCATCCCATTTCTCGGCTTTGGTATGTTTGGCGCAGGATTTGAATAAAGTCGTCGTCCTATCGACCTCAGTCTTCAGGTTCGCCAACTCAACCTGTGGTATGTTAGCCTTTCTGGCCTTTTGCCAGTCTTTGACAGCCTGCCTCTTTCCCAGCCATGCCTTCTCGACCTCTCCATTCCACCATGGTGGCTGCAACCATCTTTCTTGTCTCCTGCGTGAGGAAGTTAGTTTTCTTCTTCTGATCTTGCTTATGGCGTCTTGACCAGTGTTGTCGTACGGGAAGGCATTTGTCTTGTTTCTTTGACTCATGGCCCTGTCTTTCTTGATCAGGATGACACAGGGGTAGTGGTCACTATCGTGGTATCCCAGTGTGCCCCACCGGCACCTTGGTGCGATGGTGGGCGACACCAGAGCCAAGTCAATGACGCTGTCAGAGTCACCTGGTCGAGTGGCTATTCTAGTGACCTTCCCATCATTCAGACAGATTAGGGCAGCAGATGCCAGGGCGTCCTCCAGATCTTCTCCCTGTCTATTGGTGATGAAATTCCCCCATTGACTGCCTCTGGCATTGAAGTCCCCACAGTAGATGATATGCCTTTCATCCATATCGAACAAACTCTGCCATTGTCGCACGTCGACCTTCCCATTTCGCGCATAAACGTTGACGATTACAAGCTGCACTGGTGTCATTATTCTTAATGCCTGCACTTGCAGGGCATCACTGTTCCAGGAAGACATATCGATCTCAGAGACTAGTATGTTGTCGCGGACCAGAATGGCCTGTCCGAGGTGCCGACTGTTAAAGAATCCCTGATATCCCGCGACATTGACTGTTCCGTCGCCGAGCTGTGTTTCTTGTAAGACCACAATATCGTTTCCGTACAGTAGTTTTTCAAGAACGGGTCGGCGTTGACTAAATGATGCACAGTTCCAGTACAGTACTCGAACGTGTCCGATGCCCAATCTGTCACATTTTAACTGCCTTCTGCGTGTGCCCGCCCTCTTGCCACGCCGTGTTCTTGTCGGTCGTCTGGTCGTCATGTTAGGCTTAACTATCGCCACCGGGCGCCGATGATACGCCGAAGGGAGTCCGGGCGCGCGTGCACGAACTCCGTTGCACGGTCTGTCGCGTAATGTTGACTATTTTGACAGACAAGGATCAGAAATAGCAACCAATAGACTTTCAGGATTCCGAAAGACTAATCACTGTCGAAGAAGAGGCCGAATTGGCTCGAACTAGGAAGTATGATTCGGAACTGTCCCAGGAATGACCAGGTCTTCAGACAGTGTTCAGGCACAGATAGGTAAAGCGAACAACCGTACTAGGAATAATTCTAGACAGTAGGCTTAATGAATCTGGTGACGAATGCCTGCAAAAATTAAAGAGCCCCCTTTAACTGATCCATTCTCACAACATGGAGGAAGAGTACAAATATAAAGTTACAACTTGCATTCCTTCTCGCTCTCTCAGTATCCTAATATTAAATTAGAGTATAACAGCAACAGACTAAGTATGTTTCTGGTATCACATATAACTATTAATTTAATGAAAAGTGTGGCATGTAGAAGTCTGTTGCCCTAGTGTGTAGGCAATCAAATCCTAGACTAAGTTGGCAGGCTAAAGGTGTCAGCCGAGGAGGTTGGCCACTCAGCTCAAGATTTGGGTCCGGCTTGTCAACTCGGGTGATGTTCCAGTTTAGGTTGCGGATTCACTCTCCGGCAATAGACATGGTGCTCACGACCGGTAAGTATGCGTTGCTGCAAGTTGCTGGCTCATGGTACCACCAAAGAAGGTGCAGAACTTCTGGAAGTTAATCAGAAAAACAGAACCGGTGAATGCTTGTCCTACGTCCAAGATACTCTCATCGCACACCTCGCTCTCAGTCTCATATTCAGACACGACTAGCATCACAAGACTATCACCTCTGTCACAGACACATCACTATGACAACACAATGACAAATGGCTAACGTGGACAAATACTATTTTCCTTAGCCACATATTATCAATCTCAGACTCAGATGCCCATGTATTCCAGTCTACAGACACGGACACATCAATGTATATTTCTGAGTCTGATCACACTCTACAACATTCTTACTATGATGCATTCACATATATTACAAATCACACCCATTACATTTAACACAATGAAGTGTACACAATGAGTATGAATCCCACAGATTACATTTAACTATGAAGCACGAACATTGATTATAAACCACACAGATTATATTTACTCGACAATGTATCACCATAGATTATGAATCACAGATTACATTCACATGACGAGGTATGAACATAGATTAGGAATGACAGATTCCCTTCATTCGAAGTACACCACAGATTATGAATCATACAGAGTACATTCAATCGACGAAGGAACACCATAGATAATGAAGCACACAAATTACATTCACTTGACGAATTACGAACATATATTATGAATCACTCAGATTCTATCTCAGCACATGAAGCAGTATTGTAAATTATAATTCTGATTCACTCCCGAAACACCCAAATTAAATTCTACAGGGGGTTGAAGTATTAACATAGGTGTAGAGGGTAGGCAGTGAAGGACTGCGTTGAAGCAAGGATACTGATGTGAATGAAAGGCCTGTCCCATGCTGTCATGAGATGACCTCTGACAAGCGTGGTCTCCAGTAGACTATGTGAAAGAATTATTATTTCACAATTAACTATCAGTATTTCCTGTCACCGTTTATTCATCCGAACTACCCCTCTCATTCTATAATTATATTCTTCACTGGCGATATATTATTCTAGTATATATTATATTAATCCCTAGTTAAACATCAAGCTTCATTGTCTGACCATTCTTCGATAGTCCAGTTCCCGCCTGTTAGATTTTGCCATTTTGTGTCGTCGTTCTCTTCATTCCTCTATTTGTCTTAGTATAATCAGCGTCTCCATTAATTATATATTTATTCTGGCTGTAGTTTACGATCCCTGTTCTCTAACATTAGTTATCGCGTAGTTCACCCTGAATCTACACTACAAATGCCGGTAAATATATACATGTAAATTCGTACTAATTAATTAAATCAACGTACCTTCCAAAATGTGGTGATTAAACCTCTCCACGGGGGAACAGTGCCACTAGCCGTGTAAATAGTACTTTTAGGTATCAATTTGCTATTCCCAAATATCGGCTAACTAGAGCCTGGATTATTTTGTTGCAATATGTCTTTTTACAGCTAGTATCGGCGCCTGTGTCCTACCGCTTCGAGTTAGTCAACCAAATGGACGATCTGCCGGCTGACAACAACTGGCCAGGCAGATTCTCGTGTTGCCACCCGGGTCGCAGGCTAAAACTGAATATGTTATTCAGCCAAACTTGCGCTGGGGCAGAAGGCATGCATAACTAATAGTTCTATAGTATACTGTATAATATATATTTTAAAAACACTAGAATATTCACTAGGTTTACAGGAGATTAAATATATTAAATTCTCGCCAATAATACAGGCATATTTATAGATATCTACAAACATAGGAAAATAGGGAAAAGATCGTTTTCCTAGATATATTTATAATGAAAAATATGATCTGCACTGTAATTTAAGCAAAAATAAAGGGGGAGACTGTCTATTACGTCACAGATGCTCCCCGTTGAAAGAAAAGTTTGAGAAAACAAACTTTTCTCCCAGCAGGATTCCCCTTTAGTTTTGTTAGCACTCACTCTAACATTTTTGGGTCATCTGGACTAGTCTCACCCTCTTAAGTGGAACCCTGTCTACTCAACCATGTTTCTTCATTCTTAAGACTTCTTCTAAGAGCCCTTCTCCCCTGGTGTTGGTTCCAGAGAGGTCTACACTGTGGATGCTGTCTTCTAAAGCCATCCGCCCCTAAATTATTCTTTCTAGGAATATAATCTCTTCTAGAAGCATAAGGGTTCTTGGTTCGCGTACGAACAGGATAATGCTTTTGTGGAGCTGAGTCCTTAGTGTTAACATTCATATCGACCTGGACAATATTAGTCTTACCAGGCTTATCTGTACGCATTGGTGCATGAGACACTGGAATTCGTCTACTCTTCTCTGACTCAGACGTCTCCGCATCAGGGTTGAGGAAGACATCATTCCTGGTCTCCTGAGGTTTTAGGGGATACTCCACTAACGAGTCATCTCCACCTTTGTCCTCAGTTACCACCGAGAATGCCATCAGATGCACCGGTGACTCTTCTACTCCAACCTGCTTCTTTAGCAAGTGGATATGAAAAACTGTGGGTTTACCCCTAAAATAAATTTTATACTTAGTCTGGGACACCTTCTCTAGTATAGGAAAAGGACCCTGCCAACCAAGTTCTAATCTATTATCCCTCTTTGGTAATAATACAAATACTCTGTCTCTTAAAGTAAGTTGAGTTTCCCTATGTTTGGGTGGGAATTGGTGACACTCCTTACATGACCTGACATATTGTTTAATATCCCTGGTCATCCCCGGCCAGAAATAGGAGAAAGCAAGCCTTCGGATTGTAGCTTTTATCCCCATATGCCCACTGTCCGAGAGTGAATGTCCCATTTCTAATATAGGTGCACGATACTCTTTGGGTATGACCAGCTGTTCATGGAATTTCCCCATAGTTCTTGCCCTATGGAATAGCAACTCGTCTTGTATATAGAAATCACCAACTCTGGGTGGATTCCTAGATTTTGGCAGGTTGCCAAAGCAAGATTGTAAGGTTGGACATGCTGCTTGGGCAGCCCTAATTTCCCCCGATAGTGGGTTGATAGATAAGTCAGGGTCACTCAAAACGATTCCCTTATTATGGGTCTGCATTGCCCTTATTATAGGTGATGAGGGTTCCCCTAAATATACATGTTTACATCCGAGGATAAATGGATATACGGGATCTTCAATCACAGCAGCTGGAATCGTTCCAGTGACATACTTAGATGTCACATGCACCTTAGCTATCTGAGCATAAATGGTTTGGGAGCCCCTAGTAGCACCCTTTACTGCAACTCTTTGCTTAGTCAACTGGGATGGTTTCACTAAGTGTCTACTTATGATTGCCTCACAGGTCAATCCCGTGTCATAGAGACATTGCACTGGGCTACCATTTACCAGAATAGTCTCGACTGTGGGTGGTTTACCGTTAGTTCCAGAATCTAAGTTCTGTCGGGTACTTGCCCCCGTCGTCATACACGCAACATACTGGGTAGGGGGTTTATTCCTGCAAGAACTAGTGTGGTGATCATTAGTTTTACAGTTTTTACAATAAGGCTTTCCCCATCCACTATTCTGTGCTGGTGTGTTTTGAGCTATAGGTTTCTGAAATCTCGGGTTTTGGCGTTGACCGCCAGGGTGCCCCCTAGTGTCATTACCTAAGGAGTTATTTTGTTGATAACTCTGATTTTGTTCTGGAAGATTCTGTTGAGCATTAGTATGAGTGGCTTTAGTGGTACCCCCCTCACCATGGGCAGTTAAGTACCTTTCAGCTAAAGAGATAATTTCCTGAAGCCTATTCCCACCATTTTCAGCAATAAAAGTTTGAAGTGGTTTTTGGAGTGTATCTTTAAACTGTTCTGTAAGAACCATTTCCTCAAGACCATCATAAGTAGCATCGAAATCGCTCAGTTCGACCCACTTAGAAAAATAAGTGTGTAATCGCGAGGCAAACTGAGCGAACGATTCTCCCTGTGATCGCTTGGCCGAACGGAACTTCAGTCTGTAAGCCCCTGATGTCAATTCAAATCTTTTAAGCAAAGCGGATTTTAGAGTAAGAAAATCCCTCTCGAGACCTGGAGGAAGTTTAGCAAACACGTCGAAAGCTGCGCCTCTTAACCCTTGGGAGAGCTTAAGATTGTATTTTTCGCTGGGAAGATTGTAGGCTTCACACATTAAAACAAATTTGTCAAGATAATTATCCATCTGATCTTCTTTTGGGTCGAAGGGGAGCAGTGGAAAACTCATTGATCCATTGGAGGTGTGTGGTCCGGCAGAAATGTCACTAGTGTGGGTTGGAGAACTAGCACTACTGAATCTTGAAGCATCCGGGTGTTGCAATTCCAGTCTTCTTAATTCTATCTCATGCTGTCTCGCCTGTTCTGCTAGTTTCAATTCCTTGTCCTTCTCCAGTTCTGCCTGTTTAATCTGTTTCTCGGATTCTATTTCCGCCATCCGGATTCTTTCTTCCCTTTGTTCTTGCCTCCATTCTTTTTCCGCCTCTCTAATATATTTCCTCAATTCTGCACCTTCATATCCTAACAAGGCCCCTTTCTCTTTAAGCTCCTGAGTTGTGGGTTGATTTTCAACAGACATGATGTGTAAGCGCTTGATAGATCTTAGTTGAAGTACCTGAAGTATACTTACTTACCAACAAGATATTTGTCCTGAAAATTTGTAATCAATATTTTACAGAACTTATGTAAGTTAACGCAATGCAACGATACAACACAAAACTCACCCGTCTGACACCTGGTTTATCTTAACTGTTAGTCCTAACTTATAGGTACCAATGTTACTGTGCTTGTATAAGTGGTTAATATACTGATTATAATTTATTACTATACTAGTCTATTGTAAGGCCACACTTTTACTAACAGGATACTCTAATGAGAAGAAACTAAAAGTTGAACTTGTAATACGAGGTTGGATACTCGGTTGGAATCAGTAATAAATGATAATTCTATCCCGGACGCGGCCACCAATTGTCGCGTAATGTTGACTATTTTGACAGACAAGGATCAGAAATAGCAACCAATAGACTTTCAGGATTCCGAAAGACTAATCACTGTCGAAGAAGAGGCCGAATTGGCTCGAACTAGGAAGTATGATTCGGAACTGTCCCAGGAATGACCAGGTCTTCAGACAGTGTTCAGGCACAGATAGGTAAAGCGAACAACCGTACTAGGAATAATTCTAGACAGTAGGCTTAATGAATCTGGTGACGAATGCCTGCAAAAATTAAAGAGCCCCCTTTAACTGATCCATTCTCACAACATGGAGGAAGAGTACAAATATAAAGTTACAACTTGCATTCCTTCTCGCTCTCTCAGTATCCTAATATTAAATTAGAGTATAACAGCAACAGACTAAGTATGTTTCTGGTATCACATATAACTATTAATTTAATGAAAAGTGTGGCATGTAGAAGTCTGTTGCCCTAGTGTGTAGGCAATCAAATCCTAGACTAAGTTGGCAGGCTAAAGGTGTCAGCCGAGGAGGTTGGCCACTCAGCTCAAGATTTGGGTCCGGCTTGTCAACTCGGGTGATGTTCCAGTTTAGGTTGCGGATTCACTCTCCGGCAATAGACATGGTGCTCACGACCGGTAAGTATGCGTTGCTGCAAGTTGCTGGCTCATGGTACCACCAAAGAAGGTGCAGAACTTCTGGAAGTTAATCAGAAAAACAGAACCGGTGAATGCTTGTCCTACGTCCAAGATACTCTCATCGCACACCTCGCTCTCAGTCTCATATTCAGACACGACTAGCATCACAAGACTATCACCTCTGTCACAGACACATCACTATGACAACACAATGACAAATGGCTAACGTGGACAAATACTATTTTCCTTAGCCACATATTATCAATCTCAGACTCAGATGCCCATGTATTCCAGTCTACAGACACGGACACATCAATGTATATTTCTGAGTCTGATCACACTCTACAACATTCTTACTATGATGCATTCACATATATTACAAATCACACCCATTACATTTAACACAATGAAGTGTACACAATGAGTATGAATCCCACAGATTACATTTAACTATGAAGCACGAACATTGATTATAAACCACACAGATTATATTTACTCGACAATGTATCACCATAGATTATGAATCACAGATTACATTCACATGACGAGGTATGAACATAGATTAGGAATGACAGATTCCCTTCATTCGAAGTACACCACAGATTATGAATCATACAGAGTACATTCAATCGACGAAGGAACACCATAGATAATGAAGCACACAAATTACATTCACTTGACGAATTACGAACATATATTATGAATCACTCAGATTCTATCTCAGCACATGAAGCAGTATTGTAAATTATAATTCTGATTCACTCCCGAAACACCCAAATTAAATTCTACAGGGGGTTGAAGTATTAACATAGGTGTAGAGGGTAGGCAGTGAAGGACTGCGTTGAAGCAAGGATACTGATGTGAATGAAAGGCCTGTCCCATGCTGTCATGAGATGACCTCTGACAAGCGTGGTCTCCAGTAGACTATGTGAAAGAATTATTATTTCACAATTAACTATCAGTATTTCCTGTCACCGTTTATTCATCCGAACTACCCCTCTCATTCTATAATTATATTCTTCACTGGCGATATATTATTCTAGTATATATTATATTAATCCCTAGTTAAACATCAAGCTTCATTGTCTGACCATTCTTCGATAGTCCAGTTCCCGCCTGTTAGATTTTGCCATTTTGTGTCGTCGTTCTCTTCATTCCTCTATTTGTCTTAGTATAATCAGCGTCTCCATTAATTATATATTTATTCTGGCTGTAGTTTACGATCCCTGTTCTCTAACATTAGTTATCGCGTAGTTCACCCTGAATCTACACTACAAATGCCGGTAAATATATACATGTAAATTCGTACTAATTAATTAAATCAACGTACCTTCCAAAATGTGGTGATTAAACCTCTCCACGGGGGAACAGTGCCACTAGCCGTGTAAATAGTACTTTTAGGTATCAATTTGCTATTCCCAAATATCGGCTAACTAGAGCCTGGATTATTTTGTTGCAATATGTCTTTTTACAGCTAGTATCGGCGCCTGTGTCCTACCGCTTCGAGTTAGTCAACCAAATGGACGATCTGCCGGCTGACAACAACTGGCCAGGCAGATTCTCGTGTTGCCACCCGGGTCGCAGGCTAAAACTGAATATGTTATTCAGCCAAACTTGCGCTGGGGCAGAAGGCATGCATAACTAATAGTTCTATAGTATACTGTATAATATATATTTTAAAAACACTAGAATATTCACTAGGTTTACAGGAGATTAAATATATTAAATTCTCGCCAATAATACAGGCATATTTATAGATATCTACAAACATAGGAAAATAGGGAAAAGATCGTTTTCCTAGATATATTTATAATGAAAAATATGATCTGCACTGTAATTTAAGCAAAAATAAAGGGGGAGACTGTCTATTACGTCACAGGTCCGAACTCCATTTAAACACGAAAAAACACACTTAATCCATACACATTTCGGAAAAAACACGTTCCATGTTACGGGACGAAAAAATGTCCCGCCATCTTGCTCAAGGGAACTCACTCTCCAAAAAAACTAGTGTGGCCATATATTTCACGATAACATTAGACTGCTTAACAGAAAACCGTACCACTCGGATACAGTGGACAAAATAGCACAAGGCTTTACCCACTAAAGCACTCCTTGAATTAAAAACCTTGAGGTAAACAAGC
Organism: Cepaea hortensis; assembly: GCA_963921405.1. Lineage (NCBI taxonomy): Eukaryota > Metazoa > Mollusca > Gastropoda > Stylommatophora > Helicidae > Cepaea > Cepaea hortensis. Next base: position 205,294,267 of record OY992877.1, read on the forward strand.
AAAGATTCAGAGCTGCTGCTCAGTCATGTTCAGATCTTAAGAAGTTTATTATGCTCTTTATTCTTTCAAAAAGGAAAAGCATCTTTCCACTTCAGGAAGTCTGTAAATATTTTGTCTCCTGCATGAGACATCCAAGGATACTAATTGTTCCCTGCATTGGCAATAGATGAAGTAGTTTATCGAAATTCCCAGGGTTTATTATATAAAATCGGCAACAGTCCAATCATGTACACTAGTGTTTCCTTCAGAATTGTTTCCTATGACCGCTGCATACATCTGCATTGCCACATTGGTAATAACATTGTCAGCTTGTTTTCATCACTCCTTTCAGTGACTGAAGTGAGGGAATGAATGGGGAAAACAGAACTAATTTCCAAGACAGAAACCTTTATTCAAAGAAATGTAGATTAATTCAAAATCATTTAGAAACTGTCATCTAACACTCATTTCATAAGTCTGTTGTCTTTTCCTGACAGCAGATTAACCTCCAGTCGTCCACCTGCCACACTAACTCTGTTTTCTAACAGTTTAACGCTCAAGTGTAATTCATAGACTCCAACACATCGCAATAATTTCAACCTTGCCTCATCATTTCGCTGGCTCAGTGGCGAAGAGGTTATGGACGCAGTTCGTAATCCTGCATACCGATTTCAAAACAACACTGTGGATGATTGGCAGCTGACCGCGTTGCGTTGGTTTTTTATAAAATGCTATGGGTGTCGGTCGTTCATAAAGCAATGGCAAACTACTGAACATAAACTTGCCAAGAGATCACAAACAGCGAAAAAGATGCTGGGGTTGACTGTGATGTCCTGTAAAGATATGCAACTAACTTTTTAAACTCATCATTTCAGATACTGACACAGTTGGCAAGGCATACATTTTTATACCATGGGAGATTACAAACCTGTTCGAAATCCAGAGATTAAATATACTCAGGTAAGAAGCTAATAATGACATAGCCTCTTTGATGATACTTTCTGAGAATATGTATGTCACATTCTGAAATTGAAATCTATATACCCTGCCAATAAAAACTATACAAAGTCAAACAGTTTCACAATTTCTTAATTGTCATCAATTATTGCCAAGAAGTGACTAAGGGGGTCATGATGTGGGTGACAAAACAGTAGACAATAATAAAGTGGCTTACTGACATAGTAGTCTGGCAGATGCTGAGATGAATACACTTATAATTACTCTGTTGGCAGCTGACATAGTTTATTCCACAATGATATACACAAACAAACCCCTGCAGCCTGCTGAGTCATTCATTCTAACTTATGTTGTCAAGTTCTCGTCCACTGTGGTCTGAGTTCTTGGTGGCCTTCAATAACTATAAGTACAGACCATCCCATGGTATGCTTTTGACACACTACAATCTCTCTCTCTCTCTGTCACAACTTGGTGCAATAAAACATGCTGGTATACAGTAATCATCATATATAGTTGAAGACAGAACTCACTTATGAGGTACAACTGCTGACAATCGCTAGTGTTCACTCACATCACTCACCGGAACTTACATCTCTCAAATTGGCTCACAAATTGTACACATACTTTCTCAAATGACTATGATGTTTGTTGAAAAATCACTTGAGATATAGATGTAGGACACAGAGTTGATAATGTCTAGTTGATGTAAAGTACTAGTTCCTTTATATTATAGTCTGTTTCAGTTAACTTTTTGTCTGCTTCTTTTAACTCTTTCTATTTTGCATTTTTTTTTTTTGCTCGCTCGCTTTGAATTTAAACGTAGTCCATACACACTATTTTATAGTAGTGACGGACTGAATTTTGCTTGTGGATTAGCTTTCCTTATTAACAATGTCCCTCGCCATCAGATGAACCCACTCTGACTTCAAAGATACTTGTAATTTACGTCCCCAAGTCAAGGACGCCAGGTCAACATTTTAGACCACCTTTCTGGTGTAGGGGTTGAACCGCTTACCTCGGCATCAGCACAATGAATGTTTAATAACACATGTTCTTACCCATTTGACCATGCTGACCTGTGCTGTTCCTTATTTGACTCCTATTAACCCCAATCTGGATCATGACCATTTGATTTAGATTGTAATCATCACATAATTCTTAATGCTAAGATTACTATAAAGCAGATCTGTTATCAGTTTAATGGCAACATCAGCAGGAAATATGTGACCTGCATGTAGTTGAAGTAACTTCCAGATGTCAAGTAAAAGTGAAACTTCCAACATTCAAATGAGGCCACCATGAGAGTTTGATTCTCTTAAAGTAAAAATAGTTATCAAAATGTTGGAGAGGTTATTTTTTGCAAATTCAAACTTCTAAAAATCATACAAATGAAATATATCCTGTACAAATTGACATATAGGAACTCTATTTGATTCAAGTGTAGTCCACACACCTGTGCAAATGTATTTTTAAACAACTTAAAGGTTGCGTGTCCTTTTCAGGACGTTGTGATCAATCCCTAGTTGATTTTCTAGGCAATTTTACTTTCAGTAATTTGTCATTGCCTTCTGAATGAGAAATCGCCATTTAAGACCAACTGACCAGTGTGGGGAATGAACCCAATCCCCCATCACCAGCACACAGGATGTTTAAGCGGGATAAACCCCCTTGGCCATGCTGTGTATGGGTATCATCAATCCTCTGTACTTATAGATTCTTCAACAGTAGATTACCATGACTGTATGGTACTTTGTACATATAAAACACTCATGTTTCTTACAGTCTCCATTGATATATGAGCAGCAGTGAGACCAGCTGTGGTGAATACTGTAGACACACTCGTATACCCACACTATACCAGTGATCCTTGCTGTCAGTATTGATCCATTCATATTATTGATCATTGCATTCATATTCTGCTAGGTTAGTTAGTTGCATATCCTTTACGGATGCAGCAGTTAACCCCAGCATTTTTTAGCTGTTCGTGATTCCTGGGCAAGTTTACGTTCAGTAGTTTGCCATTGCTTTCTGAATGACCGGCACCCATACCATTTCATAAAATACTGTGCTGTGTTTCGAACGCGGTATGCCAGATTACGAAATGTGTCCGGTAGTACAAGTGGATTAATTATCTCTATGACATTGATAAACTCATATACAATAAGAGAGATTCTGCTTTGTATAATTTCAATGTATCACTAATAACAATTCCCATATTGTGTTATCTTATATTATGAACACTTAATGGCACATTCAACATTCTAGAATGTCAGTATGTTTTTTTTTATTCTTCATCTAGGTTGGTCTGAGTTTTCTGTAACATATATAAGTTCTAAACCCTCCATTTTTGTCTTTAGTGTTTGTGAAATAATACGAGATCCACATATGTATGTCGCCACAGGAATATGTTCTCAAAATTACCTTTTCTTTGTTTGCTGGTGTTGTGCCATAGCTTCTTCATGCTGTGCAACCTTTGCATTTTAAAGCCTTGTTCCACATAATAAAAAACACAAACAAGAAGAAAAGACAAAATATCTAGTAATAATAGCTAAATCAGGTTGTTGTAATGTAATATATGTATGCGTGCTCTCTATATACTTTATTCTTTATTGAACTTAAATTTTGTCTAAATTTATAATATTTTGCTTATAACTGCTATGTTTTTATTTCCCATGAAAATACAGTTTATTTACATATAAACAAACCAGTGTATATACATAGTAAACTATTTATCTTTCAGTTGTTCATCAACAATGAGTTTGTGAATTCTGTGAGTGGGAAGACCTTCCCAACCCTGAACCCAGCTACTGGTGACAAGATTGCTGATGTGCAAGAAGCAGGCAAGGTTTGTTGACCTTTGCTTCTCTTGGTTTTCATTTGACAGAATACAGAAGTTTCACAGTTGTACATTAATAAGTATTCAGCTTGTGTACCTCTTGAAGTCTCTGTCCATTTCCCTGATGGATAAAGTATATTAAAAGACCTTACAAAGAAAAGTATGTTAGGAGACGCTGCATTCTACTGGAATAAGGAAACAAAAATGTAGGTAGCTGTTGTCTATATATCATTATCACAGTATGAAAACATTGTGATATACTTTGGTTTGTGTAGACTGCAGCAGAACTTGACATGATGTATTGTGTTGAGCACTGTAACTTGACATGATGTATTGTGTTGAGCACTGTAACTTGACATGATGTATTGTGTTGAGCACTGTAACTTGACATGATGTATTGTGTTGAGCACTGTAACTTGGTATTTCAAGCAAAACATTTAAATGTGTGTAAAATATTCCAAGAAAGTGCACATCTTTATTAGAGTGTGCACGGCTTTCTAAGAATGTATACAACAGTATTAGAGTGTGCACAACTTTCTTAGTACGTCAGCTCCACCATGAAGCAAGCATCACAGCAGACATTGATCAGCAGAAGAGGTTCCCCATTCCGTGAAAATGTCGGCACCTTTATCTTCTTGACATTCTTAAACACCAGTATATAAAGATTAGTTTAACTTGACAGTGTCATGCCACGGCGATGCCTCAGTGTAGTATCTGTGTACTTTGTCTATAGTTAAAGGCACTGCACATCCATGTATATACCAAGAGCTCTTTCCCTTGGTTGTAGACGTATGTTGCCGAGCTGTGACCTTCCTACCCTTGCCCTTCACTCTCCACTGAGGAAAGTGGCCTTCATTATGTGCTTGCTCTGTCGCTAGTGTCACATGTGTTTCAGGCCGCCTAGTTGCCATGGTTGTACTTAAGGCAACATTTCTTTTCTCTGTTGTTCCATTAACACATGGTCTTCATGATGACTGGTCAGGGGGGCATGAGACTGTAATGGTTGCTTCTTCTGTTATTGTTAATGAGCTGAAATAAGAGATTTAGTTTAAGAGAGAGTTTTTAAGTCAGATTCATCTGACACTAGCCATTTTACTGCTTCGGTTAATTACACTGATGATTACAGGATTGCAGACAATGAACATGACCTGCAACATTTAGTAGATGCGGTTGTTGCACACAGTGAACAGCTAGGGTTGGAATTAAATAGTAAGAAGACACAGATTATGGTCATCACTGGGAAGAAGGAAATTCCACAATGTGATGTACAAGTATATGGGCATATTCTTAAGCAAGTGAATCAGTACAGTTATCTCGGAACAGTCATAACATCTGATGGGAGATACCTTGAAGAGATTAGAACAAGAATTGCCATTGTGAAGGTAGCATTTTGCAAGATGGAAAGCATACTGACCAATAAAAAGATATCAGTTGGAACGAGAAAAGAGTGTTGGAGTGTTACATAGAACCTGTACTTTTGTATAGATGTGAAGCGTGGACAATGAGCAGACAAGCTGAAAAACATCTGATGGCTGTGGAAATGTGGTTTCTGAGGAAAATGCAAAGAATACCGTGGGCAGACAGAAAAACCAATGAACAAGTTCTTCAAGAAACAAATGAAGATCGTAAACTGATTAGAGACATTAGACGTAGACAGTCAAAATTTTTTGGGCGTGTTATGAGAAAAAATGACTTGGAGAACTTGGTGACAACTGGCAAGATCGAAGGAAAAAGACCAAGAGGAAGACTGAGAAGTAAATACCTGGATGGCTTGGCCACATGGCATGGTTGAGACAGGAACACAGAGTTGATCCACGACTCTGGTGATCAAGTGAGATGGCAAAACATGACTGCCCACGCTTATCAGTATGGCACATGATGGATGGATGGATTTTTTTTGCATATCCTTTACAGAACATTGCAGTCAACACCAGCATTTTTCAGCTGCTGTTGATGTCTTGGCAAGTTTTACCGGCTCACATACTTCAGTTAGTAACCAGCGCAATGTGATCCATATAACTATTATATGTTCTAAATTCCAACGGTGATCTTATGTTCAGTGTCTTCATTCTGACTTGTTAACTGTCTTCACTCAGGTTGAAGTTTACTTCACAGTGAGGACTGCTTTATGTATGTATGTAATACTACACTGTGATTAACTGTGGGGGGATCTCCGTGCCAAAGTGGTTATGCCATCTGCCTCATGCTCAGAGGTCGTGCATTAGTTTTCGGACTATCATTCAATTCTAGAAAGGGTTACAATTGCAATTCGCAACCCACCATACCGCATTTGAAACACAGCTGCAGGCAATTTGAAAGCAGACCACATTGAGCTGGTCTTTATAAATGGTTTGAATGTTGGTCATTCAGAAAGCAATGGCAAACTACTGAACATAAACTTGCCAAGAAATCACAAACAGCCAAAAAATGCCGGGGTTGACTGCAACGTCCTATAAAAGACAACACAACTAATTTTACACTGTATATACTTTAATGTTGTTTTCTTTGTCATTGTAGTCTGTTTATTTATGGTGATGTTTACCACAGGCTGATGTTGACATAGCTGTTCAGGCTGCTCAGGCTGCATTTGCTCTTGGCTCCCCATACAGACGACTGGATGCCAGTGCTAGAGGTCGTTTGCTCAGCAAAATTGCTGACTTGCTTGAAAGAGATGTCACCTACATAGCTGTAAGTCTGCTGTGATCTTGCTTGTATGTATGCACATCTTTCCACTGTCAACACTCTTAACTGATTCTTCTAATGTATAGAAAACTGCATATTTTTCATAACAGTTGGAAATTGCAAAGAGCAAGCCATAAGACCATTGCTCTAGCAAATGTTTTAGAGGAATGAGAAGGTAGAGCCCAATATCTTGAAATAGCATCTGTCTTGGGCCAATAAACTTTACACAAATGCATGCTACAGTCAGATATACTGATCTCAGTTAGACAAGTGCATAACTAGGTTTGACTGACACCCTTTGAAAGAAGACAGCAGGAAAAGAATGTTCTGTGTCACTTAATACATTTCTTTAATTAGTGTTAACATTTATTAAATACTAATTTCTATGTTCATCTTTGTATAATTCTTGTTGTGGGGGAAAGTAGAGTGGAATGCAGAGAGAAAAAAGATATACCATTGTGAAGCTGTTTGCTATTTTAATTTTTGAGTACTGTCTCTGTTTTGATATGTCTAATTGTGTATATCATTCTGTGCTGTTTCTAGTGTGCATTTGTTGCATTCTAATGTTTGCTGTCACATATGTAACATTGATAATAGATGTTTACAGTAGTTACATTTGCCTTTGGTTAGAGCTTAGAAACCTTGGATAACGGAAAGACCTTTGCTCTTCATGGGTCTATTGGGGACGTCCTGTTTTCAGCTAGTGTGTTCAGGTATTATGCTGGTTGGACCGACAAGATATGTGGTAGAACCATCCCAGTTGGTAAGATTGTTTGCATGCAGTGTTTTTAACTTGTATTTATTTATTGTTGAAACACAAGTGAAGAGTTAGTTGTGAGCTATGAAAATGCAATGAATCATAGGGAATAATAGGAAAAAGAATAATTTGAGAATATATGCTTTACAAGAACTTGCTCACTAAAAAACCGAGAGAGAGAGACAGAGAGAACATAGTGTTCCTGTCACCACAGCATCCTCTGTTGTTTTTTGTATTGTTCTTGTTTTCTGTATGTTCCACACATTTGAAGTGGAAAAGGTTGATTAAACGAATGCAGAAAAAGTTTGAAAAATGAAGGGACTAATGAAAGATACTAAAGTGTGGCATCGTCTTCCAAGAGTGTAAACACGCTTGTTCGGGTGAAGAATTTTAACTGGCCCTACTGGACAGTCTACCTGTCGAAGGAATAGCTGATGAAGTTGGCTCAGAGAAAATAGACTTGGGAAGCATGATAAAAATAGACTTGAGAAGTATAATATAAGGACCGTATACAATATTTTGTTGCATATCCCTTACAGGACGTTGCAGTCAACACCAGCATTTTCAGCTGCTGTTGGTGTACTAGGCAAGTGTTACGTTCAGTAGTTTGCCATTGCTTTCTTAACGACCGGCCCCTATACCTTTTTCGAAAAAACCAGCACCGCCGTGTTTCGAACCCGGGTATACAGGCTCACAAACCGCGTTCGCAAGCCCTTAGCCACAGAGACCGGTTACAATATTAGCTAACTACAGTGGAGCAGAGACTGGAGGAATAGACAACGTTGTCAGAGTTTAATTATAACAGCATAGCTGTTTATCCAGGCCACCTATTCTCTGCTGTATACAATGGAAGTAAATTTCCCCCGCTGCTCTGTCATAGAACTAGACAACAGAAACTCGAATACGTACACAGCTTTCATTCACTAATTATTGTTTGATAGTTAACATAACAAAAGCCTGTACTACAATAAACATTTATTGGAAGTAAGTGAATGCTGCAATTTTATTTTTAGTTTAGAAAGTACACTGTCATGTAATGAAACCACTTAAGCTCAAAAGTGTCTGGTTCAAAACCATCTGGTTCACAAGCTAGACACTGCGAGTGTGAAATGACATTAGATTGTTCTTATTGAATGAAGTTACTGGACTCTTGACATCAGTGCTGGAAATAAAGACAAAACCCCACATAAGCGACTGCTTCAGGAATATTCTTTCTTTCTATCCTTACTCTTTTGGTGTCTACTAATCCTTCATGATGTCTATCTCAAATCTAAAAGATATATCACTTTATTGAATTTAAGAGAAAAATTATACCCCAGGAAAATGCCCTATGCTGTCAAAGTTTTGCTGCCTGTAAGTTATCAAAGGATCCACCTGATGATGGGCTTATTTCATTTCTTTACTTGGTAAACTAGGAAAGGGAAGAAGAATAAATAACCCGCAACCTGAGGCGTCCTAGCTTGTGTTTGAATTTAATAATTTCCTCTGAATCTATCTGTTTTTCACTCTTTTGTGACGTACTTAAAATATGGAAATCACAATGGAAGTGAACCTGAAAGAGATCATAGCAAGAAAATAAAACAATTTCCCTCATCTCTCTCTCTCTCTCTCTCTCTCTCTCTCTCTCTCTCTCTCTCTCTCTCTCTCTCTCTCTCTCTCTCTCTCTCTCTCTCTCTCTCTCTCTCTCTCTCTCTCTCTCTCTCTCTCTCTCTCTCTCTCTCTCCCTCTTCTCTCTCTCTCTCTCTCACACACACACACACACACGCATGCACACACACACACACGCATGCACACACACACACACGCATGCACACACACGCATGCACAGACACACACACGCATGCACTACCACACCTTGAATTAACACAAAATGTGATTACTAGTCACACTAGCAAGAAGGCACTTAAGACCAGTGATGTGTCTCTGCGGTGGGCAGCGTCAAAACTGACTCTGCTTTAAATTGCCATTTACATATGGCGGTGGTCACTTGTTGCAGCAGGATATTTCAAACAGATTGGCTAACACTAGCCAGGTGTGGCCAATCAGTGGAATCTGCCATATCACCAAGTATTGTGTGTGATCCATCCGGAAACAAAGTTGTGTAAGGTGTTGGTGGAACTTCCCATATATTGCGTTGCTTTCCCAACTAGCTTAATAATATATAGCTAAAACAACCATAATTCTTGCAACCAGCCTCATTATTATATAGTACACATAATTGTAGGAACTTTGGTTATATTTGTTTTTAAATTAGTTGCGTATCCTTTACAGGATGTAGCAGTCAACCCCAGCATTTTTTGGCTGTTCGTGATTTCTTAGCAAGTTTACATTCAGTAGTTTGCCTTTGCTTTCTGAACGATTGGCACCCATACCATTTCATACAAAACCAACGTAAGGTGGGCTGCTGCCAAATCGACCACATCTGTGTTTCGAATGAGGTATGTGAGATTACGAACTGCGTCCGTAACTTCTTTGCCATGCCATTAATGCATACACTTATGGTTAATATATCCAAAATATTATAGTTATTCACTTTCGCTATCAACTGCCTATCCTTTCTAGTCAATTTGTAGGAGTGTTGTGCACATGTTGTGTTGTATGAAAGAGAGCAAAGTACAAAAAATCCTATGATCCATACCACCATGGAGTGAAAAGCTTTATACCTTCACATACACTAGTTTTACACAACATGTGTTTTCTCTAAGGGAGATTCAGTGGGCATCTTGACTGAAGAATTTAGCGGTCATGCTTGCTTGCTTGCTTGTGTTCGTTGGCTTGAGCTCCAAAGCAAAGTCCTGTATGTTGGATGAAGGCATCCTGTTGTCCAACATCAGTGTGATGTCATACAGGACCTGAGGTTTGCGTGAGTATCCGTTGTCCCATGTCTGGCTTATTGGTGCGCAGACTGGTGGTTCCTCGCCGTACAGGCAGACACTCTCCGACTTCGGAGGAATCGGCGATCCTATTGACTTTAGCCAGGACCCCGAAGGGACCTGTTGCCCAGGACGCTCGACGAGGACGCGTCAATAGGTCTTGGCCAGTATATAACCCGGCCCTGGTGCCTTGGAAACACCTCTGCGTCCCAAGCGGTCATGAAATGAGTTAGAGAAACCATAGACATGGTACTTAGAGGTACTGATGTTCCAGGGATGGCCTTTGTAATGATCATGACCTCACTTGACCTCTCTGTGGACAGATACTAGTCTGGCTATTGAAGGGAGGATTTCATCTCTGCTGTTCGGAGCCTGCTTTGAGACTGCAAGAGAGTCACGGAAAATCCCCTCCATGATGGTAGACAGGCAACACCAATGTCTTGCACTCACCTCTAGGCAAGCTTAAAACATGCTGGGAATGAGTGCTGCTTGCATACCAGGACGAAGCCAAGTCATCCCTAATCCCCAATTTCAGTTGTAGATGAGTGAACTGCTTGATCAGCCTAATTCTATCAAAGAATACAACGTAGGATAGAACTTTTTAGTGAAATTATAATATTATTTTAACAGATTTGGGCTGATATTTCCAAAATAATTTGCATTAGTTAAACAACAAATAAGTTTGAAACCTAGTGTACTGTGTCTGTTCGGCAAAGGAAGGTTGTGGGGTATAACTATTTGATATGTACCTTCTTATTTCTGTTCATGTATCAGAACTTTATAGTCATTGAAGTTGGTACCCCTTGTGCTTGTATCACAGTATTCTGCATCTTGTCTCACCAGATGGGAACTATTTCTGTTACACGCGCCATGAGCCAGTGGGAATCTGTGGTCAAATCATACCAGTAAGTAGCTGTGTAATGCTCTGCCATTAGATTACAGTTACAGGGCCTGGTATCTTATATTGCATTTTTATATAGTTTCTAGTAGCTGTCATTAAGGAAAAACTTGATTTTACTGTTTTGATTTAAATTGACCTTTATCGCTGTGTAATCAATTCACAGGCTGGTTTTTAAATGTGTTGATAGCCAATAAGAGATTGGTGGTAGTGCTGACATTACAGCTGATGTTAAATAGCTTTAATTGTTTAGATATATATTTGTGTGCCTTTACTGAGTGCAGTAATGTACCCATTTTAAAGAATAGACTTTACAAAGTAAGAGTTTTGACCTTCTGCCATACAGATACAATGACACTTGCAGAGGCTTTAGACATCAGAAAACGAGTCATGTACCCATTTTATAAATTAATGTGCGTTGGTATAGGCTGGTCTTGTGTTTAAAAATTTTAAAAATGTGGGTGGGGGGCAGTCCAAGAAAATTGCCCTCGTGGACTGAATGATGCAGCTCGGAATCAAACTCACAACCTTCGGAGCATGAGGCAGGCAGCATAACCACTTGGCCATGGAGACTCCTTGGTCTGTTATAATATGACGTCTTAGTATCTGATTTCAAGAGCACTCATCTCCACACATTCAATGTCTAGTTCTACATTGGTAATCATGTAGTTAGATTCTTCCCTCCCCCGATGTGTCTCCACCTTGCCGTGGTGGGGGAGCTTGCGTGTCCCATCGACCCCATGTGCTTGCCGATGGGTGAAAAAACTACATATCGGACAGCATATGGGATAGGGACCAGACTAAGAGAGACACAACCTGCTGCTCTGCAGGTGACTGGGGATAGCAGTCAAAAGTTTAAAAAGGTGCACGAAGGCACGAAGGCAGACGCTTTTGGTCCGGACAAAACTCTTAAGGCTCCCTGTCGAGGGCTGTGGCTGAACGCCTCTAAGCCACAAACCCTCACATCTGAGAGCCAGGCCGATACCCGCCTACCGAAAAATAGAAGCGTGATACTGAGCAAGCTACATGCTCAGTTCTATTACATGTTCGAAGGCTCTCAGCTGGGGAATATGAGAGATTCCCGGATGAGAGGGCCAGGCCGTTTCTCGTCCACTGCTGCACGAAGGTAAGGTGCTGAGCCGGCAGCACATGTAGCCTACCTGGTGAGCGAGTACAAAAAGTCAGAAAAGTGCCCCAGTCGAAGGAAATGGCTACGAAAACTGTCTGTATCCAGCTCACAGAGAGTATAGACAAAAGTGGAAGAACGTCTCAATGACGCAAAATGGAACGCACGGCGAGCGGACCTATTGCGTGGTCTGAAGTCAAAATAAAAAGCTTACCGAGTGGATGTCGCTCGCAGTCTGACCGCTCCTGGTGTGTGTTTGAGCGATCGGTGGCAAACGGGTTGCCCAACACATGGAAGTGAGGAACTAAAGCAGCCATGAGCAGGACGTGGCAACTCCTCGGGTGAGCCCAGTCTCAGAGCAATATGTGCCGGCTCTGCAATTATGGAAGCCTCCTTGGATAGCAAGGGAATGCCCAAGGTCTGCCCCTGCCTTCCCTTGAGGGCCGACCTCGATGTCGCTGATCGTTCTATCTTGACCAGCTGAGATGTTGGCGACATCACAACAGTCTTACGTGCTACGAAACCAGAGGAAGGCTAACCTCATTAAAAAATGCCCGCCGGAAGTCGGAAGTGTCGTCCTACGGGTGGCAAACTACAAATTGACACTACGCAATTACGTCCGAGTGAATTGTCTCGTCCGATTGTCTCTTGTGCTAGGAACAGCTCTGACTACCTAGTTTCCGAATGCTGCTCTTGTTCGGAACAGCTCTGACTAGGTAGTTTCCGAATGTCCGACGTGTCTGGAACAGCTCTGACGGACACAACGACAAGCACATGTCCGAAAAACTCGCTTAGTGGATACTGACTGCAGACCAGCTTGGTTTGTGCGGGAAAGGCTCGAGGTGAACGAAATGCCCAATATATTGAAGTGAGGAATTAAAGCAGCCATGAGCAGGACGTGACGATTCCCTCTGTGTGCCCAGTACCAGGGCGCTATGTGCCGGCCCTGCAATTATGGAAGCCACCCAGGATGGCGGAAAATGCTATGGACTGTCCCTGCCTTCATTTGAGGTATGACCGTGCAGTCTCCGACTCTTCCAACTTTACCAGCTGGGAGGTGGACAGTACCACAAAAGTGAGAGTCTCCCAGGAATGCTAACCTGGTCAAAAATGCACGCTAAAAGCCGGATGTGTTGGCCTAAGGGTTTCGATCCAAGGGTGCCTAACTAGACACACCGCAATCACATCTGAAAAAACACTCCGGATGAACGCAAAGAAGAAGAAGATTCTTCCAGTTTATTTTAGTTTGCCTAGATAGAACTGCCAAGAGAGATCTAATTCTGTCAATTATTGTGATGTAACTGATTGTTTGATTTGTGTGATTACCAACAGTGGAACTACCCGATTGTCATGGCCACATGGAAGATTGCCCCAGCAATAGCTGCAGGCAATGTAGTGATTCTGAAGCCAGCAGAGCAGACCCCACTGTCAGCACTCTACCTGGCATCTCTCATACAGGAGGTAAGGATAAAATAGAGGAAACATGAGTTGCAAACTGCAAGTTGCCATTTGTATTTACATGGTTTATCTATGTAAGAAATTTTGAAGCTATTTTTAATGAATCGTATGTGAAGAACATATCGTGTTCTGTAGGGCGGTCTGCATAAAAGTACAAGTAATGTTTTAAATAAAATGCAGTTTCAAACATACATACAGTAGTAGCTGATCGCATACCAAGCCACATGTAGGGGGGAAAAAACCATGAAAAATTAACCAATAATGAAATTGTTATAACCGGAATAAAATCAGTGCAGGAATTGTTAGTGTAGATACAGTTTGCTGTCTACATGTTAGTCTTCTTTTCTATTATGTTCATTCAATGAATGTAACATGCGTAATACATAACATATAATTGGTTTGTGAAATATACGTGGTTGGAAGGACTGAATGTAAGACAGGTCAGTATGCCCTATTTGTGACCCTTTGAAAAACAAGCTTAATCTTTTTTATCCATTGCTTTTGCCTTGATGCAGAAAGGCAGTTGATGTCTTCACTTATCTTTTTTGCTTATGTTATTGTCATATCGTTCAGAAAGCAATGGCAAACTACTGAACGTAACACTTGCCTAGTACATCAACAGCGGCTGAAAATGCTGGTGTTGATTGCAAAGTCCTGTAAGGGATACGCAACAAAATTTATAGTATTATAATGTCATATCCGATTTCTTTAAATTCTATTTTAATCCATCTAGCTATCACTTCCTGGGTTACCATCTCACCTTTAGAACAAACTTCATGTTAGTGCTGGATGATTAATATCTGACTTGTTTCAATCCAGCCAGATAATTACATTCACTTTAAAAGGAGAAAGTCCACCTATACCAAGTCTACCTCAGACTGAGATAATCAACTCCGAAGAAACTAAGAAAGTGTTGGTTAATATTCTTTTTCTTCTTCTGCTGTTTTTTATCCCCCAGTAGAGCTTACAACTTCAACCAACCAATCCAAGCCCTCATATCTGTTGCCTGCAGCATTCTCCATGTCCTCCCCATATAACTATTTTTGTGACTAATTCTCTTCTGTGTGTGTGTGTGTGTATGTTTAGGTCTCCCCCTATTTCTCTTGCCTTGTAGGTTCCAAAGAAAGCACTTACTAGTTATATTATTAGCAGGTTATCTCAGTGTGACTTTTTTTTTTTATATGTATGTGTGGAAGCCTGATGACATTGATAGGACTTTCTAAACAATTTGCTAACATTTAGATATATTTCTTTGTGTATGCACAGACAAGATTTTCCCCATACATAACCATTGTTTGATTTAATGTAGCTTCTCACCTTTTGTCTACTACAATTAATGAGGGTAGTTTAGTATGCCATATTAGCTTTCAGTATCTCATCATTTCTGTCACTGGGGAGTCTCATTTATTTTTTTTGGGGGGGGGGGGGGGGGAGGGATTTTGAACTGTTGCTTTGCAATAAATCATGTCAGGTGGGCCGGTGGTGTAGTGGTTAGATGGTCGCTTGCCAGCCTGATCATCATGGGTCAGATTAATATTAAGGCAGAATTTTAAAAGGGACCTCGGCTTTCAGGTCAACTCAGCTTAAAATAGTAACCAGGAAATTTTTTGGGACGTAAAAGCGGCCGGCATGATGCTGACCACATCACCCACAGAGTGCCAGTTGGTCTACAAGTGTGGGACTAGCACCATACACCCAGTGCATCTGAAGGCTTGTAAAAAGGTCATTTACTGGGTTTTTTTACTTAATGGATCATGACTATTAAATGTATATGGATCAATGTATCAGCTGATTTATATATTTTTGTCGCAGGCTGGTTTCCCTCCAGGGGTTGTAAATGTTCTTCCTGGAAATGGGTCAACAGGTGCAGCTATTACATCTCACCCAGGGATCAATAAAGTGGCTTTCACAGGATCCACTGAGGTAGGACATAGGAAAAATAACACTGCCACATAAACATTCACATTTGCACAACAGGCAGGAAGATGATCCACTTAGATCAATGGTTCTCAACCTTTTTTGGCCCATGCTCCCCTTCACCATATGTTGAGAATCTCATTCCTTCCCTTTCGTATTTCCTCCCTATAAATCCCCCCACCCTACCCTGTCCCTACATAGTATACGTAAAAATGGAAGCTAACTTTAATAACACATACTAGAACAAGTTTAGACGTCTACATAAAACGTGATTTGTGGGTCTACTTACGTTATAAGACGAATATCAGAAGGGTGAGGAGTACAGAACCGTAAAGTATGTAAGAACCGTAAAATATCAAGTAATCGGTTCTTGTATTAATGCGATCTTGAAATAATCTTCATTCCTCCCCCCCCCCCCCCCCCCCCTTGGAAACCATTGACTTAGATAATGTGTAGGAAAGTAGCTGCTAGATACATGCATGAGCATATATACAAAACACGCACACACACGCACACACACACATGCACACACACACACACACACACATGCACACACACACACAACACATGCATACACACAACACATGCACACACACAACACATGCGCACACACACACAACACATGCGCACACACACACAACACATGCACACACACAACACATGCACACACACAACACATGCACACACACAACACATGCACACACACAACACATGCACACACACAACATGCACGCACACAACACATGCACGCACACAACACATGCACGCACACAACACATGCACGCACACAACACATGCACGCACACAACACATGCACGCACACAACACATGCACGCACACAACACATGCACGCACACAACACATGCACGCACACAACACATGCACGCACACAACACATGCACGCACACAACACATGCACGCACACAACACATGCACGCACACAACACATGCACGCACACAACACATGCACGCACACAACACATGCACGCACACAACACATGCACGCACACACACAACACATGCACACACACACACAACACATGCACACACACAACACATGCACACAGTAGAGGGAGGCGGAGTATGTACTGAGAAATAACAGTAATCAAATAACTAACTTATAACCATGTCATCACAACATTAGGATGATAATGCAGTATAATCCTGGTAATGGAAAAGCAAACTAGCAAAGAATGGATCAAACCCCCCAAAAAAACGAAACAGACATGTTTAGCAGCTGGCCTAATCAAAACAGCCATACAGTCAGTCAAAGCAATATATAACAATGCTTGTGTTGAGCCATTGGAAACACATGGAGAGGGAAATCTACCCAGTCTTGATTCCAGTGGCAACGTAAACCATCTGACAAGGAAGAACCAGATCATGTAAATTATTGACATTAATATTTCAAACATGTCAATCAATCAGGTGCCGTCTCCACAATGAAGGTTGACTGCAATGGATCTCCAACTCAAGCATGTACAATATTTCAAACAATACAGAGTAAAAATGAACAGATGGAAATGCTAAGGATTTCTTCTTCTTCTTCTTCTTCTTCTTCTTCTTCTTCTTCTTCTTCTTCTTCTTCTTCTTCTTCTTCTTCTTCTTCTTCTGCGTTCATCCGGAGTTTTTTTTTCCGGACGTGATTGCATTGTGCCTGTTTACAGCAGAGCTGTGTTCTTGCACTGTTAGGCCGACACATCCGACTTCTGCGGGAGGGGAGGATTTATTCTTCAAACAAGCAATGAGATATTACCAAAGATAAGTAAACAAACAAAAAACACTAAGAAAAAAATTAATGACTGAATATATTTCAAATTGATGGAAAAAATAAAACAGTACAAATAACAAACAAGAATATATATGTAGTAGGATTAATAAAAGATAAAGTGTAAAGGCAAAAAAAATTGGTTACACAAGCAATGCATTAAAAGGAATTAAATTGTATTAAGGATACAAAACATATGCACAGACAAATAAGTAAACTCATAGGAACAAAAATAAGAGTAAGAACAGGAAGTTTCAAATCAAAAACAGGAAAGATATTGGAAGAAAGTGCTACAATAAAGAAATTGAATGAGCTGTATGATGGAGAAAGAGCAGATTTAGCAGAAAAAAGTAACTAAGCTAACCTATGCTAAAAGAAGAAGACTGGGGCGTTACTCAACATATGAAGAAAGGAAAAGTAGCCGGGATTATGGCAATACGTCACCAACCCCTTCACTGGTTTTCATATAGTTCATTGTATTGTTGTTTTATGTACTCGTAAAGTTCAAGAGAGTGTGGCATATCGTCTTATCTTGTCTCCGTTTAATTAAGTACTCAATATGTTGGTTAAATATCTCTTCATACATGTTGTTCGTAGGTGGGCAAGCTTATCTTACAAGCTTCTGGTGCTTTTAACATCAAAAGAACAACCCTAGAGCTGGGTGGCAAAAGTCCATGTGTCATATTTGACGATGTTGATGGTCAGTTATTTGTATTACAACTTATTACAAGCAAACCAGATTACTGCAATTCAGAATGAACCCTGTCAGCAATAGGTGTTTTTTTTTAATCATTATGTTATTATTCAGACAGCTTACGAATGAATAAACCTTTGAGATTAGTCATCTGTCTTATTTCATTAACTTAGCTTCAAGAGATCATTTAAGCAAGCGTTTTAGTGGCAACTTATTATGATCATTTTGGGCAGGAAAACTGTATTGATAAATGTTTAGTTTGTTGGTTTTATTGAAGCATATCATCAGATTCAACTCCTTTGCAGACTGTGACACTCATAACAACCCACCTCTTGATCTCTTGCCAGTTCCACTGCCCAGGGTGCCCTTAATTTTCTGTACACACTTTCATGTTGATTGACTTATGCCGTTTCTTCCAGGAACCACGTCTTACATTACTTTATTTTTTTCCCTCTGTAATTATGATGTTTGCCGGCTCCGTGGCAAAGGGGTTATGGACGCAGTTCGTAATCCCGCATACCGCATTCGAAACACAACTGTGGGCGATTTGGCAGCAGAGACTGGCTTGCGTTGGTTTTTTTACGAAATGGTATGGGTGCCGGTCGTTCAGAAAGCAATGGCAAACTACTGAACGTAAACTTGCCAAGAGATCACGAACAGCAAACAAAAGGAATGCTGGAGTTGACTGTGACGTCCTGTAAAGGATATGCAACTAACATTTTGTGATGTTTAGTATAGCCAAAATATTTTAGTTTCTGAGACATGGTGCTGTTTACAAATCAGTTTTCTCCAGTGTTAAGATCTTAAAGTGCATGACACATTTTATTTCTTATTCTTCATACATACTATTCTAAAAATGTTTCTGTAATATTCAAGTTCAAAAGTCCAGTGAAACATACCTCATGAAAAATAAATCGATCTTAAAGCTGAAGTAACAAGTTGTGTAAACAAAGTTGTCTGATTCTATTTCTTATCATGTGCTGTCTGCGATGTGTCTAGTGGACTCTGTGGCTGCGGAGGCTCAGGAGATCTGTATGACTAACATGGGCCAGTGCTGCGTGGCTGGGACCAGAACATTTGTTCATGAAAACATCTATGATGCCTTTGTGGCAAAAAGCAGCCAGCTGGCAAATAAGAGAAAAATTGGAGACCCCTTCGATTCAGACACTGTGAATGGTCCTCAGGTATGTTATAGTTTTTTGCTTTCATTCGCATTACAGATGAAAACTTACAAAGTAGATTATATTAGAATGTGTAAACGTTAGGAAACAAATGATTATTTATAAAATATCCTCTGTATTCTTTCAGTATGTTGTGATGACACAACAGAAACAATTGTTTATAGAATATCATTTAAATTAACTTTCAGTATACTTTGTGCTAGCAGTTGCATTAGTGTAATCATTAGGAAGTTAAACTGAAAATGACATGAGCGTGGTCGGATAAGGGCCCGGTACCTGCACTCATGATTTGCTAAGTGAGGGAAAGACTGGTCACCTATTCCCTGTGCACTCAGGGCTTCTAAATGTGATGATCCCAACACTTTGCATACCCACAGCAGGCTCCTCCTAGGTGACTTGTTTTATTGTTGTCTTTGTGACACACCAGTTGTTTATGTACCTTTCCTCTTGTCTGGTGAGATTTTAATGCTCTTTTTTTATTTCAATGTTCTTTGGACTTGAGTTTATTACATCGTAGCTGTGTCATTGTTCAAAGGTCAGTCTTGTCTTTATATTAGTATTTTTACTTGTGTTCAGTGACTTAATGTTAGTGTGGGACTTTCTTCTTCTTCTTCTTCAGCGTTCCAAGCCATTGAGGTTCTTTGCTGCAAATACAATCCATCTCCATTCGTCTCTCTGGTGGACCTTCTCTTGCCAGTCGTTGATTCCAAGTGCTTGTAGGTCTGTACATGTATTATCTCTCCACCGCCTTCTTGGTCTACCTCGGGGTCTACGGTCATTTATTTCCTGAGTGTAAGCGAGTTTTGTTTCCCTATTATCTTCCATTCTTTCTATATGCCCCAGCCATTGTAGTCTATTAGCCTTCATGACTTTATTGTCATTAATTCCATCATGATGAAGATATTGAGTTACCTACATCTGGAGAATGTTTTGCCTTTTACTCACTCATGCCACATCTTCTGAACTTTGCAAAACACAAAACCTAAAGTCAAATACCTTGCAGGCTAGAAAAAACTAGCTGGGAATTGTATGGTTTTGAAAGAGGGTTCCTGGTGAAACAGCCATGTGCACATGTGGATTGGCGTTGCAGACAGCAGAGCACATACTCCAAGACTGCCCAAAATATAACATATCTAGGCAAACCTTCTGGCCTAGAGAGACGACAGTGGAAGATAAACTCTATGGACCGCTGTGTGAACTAAAAAAGATAGTTAAATTCATACAAGAGACAACATTACAGTTATAAACATATTTCAAGCGAACAAAAGAAGAAGAAGAAGAAAGAGGGTTCCTCAAATGTGTACCAGTATGATTTAATTTTCTTGATATCTTATTACAGGTGCAACACTAAAGTGCTACATTTGGGTTCAATGCTTTAGGGAAATAAAACACTATTCCGGGAAGGTTAACCCGGTCAACAAATGCCCGCAGAAGTCGGATGTGTCGGCCTAATGGCACAACGCAATCACGCCCGGAAAAACTCTGGATGAACGCAGAAGAAGAAGAAGAAACACTATTTGTGCAAATTAATCTTTTAGGGGATGTTTTGTGTGGGTTGGAGAAAATTAGCATCTTTAAAAGATATCTTCTAAATGAGTAAATACAGATATTTGATGCCTATGATCATTTTAAATATAAAAGTTTCATCAGCATCATCATCAAATGTCTTACCCACTGGTTTGGGCAATCATCAAGCATTTTGCAAATTGGTATGGGCAGCCAACATTTTCCACAGCTTCTGTTTTTCTCTTTAGCAGAATGTATCAGTTCATTTACTGATATCTGTTCATGTCATGATGCAAGGCTGTCCAAAATGAGGTCATTGCCTTCCTGTATCTCTCTTTCCTCACCACGCATTATAACACAGGTGCCTATGAATATAATTTAATTTATATGTAGCATGTTATATGTTCTTTATTGAATGTGCCTGCAGCTTGTGATGTCTTCTATCCTGTGTGTTCCATCAATTGTTTGTGTGTCCTCAGATTGATCAGGAGCAGTTCAACAAGATCTTGGGCTTGATTGAGAGTGGCAAGAAAGAAGGAGCCAAAGTGGAAGTGGGAGGGGAACGACACGGTGGTCAGGGCTTCTTCATTAAGCCCACGGTCTTCTCTCATGTCACTGATGACATGAGAATTGCTAGGGAAGAAGTGAGTACAGCGTCTGTGAATGTAAAGGAGAGGAAGGTGATGTGGTGGGTTAAGCAATCATTTTTTAAGCACTTGTAAAGACAGATTAGGAACTCTTTATTCCAGGAGATAAGCAAAGGTAAATCCATTGAAGATATAGTTGTACATCTGTGAAATACTGAGGATTTTACATGAATATGAGATGAAGTGACTGGTTATTTCCCTCACCACCTTTTCCTTTCTCAACTTGACAGAGTATTCTGTTTATTTCATGGTTTGCCTGGTTTACAATGAAGCTACAGCCTGCAATTGTAACTGTCACCGGAAAATCAAACTGTGTTGTTAAACTGGCCAGATTCTAACAAATGTGATATTTTGAATCCTGGTTTCATATGTCTTGATGACATTTAAAGCAACAGCATCATGCTCTCTTCTCCCCTTGGTTCTCCCTCCAACCTTCTCAATATTTCAGAAAAGGATATTTAAAAATTGAGCTGTTGCCCGTTAGTTCATCTTGTTATTATGGTTGATTTGTACTTGTATCTTCAAATCAGAGAAATGTTGTGCTTTACTTTAAGATATAAACATATTTATTAGGTGCATAGTGTGGACATTGTTTCTAAGGATAATGTATATCTAACGATGTCTTACATAACCCTCATCTGGGTAATGAGATCTGACACCTACCCTTCTCAGATAAGGTCGAAATCAGGAGATCCTGTGTTCAAGTTGTGCCCATTAAAATTCCCATTGCAGATGGAAATCACAGTGAGTTGGCAGTAAAGCCACTGTTCTAACAACATTGTTAGCTAAGAAAACCTGCCCATGGATAGATAGAGCCCATGGGTAGATAG
Source organism: Cepaea hortensis (assembly GCA_963921405.1). Classification (NCBI taxonomy): domain Eukaryota; kingdom Metazoa; phylum Mollusca; class Gastropoda; order Stylommatophora; family Helicidae; genus Cepaea; species Cepaea hortensis. The sequence goes on from OY992877.1 coordinate 205,316,376, forward strand.
AGCCCATGGATAGATAGAGCCCATGGGTAGATAGAGCCCATGGATAGATAGAGCCCATGGGTAGATAGAGCCCATGGATAGATAGAGCCCATGGATAGATAGAGCCCATGGATAGATAGAGCCCATGGATAGATAGAGCCCATGGGTAGATAGAGCCCATGGATAGATAGAGCCCATGGGTAGATAGAGCCCATGGGTAGATAGAGCCCATGGGTAGATAGAGCCCATGGGTAGATAGAGCCCATGGATAGATAGAGCCCATGGATAGATAGAGCCCATGGATAGATAGAGCCCATGGATAGATAGAGCCCATGGGTAGATAGAGCCCATGGATAGATAGAGCCCATGGGTAGATAGAGCCCATGGGTAGATAGAGCCCATGGGTAGATAGAGCCCATGGATAGATAGAGCCCATGGGTAGATAGAGCCCATGGATAGATAGAGCCCATGGGTAGATAGAGCCCATGGGTAGATAGAGCCCATGGGTAGATAGAGCCCATGGGTAGATAGAGCCCATGGATAGATAGAGCCCATGGGTAGATAGAGCCCATGGCCTTGGATGGAATCTCCAGAGGAAACAAACCTGACATATGCTCATGCCGACACTGGACACACTGACCTTTGAGGTGTATAGCTTGGTGTCATGTACTCCCCTCAAACTGGACACATTAACCTTTGAGGTGCATACACAGCTAGGTGTGATGTACTGCCCTCGAACTGGACACACTGACCTTTGAGGTGCATAGCTGGGTGTCATGTACTGCCCTGGAACTGGACACACTGACCTTTGAGGTGCATAGCTTGGTGTGATGTACTGCCCTTGAACTGGACACACTGACCTTTGAGGTGCATACACAGCTAGGTGTGATGTACTGCCCTCAAACTGGACACACTGACCTTTGAGGTGCACAGCTTGGTGTAATGTACTCCCCTGGAACTGGACACACTGACCTTTGAGGTGCATAGCTTGGTGTGATGTACTGCCCTTGAACTGGACACACTGACCTTTGAGGTGCACAGCTTGGTGTGATGTACTCCCCTCGAACTGGACACACTGACCTTTGAGGTGCATAGCTGGGTGTGATGTACTGCTCTCAAACTGGACACACTGACCTTTGAGGTGCATAGCTGGGTGTGATGTACTGCTCTCAAACTGGACACACTGACCTTTGAGGTGCATAGCTGGGTGTGATGTACTGCTCTCAAACTGGACACACTGACCTTTGAGGTGCATGCACAGCTTGGTGTGATGTACTGCCCTCGAACTGAACACACTGACCTTTGAGGTGCATGCACAGCTTGGTGTGATGTACTGCCCTCGAACTGAACACACTGACCTTTGAGGTGCATGCACAGCTTGGTGTGATGTACTGCCCTCGAACTGAACACACTGACTTTTGAGGTGCATAGCTGGGTGTCATGTACTGCCCTCAAACTGGACACACTGACCTTTGAGGTGCACAGCTTGGTGTGATGTACTGCCCTCGAACTGGACACACTGACCTTTGAGGTGCATACATAGCTTGGTGTGATGTACTGCCCTCAAACTGGACACACTGACCTTTGAGGTGCACAGCTTGGTGTGATGTACTGCCCTCGAACTGGACACACTGACCTTTGAGGTGCATACACAGCTAGGTGTGATGTACTGCCCTTGAACTAGGAACGAGGTAGAGGAAGCTATCAGGTGCACATGTAGTCACCCTGTAATGTCTCAGCTTAGACCACCGCTTCCACCAGTATCACTGACCTCTGCCACTTGTTGCAGTGGATTCTAGCTTTCTACTTTTGTGATCTTAGTGGAGTTACCTTCTCTACAAACCACAATAAACATTTTAACAGTAAAAAGGAAACGGTAGGTCCTGGTATATTGTTCAATAGCTCAACAGATCAAAAGTTTCAGGCTGTATTACTTTATAAGTGCAGGTTCAACATCATGTAATCACTTTGTTGCACTTACTAAAATAATTACTGGACTTTGCTAAGAGTTACAGAAGAAACAAACAGCCAGGAAAGAAGCTGGCCTAAATAAACTATGACCTAGTATATATGTAAAGTCTTACTTGTCACACTCTTTCAGCAGAATCTCCTTTCTTGTGTTTTACCATTAGGTCTAGTGGATAGTTATACGTCTTCAGACATGGATATTTTCACTGGTTTTGAACCCTGTCAGCATGCAGCAATAGATATGGTCAAGGGTCATAGACTAAGAAAAGGCAGGTCCTGGATGGCACAGGCAGAGCTTTCTATAAGTCAGGTGTGTGACCTAGAGACCATCAATCGTGAAAGAGAGTGGGTTGAAGTTCCGGATGACATGACGGACTGGCACAATGTAATAATAACACTGGGTCGTGAGTGCAGAGAATGGGCAGCGGGCCACACTAAGTTTGAAGTGCAACAGCTGATCCAGAGCAACACACATCAAGGTGACATAGTCATCTACACCGATGGGTCAGTGGTGAGAAACAGACGTAGTGGCTGGGGCTTTATTGCAAAGGCTAATGGGCGAGTCTTGAATAAGGAGAGCCTGGCTTATGAGACTACGACCTCCAGCATGAGAATGGTGGTGGAGGCAGTAACAGTGGCATTCCGGTGGCTAGAGGAGACAACTGCAACGCACGTGTTCATTACGGATTCAAAGAATATGCTTAGCAAGGTGGAGAAAGGAATGTTTCGTGTGGAATGGCTCTCATCGCTTCAGAGGTCACAGATTGTGAGAATTGTATGGATATTTTGCCCTGGCCATGCAGGTGTATGGGGGAATGAACAGGCTGATAGGCTAGCAGGGAATGCACCTCTTGGTGGTATTTTGTCTATGGTCGTGCGCTTGTGGGACCAGGTGGAGAAGGCGGAGGAACAGATTGAGAACCCATATGTGGAAAGAATGAGATTGCGGGGGATCGGCAGGGGTTCTGGAAGAATCTCAAAACTGAGAGGGAAGACCAAGAGAACATTTAATCAGATAGCGGTGGGAACGATTAGTAGTATGACTCTTCGCTGGCTGTTGAATGAGGGGACTGAGCACGCATGGGAATGTCCTGAGTGCAGTGATGTCAGTTCTTGACTCAACTGAACTGTCAATTCATGTTGTTTGCTGATGTGCAGCTTGTAGAATTAAGGACACACATGATGCACCATTTGGTCTCAACAGATATTTAGCTGGCACCTTATATCCATTGGGTCTCAAGGTGGGTGAGAGAATCATCTACTTTACTCTTTAGCTTTGGCCACATTGAAACTTATTTGAGGTGATGTTTGAAAGATACAGCTCAGCATCACTTTCAGAACAACTAAAATAGCATACATTGACACTTGTTGAGAATACGATTTCTCTTTATAGATTTTCGGGCCAGTACAGCAGATCCTGAAGTTCAAGGACTTGGATGAAGTGTTGAAACGTGCCAATGATACACAGTATGGTCTGGGTGCCTATGTTTACACTAAAGACATCAACAGAGCCTTAGCTTTTGCTCATGGAGTACAAGCTGGAACAGTCTGGTAAGTTCCTGTTTTATGTTGTAGCCAGCTTGTCTATCATGTGCTGCCGTAACATACCAAGAGGACAGGAATGGCTTTATTCCATGTCTAAGATTTAAATGATTTGTTTTTTCTGTTTTTTTTTTAATTTACATATTTGTTTGGGTCTGCTTTTAAAATATACTGACTGCTTTATGGTGGTAGTGGAAGAGAGGGAAATTTGCTACATTTACTTTAGTTTCCACAGAATGCTAAAATTGCTTCAAAAATATGAAAGCAAAGCATACTTGTTTACATGGCAACATGCTTTTATCTCACCCTAAACATTCAGTGTTTCATTCATCAAGGATGGTCAGTTTATAGATCCACACAGATACAGCCATTAGTGCTTTAGTGCATTACAGGTATTGAGGTAACTCAAGTGTCAGTGATGAGACTAAGTTCATCACTTGAGATCTGTTATGATCTCTGCGGTAATGAATCTTTTACAACAGCTTATTGCTCCAGCCTGCTAAAGGCCATTCTTTTTTCACAGAATTGATTAGAGATAAGATATTTGATATTGCTACAGCAACATTATAACCCTGTTGAAATGTGTGAATTTGCATAGGAATGTGTATCATAATAACATGGCCACCATTTATTACATCTTAGGGACACTTTTGATTACATTGCCAATGCACCACTCACATCAATGGTAAGCGGTACTGTTTAGTGTTTTTTTTTAACCCACACGCATGCTTGCACATGTGCAAGCATACACACGCAGAGATAGGCAAGCAAGCAGACAGACAGACAAGTTTAATTACTGATGTTTTATTATTGTTTTGAGGATGTATTTTTTTTTATTGTACACTTGTTGGGAATGCATAATTGATGCGTGATAAAATATATTTCCAGCTAACAGTTGCATCAGCAACACTACAATTAGAGTGTTTCTTTTGTGTGTTCCTTTCAGGATCAATAGTATAAATCATGTGGCACCTCAAGCTCCATTTGGTGGCTTCAAAATGTCTGGTTTGGGAAGAGAGCTGTAAGTGTTGCATTTGGTTTGTATTAGAAGAAAAGTGCTTCTTTATCCTTTTGCACTTACACATAAAATGTTGAGAGGTTTGGCTTTTGTGACTATTATGACCAGCTGGAAACCAAATCATGGAGTTGATTCACTGCATCACATTATAAATAGATATCTGATTTGTACTCTAAGTTGGGGAATGAAAAATCATGATTAAGTATCCTAGATTTTAACTTCCCAGATTAGCACCCAACTGTTAAGTGATGACTAGTCAATGTTGTAAACTGTACAATGCATGTCATAGTGAATTGTTATGATGATACAAACTGTGCCAGCTGTAAGAGAGGCTACAGTGCATGGTGGTTAACATCAGGAGGAGCATCATGCATAAACTTCATTTGTCTGCATCACCACCACATCAAGAGTAGCATCGCCACCATTTCCCTGTGTTCTAAGCAATCAAACTGCTTAACAGTTCCGCTGGCTGGAGGAAACAGCACACACATGTCGTGATTGTAATAGAATAACAGAGTATGATAAGAAAGGTGAAGACAGACATACTTCAGGCAGAGTGCAGGCTTCCATTCAGCAATAAAAACTGGAGAGCATCTGTTGGATTTTATCCCCAGGACATGCTGGTGTGGTAGGGAAACTAGCAGGTGGACAGATTGGCTGGCTCTGCATCACTGGGTGGAGTATTGGTGCATGATAAGGCAGATGTTGTCAGGGCCCGTGAGTAGTATGTATAGTGTAGAAGAATGATGCTGCAAGATTCCAAGGACAGGGCAGATGGATACATAATCATACTGCTATGGGAACCATTAGTATTGGGACTCTTCGCTGGCTGTTGTGGATGGATGAGGACAGAGTATGTATGGGAATGTCCCAAGCTACTGTGATGTTGGTACTTGATTCAACTCACTTCAGCTGCTAAGCATGTGCTGCAGTATTGTTCTCTACACAGTGAGTTCAGAAAGAGTTGAGAACTTGTGTGACAATGTTATCATCAAAGGTACAATTGCAAGAAGACGAAGAAGAAAGAGCAGCAGAATATCTACAATCTAAAGAGAATGTTCCGGTGGTGGATTAGGAAATGACACATGTGCATTTATTGTTGCAAGGGTATAAAATGCTCCTGTGGGTTTGTGCAACTTCTGTGAAACATGCTAGGTTAACAAATGATGTCGCTGTGATGGTCTCTTTAAGTCACCCTGACATAAGCCTGGGTCATTGACATTGAGGTGAGTGACCGGGCATGAGGAAGAATGGAGATGAGAGTGGGAGACAGGAAAGTGACTGACCTGGCTATGAGAAAACAGCCAGTCCTGAGAAATAAAATAGTGAGGGTAGAGGGAAAAAACCCCTAAGGCGGATGGGGCGAAAGACAGTTGTGTGTTGTGTGAAGTCAGGAGACTGGAAGGGCAGTGAGAGAAGAGACTGACTGCGGGGCAGGTCGTTTCAGACAGTTGAGTTTGAGATACCGAAGGAGTCGGTAGTCCACGTACAACGGGGTTGTGTTGTTCTCCGAGTTGTGAAGACAGGCCTGAACCAGAGTGGGTTCTGTAGCGAGTGTAGGCCTAAACCCAGAGTGGGTTGCATAGTTGAGCAGTGGCTCCAACCCAATGTGTGGGTTGTATTGTGGGAGATCCAGCCGTGGATAGTAGCTGGATTACCTGTCTTGTGGAGTTGATAAGAAGCAGGCCGTGAGAAGGCATTGATGTGTGCTGGTTAAATTGTGAGGAGGATATTTATAATCTGTGGATTACATTGTTTCTGGATATATACATATGTTCCGCGAGTCTGTGTTATTTTCTGTAATAAAGGATTATGTGCGCCAACTGAATCTTGTTTCATGACTGGTGAATATGCACTGCGGGGGTGAGTTACATTGCAAGACAGATATCTCCCTTGACACACCATGAGTATCGTTACCTAGACAACGACCATCACACAATAATATCATGAGCAGATCATCGTAAGAACTTCGTGATATTATCATCAAGAACGACGTGTGACATCTGGGCGCTCGTCGCTTAGTAAGGAGTATCTGGAAGGCTACGTACGGTCAAGAGCATTATAGACATTGTTGTCATTCTGAGATATCTGTGGGCTCTTCGCTGAAAGAGAGGAGTTGTCTGTGACTTCGTTCCATCAAGCTAGCAAACCCGTGACAATTTAGATTGTGTGGCTTCAAGAGGGTAATATGAACTCTTTGTGTGTGCGCCAGATAATTCACACAGACAGACGGGATTAAAAACTCAAGCTAGCAGACAGTTCAAGTGAAGCTCACGATAGGTAAATTAACTGCAGTCAGCACACGGAAACAGACGAGGCGGGACGCCAGAAGTATTAACGCAGCACAAATCGACCGGGAAAGTCGATTGCAGTAGCAGGGGTGTTTGGTCACGGACAGCACAGAGGAAATGTCGCAGGGACATAACGGTGTTTGCAACAAGAGCGGTCAGTCCTAGTGTGTGTGTGTTTGACAGGATTGAACCAAAGATTGAAGACAGCGAGCAATTTCGTCTCGACATCCTGTGTGTGGTGGGATATTTGGTGTGTGTGTGCTGGAGGCAAGCGCACTGTTTTGTTGCAAGTTGACTGGTCAAGATTATTCGACGCAGTAAATAGGACGGGTGGGTACACCAGCGTCCAGGTACTGGGGAAGTACATGTTTGGAAAACAGAGAAAAATTGGCAGTCGCTGATTTGACAGACAGTTGACTGAAGGGGATAGTAACGGTACCCCTACCGCAGCCGGGTGGGGCTGTCAAGTTTGTGTGAAAACTGTTTTACGGAGGAATTTTTCACAGAGTGATAAAGAGAAATTGAGGTGACATTGTGAGTTGGGGGTGGAAGGAGGAAAGATACTCGGGAATTTCCACGACCTATGGTGGTCAAGCTGACTCATTGTGAATGAACAAAACAAGGCGTTTTGTTTGAAACCAGACTTGATTGTTCGTCTTTGTTAAAAGCCCGTTGTGTTCATTACTTTATAATCAGCAAACATTTTGTCAACGATTGATGACGTGGCATCTCCGCGAACATAGTTGCATACAGTTGCCAAAAAGAACTGACTGTACAGAGTGAAAGCGTTGAACATTTATTGCCATTATTTTGGTCTTTTCTTTTGGTGAATCTTGTCGGGTAACGGCAATCCAAAACATTTTGGGACAATTACCATCATCTTCAATTCGTACGACAATCGAAAGAACACTTTGGATTATTACTGTGGTGCCACCACGTACAGAGAAAGTACAATAACGTTACGGACTGTGTCGAGACAGAACAGTTTGGATGTCACTATCATCTTCAACTTTTGTCGACGGTTTGAACTTGTGATCACCACGTAAATTTTAAGTCACCACGCAACAAATGTGGAATATCGTAGACATTTCGGAACATTTACCAATATACATTCCCAACATATTGTGAAAAATTCTTTAAAAAACCGAACTTGCGGCGACGGATTTATGGGCACATATTTGTCGGCCAACGAGTTGGACATTCTGTTTGCTGCTCATTGTCTTATAAATATTGTTTTCGGTTGTTAAGCTGTTACTTGTATGTCGTCCAGTGTTTGTCAAGAGTAGGGGATTTTTTGGGGTGTTTCTCGAGAGTCGGGATACAGCACACAAAAAAATTTTTTTTCTTTCTGGTGCTTACGATATTTTTGTAAGGAAAACGTTAATGAGTTAACGTGTCATGCAGTGGCATTGAAATAGTCTTAACCAATATCTAGAGCCGAGTGGTCTGACGTCAAATTTGTGTATATGTTGATACTATAAATTGGTTTTGTTTCTCTTTCTTTTCATAATATTTGCATATGATATTTGCGGTGTTCGGATATATGTTATTATTGTGCACTTTTGTAGTGTCTACTATCTAGTGGTATCTGAGTCAGTTTATATGTTACGCGCACTGTGGGTGTCCCTACACAAGCTTGTGGTTGTTACTGTGGTTTATTTCTTTGTGATCATCGTCTCCGTGTACTTGGCTTGTGAGTATAACGTTTTTATAGACAACATTTAGTGTTATCATTCATTCGTTTTGTATATGTATTTATATGTATGTTTAACAATATTTCCAGAAATGTTATACAACTATTGGTCATAGATATATAGATATAAGGGAGTATAGGTGATACTTCCCCCCTCACTACCTAGTGCTTATAGAGTGACTGGGTGAGTACAGAGTGATATTTTAGCACTACAAATTTACGTACACAGGAAGTGCTGGTGTACTTGGGGAAGTGACCTGAGACTGACAGCAGAGTCTTAACATTTATAGTTGGCTGACAGACAGGAACGTGTCCGCAAGTACAAGATGCCTACTTTAATGGACTATATTGAAGCAGGTGAACGAATAGGCCTGAAGGGTAAAGAGTTACAAGAGTATGCCGAAGCAAAAGAACAACAACAGATTGAAAGAGACCAGAGACAAGCCGAAAGAGAACAGAGACAGGCAGAACTCGAGGCAAAACGCCTGCAGGAAGTAAAGTTAGCTGAAATGGAACACAAGCGTCTACAGGAAGAGAAAGAGACACAAGTAAAACTAGCTGAAATGGAAAACAAGCGTCTACAGGAAGAGAGAGAGACACAAATGGAACTTGAAAAGTTAAAACACACAAATGCGGTGGAAATTGAGAAAGAGAAGATTAAGATGGAAACTGAAATTGAGTTAAAAAAACTAGAACTATCTTCGAAAGGTCAAAGTGAGGAAAGCAGAAAACCGTCGCAGTCGTCACAGAGATTAAAACTGCCATATTTTACGGACCGGGATTGCCTTGAATCCTATCTTGGGAGATTCGAATCGTCTGTAAAAACATTAGGCATTCCAGAGGCACAGTATGCGATGCGACTTGGCGAATTTCTTACGGGCAAGGCACTAGACACCATGTTCAATTTACCTGTAGAAGAAAGGAACAACTACACTATCTTACGTCAACGTTTGCTGACAAAGTTTCAACTAACTGAGCATGGATATAGGACAAAGTTTAGACAGTTAGGGCCAGAGACAAATCAAGATTTCACAGACTTTGTTAACACAGTAAAGAATACATTTAACAAATGGATGGAGCTTGCAGAAGTAGGGAAAGATTTTAATAAATTAGTAGATCTAATGTTAAGAGACAAGGTAGTATCTGCATGCAATTCTAATTTAGTGGCGTTCTTTGAGGAACGGAAGCCAAAGGACATAGACACAATGTCTCAGTTAGGGCAAAACTATATGACTGCACATCCTAACAGTTCTATTGGGAAACTAATGAGTGAAGAAATAGTCTGTGCAGCGTACACTAAACAGGACGAGAATCCAGTCATCAGACCAAGGGCGAAAAGTGTGGATTCAGCACATAAAGGTGAGCAGCAAGAACTTCAAGATAATGGTTTCCGAGGAAACCCCGGGAAGGTTAACCCGGTCAACAAATGCCCGCAGAAGTCGGATGTGTCGGCCTAACGGCGCAAGAACGCAGCTCTGCTGTAAACAGGCACAACGCAATCACATCCACACAAAAAACTCCGGATGAACGAAGAAGAAGAAGAAGAAGTTTCCGAGGAAACAATGTTGGTAGAGTAGGACGGTACCCATATAGAAAAGGGAACTTCCAGAGACGTCCAAATTATGCCGGATGTTGGAATTGTGGGAGCTGGAGACACAAGGCAGCAGAGTGTGATACACAACTATCAGATGGACCAACGAACAACAGTAAAAGGGAGATTACTTGTTTCAAATGTGGAAGGAAGGGGCATATCAGCCATCAATGTAGGATGAGAGAATCAGAGCACTCAAATGCAGCGCAAGTAATTGAGACGCTAAACAATGAAGATTGTAGTGGGTGCAAACCTCTTTTTGAAAAAGACAGTCAGCCAGTCCTAATATGTGGTCATACAGTGAAAGCAGGATCAGCAGTGCATGAAGGAGGATGTCTGAAGCTGCATCAGGGATTTGTCAATGATAGACCAGCGTTAACAATTAGGGATTCCGGATGTACATCTATCGGAGTGAGGAGAAGTTTAATAGATCCCTCGGATTATACAGGGAAAAAGATTAGATGCATAACATTCAACGGCACAGTAGAGTTCTACCCAGTAGCCATAATAACACATTGGCACCTTGCCGTCTTGACAGACGATAGTTTGTGCTTTAAAAAGGCATAATAACTTTTAACTATGGCGGTAGCGAATGTGACTGATAAGGCCAATTTGCGCTGTAAATGTCCGTTCACAGTGGGTGCATGTGAACACGTGGTCATTTCCACCATCATGCACCATCTTACGTCTCAAACGCTTGGTGTGTGACTTTTCTGCAATAATTTTCTCCTTTGACTTTATTCCATTTCTGATATTTGCCCTCCATGCAACACGTTCAGCGGCGACTTGCTCCCAATGTGCATTATCAATGCCTGTATCAATCATGTCCCGCTTACACATATCTTTGTATCGTAGTAGAGGCCGACCCTGAGATCTCTTACCCATCTGTAATTCACCAAAAAAGATATCCTTTGGTATTCTACCATCATCCATCCGCCTAAGATGTCCTATCCATCTAAGTCTACGAAGACTGAGCATGGAATAAACTGTCACACAACCTGATCTTTCCAATACTTCAGTATTTGTGATTTTGTCTTGCCACTTAATACCAAGAATTCTTCGCAGACACCGCATATGAAAGCTGTTTAAATTGTTCTCTTGGTGTGAGTAAGTTGTCCAGGTTTCACTGCCATAGAGAAGAGTACTAAGGACACAGGCTTGATAGACAAGGACTTTTGTTTTGGCAGTAAGCTTCCTGTTCTCCCAGACTCTTTTTCTTAACCTGTTCATTGTTGTTGCTGCCTTACCAATCCGGATGTTGATTTCCTGATCTAGGGATAATTTGCTATTTACCACCGATCCTAGATATGTAAAATGGTCTACTATCTTTAGTTCGGCGTCGTCAATAAAGATTGATGGTACCCCATGTGCACCTTGTGACATAATCTGTGTCTTCTTTTTGCTAATTGTTAAACCAAATTCAGAACAAGCATTGGAGAATGCAGATAGTAGACATTGCAATTCTTCCTCAGAGTGGGTCGTAACTGCAGCATCATCTGCAAAAAGCAACTCTCTGATCAGTACCCTCCTAATTTTGGTCTTAGCCTTCAATCTCTGCGCATTGTAGAGGCCGCCATCTGAGCGTGAGTGAATGTATATACCACCATCCTGATCACGAAATGCATATTTCAGTAGAAGTGAAAAGTATATTCCAAAGAGGGTGGGAGCTAGTACACAACCTTGCTTAACTCCACTCTTGATTTCAAATTCTTCAGAAGTTGCACCATCAAACTTGATTATACCCTTCATGCCTGTGTGGAACGATTCCACAATGGACAGAAGAGTTGGTGGGCAGCCAATCTTCTTTAGCATATATAATATGCTAATATATAGAATAACAGTAAAAACACCATATATCACTGGAAGAGTGACAGCGTGTGTTTTGGACTCACCAGTGGCTGATTTGATCATTGGAAATGTTATAGGAGTTAAAGATTGTACAGAAGAGGAAGTAGTTTATTGGGACTGAAAATATAGTGTAAACAGTAATGAGGTAGTTACCACAAGAGAACCTAAATTAGAGAGTATAGCTGAGGTAGAAGAGGCACTTGAAGTAGACACAGGAACTCAGGACAAGGATAGTGCAGATGAGAATGGATCCCAAATATAGTGCTAGTGACTCCCAGAGACAAGATACTACTCTGAACAAATGTTCCCAAGGGTGTAGGAGAGTAGAACATAGGCAGTCAAAGAAAGGTAGATGGTGCTTCGAGAGGAAGAACAATGTTCTCACTCGCAGGTTTTCAGATAGCAGAACTGCACATGGGCAAGGAGCAGTACCTTTAGCACATAGAGACCGACATACTAGAACAGCTCAGGATAGTGCATGTGCAGGGCACATAGGCATAAGGCGTATGCAGCAGAAAGCAAGGTGCCAGATATATGGGCCAAGATTGAATAAAGAGTTCAGACTAAACAGAGACTCAAGTGTAACGGTGCAATATGCAGATAGGAAAGTTGAGTTAGGTCAAAAGAGTGTTCGCGACATTACTGACCCAGGGCTAGGGATAGCAAACAGATGTTGTAATTGTAGAGGTACCATGAGTCATGGGTACATAAAAGGTAGACACAGCATCGACAGGAATCAGAGGTGGGTTAATGCAAGAACAAAACCATCTGATATAGGGTCGGTACACAAATAGGTTGTGTCTTCTTAAAGATATTAGACACACCCAAAGTATTGAAAACACTAAGGCAGTTCTGTTGCATTGGTTATACATCAGAAAGGCAAAGTGTTCAACAATGTCAAACAATTGGTGTGAATGGATGTGTATCTGTAGGCATCATCATGCTGAGCAGTGCAGGCAATCATATGTCTGCACAATCATTTATCTTTTTTCTTGTAAGTGTGATCACTGATTGTAATCTGTGCCATTCTTCCAGCATTCATCCAGCATTTTCTCTCTCTGTTTCTAATATTCTCAAACTTCCAGGTTGTCACAACACTCTACAGACCGCTGTATCTCATAACATGATCGACAAATGGTGATTGTTCTATTCTGATGTAAGCAATCATCTGTCTTAGAGAATTGGCTTCATGCAATACATGAGTATTGGTCTTCTTGCCTGTCCAGGAGATTCTTAGAATTCTTTGAAGAAAGCATATTTATGTTCCCTATACTTCTTTCTAATCTTTTTGCCTAGAGTAGACGGGCTAAATGTTTTTCATTGAGTTGCGTGAATGAAGCACCAGTGGTAGAAGAAGAGGATGATAAACTGGTAAGAGTTAAAAACCACTTGCTGAACATAACTATTATAAAATACTACAAGGTAGGGTTCATTCTGAAATCCTAAGAGTAAATAGAAAGAAACATAATTTAACAATTTGTGAATTGAAGGTTTTTGGCAGGATAACTAAAATATTAACGTACTTTAAGTGTTAACACAAGACTGCATGAAGACTGAAATTGTACAATTCACTTTTAAAAGCTCTAAGCAAATGCAGGCTTACATATATCTTGTGGAAAACAAGAAAATAAAAACTTATGGAAACCCAATAACTTTGTTTAAAAAAAAGTTTCAATAACTGAAGAAGTACATAGTACTCATCACTCAACAACATGAATGAAAGAGACAGATAAATATGAGACAAGTGTCTTGTTGTATGTTGTGTAAAACTTTATAATGAGACAGCTTGTAAATTCTGAACATGTATTCAGAAAAGCTAATGTGATTGTCAGATGTCTCAAAATGTACCCAGGTGAGGCAAATTTTCTTTGGCTGTTTATTGCAGGATTGACAGACTGCCATTGGGCTTTGTGTTGTCTGAATGCATGGATGATTGACTCTTGTTCGCACGGATGCCATTTGTGTACGATCTGTTCAATATGGATAATTACTTGCCAGATTGAATTTATTGTTTTGAATTTGAAATTGTTTCTCTTTTAAAATCCACAGTGGAGAATACGGTCTTCAGAACTACCTTGAGGTCAAGAATGTGAGTTATCTTATTGTCAGATTCGCATACAAAATTATTATGTAAGCTAATGGTTGGTGAATCTTATGGAAGACTGAGTTGTCACTCAAAGTCCGGTTTGTTGACAAAGTTGTGTGAGAGCCGAAAAGGCCTTTCATCTATCTGCATGAGATGGGTGCAGAGACTTTCCTTCTGAGCCAATCCTAAAGTGCTATCTCCAGACAGGGACTGTGTGGCAGAATTCTCCTCCCCCTCTCCAAGCTCAGACACCAGCAGGATTTGCAAGATTGATACTGAAAATTGACATCTGCAGAGAGGTATGTAAGAATGTGACCAGATGATGGAGCGCTGCACTAATGGACTGGCTCAGATTAGATCTAGGTTGGTAATAGTTCATCCACAGGTTTTAGGTATTTCATTATCAGCAGATTCTAGTACAGCGCCAAGGGGAACCGTGAATGGTTTCTGTCTGGATTTAAATGTGTTTTTGTGGTAATAGTTTTTGAATTAAGGAAAAGGATAAGTTCACTCATTAGGTCAATCAATGTCAGGTTAAAAATAAAACAGATATGAAAAGAATAGTCCAGTATTATGTACGGCCTCGTGGTATAATTAAATAGCTGCAGAGTGCTAGATGTGTAGACATGGTAGCTTCAGCATGAAGTGGATGTCAGTGAATATGGCTTGTGCAACTTCAGCCCGCCCTCTCCCTTTCTCTCAAATGGAATATAAATCAGCATACACTAGATAACCAAGGGGATCATCTGGCTCTGGCCTTGCTTTGTGCATTACAAAAGACATTGCTGTAATCACCTTTCTGTCCACGGAACAAGTGCTCCTCTATACAGTCTGTTGGATCCAGGTAGGCAAACCCTAGCTCACCAGATGGTTTATTAGACTTTTTGTTGTTGTTGGAATGTTTCTATTGCACATGTGTATTAGGAGCGTTCATTTGAAATCCGTTTGTGCCGCACTGCACGTAATTGCATACGTTGAACATGATCATGTCATAGTCATGTGATAAGTACTGACCAATGAATAAAAGAGCACATGCTTATCGTCCCATGATGAATAGGTTCTGTTTCTGACTGTTGAGAAAATAGCCGGGTTTATCCAAAATCCATCAAAAGAAGCTCAAAGAGCGGTGATTCAGTTTCTTTCATTTGAAGGATGTCGACCGGTGGACATTTATCGAAGAATGTAGGCAGTGTACGGTAACAAATGTGTGTCGAAGACAACAGTGACAGATTGGGCACGAATGTTTCGGAAAGGACCTCAGTTCACGACAGATCTTCGATGGCCGGGTCAAGCGCATATTGTTGCAACAGAAAAAACCATCGCCAAAATTGGTGCAGCAGTACAGATGAACTGTTGTCGAAGCGTACGTTCGCTAGCGAAAGAATTTGATGTGTCAATTGGGACAATTCAAAAGGTCTTCCGTAAGAAACTGCAATATCGGAAGATGTGTTCACAGTGGGTACCACGGATGTTGACCGACCACCAAAGAGAGGAACGCATGGGATGGTGTTTGAACCATGTGCTACGTTACAGGGTGGAGGGTGATGCATTTCTCTTCTGCATAGTGGCAGGCGATGAATCATGGTGTCACCACTTTGAGCCAAGCAGCAAAAGAGAGAGCATGCAATGGAAGCATGCTGGATCCATCCATCCATCATGTGCCATGCCGGTAAGCGTGGGCGGTCATGTTCTGCCATCTCACTCGATCAACAGAGTCGTGGATCAGTTCCGTGTTTTTGTCTCGACCATGCCACAAGGCCAAGCCATCCAGATACTTGTTTCTAGGTCTTCCCCTTGGTCTGTTCCCCTCGATCTTACCAGTTGTCACCAAGTTCTCCAAATCATTTCTTCTCATAACATGCCCAAAAAATTGTGACTGTCTACGTCTAATGTCTCTGATCAGTTTACGATCTTCATTTGTTTCTTGAAGGACTTGTTCATTGGTCTTTCTGGCTGTCCATGGTATTCTTTGCATTTTCCTCAGAAACCACATTTCTACAGCCATCAGATGTTTCTCAGCCTGGCTGCTCATTGTCCAAGCTTCACATCCATATAAAAGTACAGGTTCTATGTAGCATCTCAACACTCTTTTTCTCGTTTCAATTGACATCTTTTTATTGGTCAGTATGTTTTTCATCTTGCTAAAGGCTACTTTTGCCATGGCGATTCTTGTTCTAATCTCTTCAAGGCATCTCCCATCAGATGTTATTACTGTTCTGAGGTAATTGTACCTATTCACTTGTTGAAGAATATTCCCATTTACTTGTATATTACATTGTGGTATTTCGTCCTTCCTAGTGACGACCATAATCTGTGTCTTTTTACAATTTAATTCTAACCCTTGTTGTTCACTGTGTGTAACAACCGCATCTACTAAATTTTGCAGGTCCTGTTCATTATCTGCAATCAAGACTGTATCATCTGCATATCTAATGTTATTGATGCATCGTCCCCCAATGTTGATTCCTTCCATATTTTCAATATTTCTGAAAATATTTTCACTGTACAGGGAAAACAGATCTGGAGACATTACACATCCCTGTCTCACACCTCTCTTAATAGGCTGATATTGGCTTACTTCATTATCAACTCTTATGGCAGCTTGTTGTTTCCAATATATGTTTTTTACAAGTCTAAGGTCTTTCCCATCAATTTGTAGATCTTCAAGCATCCTTATCATGTTGACATGTCTCACTTTATCAAAAGCCTTTGTGTAGTCAATGAAGCAAAGGTGTAGATCTTTGTTTACTTCTATAGAACGTTCGATTACGGTTCTCAGTATATACACAGCATTTACTGTACCCTTGCCTACTACAAACCCACATTGTTCTTCTCCTATTTCAGGTTGTATTTTCCTCCTAACTCTTTGCATGATAATTCTTAGCAAAATCTTCGTGATGTGACTCATTATACTAATTGTTCGATGTTGATCACATTCCAAGGCTCCTGATTTCTTTGGGATTGCAATAAATACAGAATTACATAACTCATGAGGTATGTTTCCAGTATCATATATTGTATTAAGCAGACTGGTAACTTTATCTATTCCATATTCTTCTAAAGCATTAATCATTTCTGTTGTGACGCTGTCTGGACCGGGGGTTTTGCCAGATTTCATATGATTAAGAGCATTCTGAACCTCCATCTTCAAAATTGCTGGCCCTTCATTGTTATTTTGAACAATATATTGTTCGTCTCTGCTATCGTCATAAAGGTCTTTCACGTAATCTGACCATACATGTAAAATCTGATCTTTTTCTATTATGACTCTTCCATCTTTTGTCTTTAGGCAGCCTGCTGATGTACGTGTTCTTTGATTAGTAATCTCCTGAATTCTTTTGTGCATTAGTTTCGCATTTTTACTGTTGTGTTGTTTTTCAATTTCTCTGCAATTTTTCTCAAGCCATGTTTCTTTAGCCTCCTTACATAAGGTTCTGACTTTTCTGTGAATTTCTTCATATTTGGCAGGATTATTTTTGTTCTGTCTTCTTGTTTCCATTAGTTGTAAAATTTCTTCAGTCATCCATGTCTTACGGCCAACTTTCTTTACTTTTGGAATAGTTTTTTCTGCTGCACAACTGATTGAATTCTTCAGCATTTCCCATTGATCATCTACATCTTGAAATAGGATCTCTAGATCAGACAATAAATCAAATTTGTTCTTTACTTCTATGTTAAAATTATCTTGTATTTCTTTGTCAGTTTTCAATTTGCACAAGTCATATTTAGGGTTTCCTGCTGTATACTTGACTTTCTTTAACTTTACCCTGAATGTGCCAGTAATTAATCTGTGATCACTGTAACAGTCTGCATTTGGAACTGTTTTTACAACTGTTAATGCATTTCGAAACCTTTTGCTTATCAGGATGTAATCTATCTGGTTTTTAATCCTGCTGTCTGGACTCCTCCATGTCCATAATCTTCTAGGATGTTGTTTAAACCAGGTGTTTCCTACAACCAATTCTTGTTCTTTTGCCCATTCTACAAGTCTGTAACCTCTTTCATTTCTCTCTCCCAAACCATGGTTGCCTACACTGTATCCATCGCTTTGCTTTCCTATTTTTGCGTTGAAATCACCCATTATGATATTTATTTCTGATTTTTGACAGTTCTTCAAAGCAGACTCCATGTCATTATAAAATTCCTCTATACTTTCTTCACTGCTTTCACTTGTTGGGGCATATACTTGAATTACATTTATTTTAAAAGGTCTTCCGTTTAATTTTACTAATAGAACTCTGTCTGACACAGCCCAATATCCTTTGACAGAATTTGATGTTTGTTTATCTAATATAATGGCTACACCTCTTTGCTGTTCTTCTCCCCCCGAGTAAATAATCTTACAATCCTCTCCTGTCCTTATCCCTGCTCCTCTCCATCTCGTTTCCGATATTCCTAATATGTTAATCTTCTCTCTCTCCATTTCTTTTTTGATGTCCTCCAACTTTCCATCTGCATTCATTGTTCTAACATTTCAAGTTCCTACTTTCAATGATATTAATCTTTTGCACCTAGTAGCCTGTTGACGGTCTGGAGTCACCTGGTGCGCATGACTATCCCTACCGGGCGAGGCTGCTCCTATGGAGCACCCATTTACGCCGTTTCTCTGGATCACCAAAAGCCAAAAAATTCAAGTTACAGGTTTCCGCTGGTAAGGTTATGCTGAGCGCATTATTTGACCATGAAAGGCTATTGTTGGCCGATTTAAAGAACCTGGTGTCAACATCAACTCTACCCACTACTTGCAAACACTAGACAAGCTGCAAAAAGCCATCAAGAATAAACGACCCTTCATGCTTTCTCATGGTGTGATTTTGTTGCACAATAATGCTCGTCCGCATGTTGCAAAGATTGTGCAGGAAGCAATAGCTTGGAAGAAGTGGGAAATTCTGAAACATCCAGCCTATAGTCCTGATTTGTCACCATGTGATTTTCATTTGTTCGGACCTCTAATAAAGCTCTCAAGGGGCAACGATTTCACACAGATGCTGACGTAATGAATGCTGTAAACACTTGGTTCAGTGAGCAACCACAATCCTTTTTTGCGGACAACATTTGCCGCCTACCTAAGTAATGGGATACTTGCTGAATGCCTACGGCGACTTCTTGTGACCAACCTATGGTGCATAATTCATTCAAAATGAATGCTTTGTTTAATTCTACCACACCTGTTAATGTTTCTTTCATGCTTTTGTAATAAAGCCATTGGAACGGATTTCAAATGAACGACCCTTATAAATAGTTCATGTTCGCCAAATACTTCATAATTGACCAAATAAAATATACTGAATGTTGGTCATGTTGTTAATTCTTGCTGTTGATTAATATTAACAACTGTATTAACCGTCGTACAATTTTATTTCAGGTTGTTGTGAAGTTGGATAATAAATACTAAACTTATTCGTGAGAGACCTCAGTCAGGGCAGCCTGTTTTGCCTGAAATAAGCTTTGGATTTATTATTATAGTTGAGGTTGTTACAACTGTTTGCTGCCGTTTATTTGTTTCATCTTTTACAATATTGTATTATTTCAACCGAACTCTTTCTGTCCGAGACAACAAATCATGTGTGATTAGCCATTGTCCATTTGTATCAAGTAAGAAGCACTGTGTTATATTGTTTACACTTAGTCTGCGTATACTAACAAATCTGGTGAGTGTTTTAACATGCAGCACACTGTATGTTGTTTCTTTGAAAGTAGTACACTCAGTCATTTTTTTAATTATTGAAGTTAGTTTATCCTTGAGGGATCTGTTGTGACATTTTCTGGGACTGAAAAAAGTTAAGCTTTTCTGTTAACCACTTTTTGCATGTTTTTATTTCCTCTATTGTACTGTTTACTGCAATGATCACACTACATATGTATCTGTGTGTGTTTATAATAGAGGAGTTCACTTTCTATGGATGAGAGTACAGGGTTGATGTTTTTGATCATATCAGCTTTATACTGTTCCTAGGAATAGCATTCATTGGTAGATTTGCCTGGACGTTGATGCTAACCTGCCACGATGTTTGAAACACCTGACAGAAGTTCAGATTGATTACAAGTTCATTCAGTGGGTGCTGACTCTCTTTGATAAGAATATGTCGGTTGAAGTATGCACAATATTGTTGATATTTTCCTCCTGTCAACTGAAGTCATTCTTCCTGCCATGAATAGTTTAATTAATAATTTACTCCTGTCAACTGAAGTCATTCTTCCTGCCATGAATAGTTTTATTGATAATTTATTTCTGTCAACTGAAGTAATTATTCCTTCCATGAAGTTTTATTGATAATTTACTACTGCCAACTAAAGTAATTCTTCCTGCCATGAATAGTTTTATTGATAATTTACTCCTGTCAACTGAAGTAATTATTCCTGTCTTGAATAGTTTTATTGATAATTTACTCCAGTCAACTGAAATAATTCTTCCTGCCATGAATAGTTTTATTTATAATTTACTCCAATCAACTGAAGTAATTCTTCCTGCCATGTATAGCTTTATTGGTAACTTACTCCTATAAGCTGAAGAAATTAATTCTTCCGTTAAGTTTTATCGATAATTTACTGCTGTCAACTGAAGTAATTCTTCCTGCCATGAGTAATTGTATTGATAATTTATTCCTATCAACGGAAGAAATTCATTTTCTGTTAACAGTTGTATTGATAATTTACTGCTGTCAACTCAAGTAATTCTTCCTGCCATGAATAATTTTATTGATAATTTATTCCTATCAACAGAAAAACTTCATTCTTCCGTTAACAGTTTTATTGATAATTTACTGCTGTCAACTGAAGTAATTCTACCTGCCATAAATAGTTTTATTGATAATTTACTGCTGTCAACTGAAGTAATTCTTCCTGCCATAAATAGTTTTATTGATAATTTACTTGTCAACTAAAGTAATTCTTCCTGCCATGAATAGTTTTATTGATAATTTACTCCTGTCAACTGAAGTAATTTTTCCTGCCATGAATAGTTTTATTGATAATTTACTTGTCAACTAAAGTAATTCTTCCTGCCATGAATAGTTTTATTGATAATTTACTCCTGTCAATTAAAGTAATTATTCCTGCCATGAATAGTTTTATGATGTTCCTTCCTATAAACGGTGACTGATAATGATAATTAACCGGTGCAGAAATTATATTACTAGTTCAGAACCAGTGGAACAGAATTTATTGTAGCTAGCCGGTCCTTTGAGATCCCTGGATGGCCTTAGTGGCACTTGACAGATAGCCAAACATAAGTTTCCTGATAAGCTCATCCTGTCACATGAAAACAGATCGACAGGAAGAGCTATGGTGAGACAGTTACCATGTGGTAGAGACTGCTATGGCTTATGTGAATTATTGTAGTCTGTTGACTTCCAGAATAAGTTCAGTCATATAAACCTACTTGCTGTTGGAATTTTGGTTACACAACTTAAGCTGATCCTTCAATTATAATCTAGTCTGGCATTATTGGTGTTGGAACTCTTCACTGGCTGCTGAGGACGGGGACGGAGAGCTTATGGGAATGCCCCGAATGCTGTGATGTCGGTTCTTAAATCAATTGATCAATCAATCATTATAACCTAGTCATTTTTATTTGTCACTATTCAATTTGTACCTGCTGCTGTCTGTATTGTAGTATTTTTATTCAATACAGCATTTCATTTTTCAGTTTTTAAAACCTTGTTTAGCTGAAATAGGTAAACATAATCACGGTTTTGGTTTATATAAATTATACTTAGATCTGCTTCCACTTGTGTTTGTCCAACAAATGCACTTAACTTTATGACAAAACATAGATAAGGAATTTTCTTATCTCACATGACATTAATGGTATTAATTAGTTTTGTTTTTTGTTTTAGTCACTTGTCTTTATACACATGTACTTATGAATCAGGTATTATAAATAATAACACCAGTGACATTGTCTTTATATTTCAGTCCTGCCGTTTGTGTTGTGTTAATAATAAAACAGTTATACAAGTATTATGTGTGCATATATATTTTTTGAAGATGTGAATTGTGTACGGAGAGAAATCAGTCAACCTGTGTCCCTCTGAAACAAGGGAATTAGCAGATCGAAAGAAAACCCTAACCTGCACAGTTCTAGGCGACTGCACTAGCCAGGTGGCCTTAATTCCTAGGGCTCAAGACTCCCCTGTCCTACACCGCAAGGTACTATAGACAATAGATGACGTTCGATGGGATGATTAAGCCAAATCTACACAAGCAGCCATATTAAGCGGACACATACCCATACAATCCTGTGTGTACATTAAATTATCTAAGTCAAGTCAGGGACCCCTTTTCACGCCTTAAGGTGCATGGGATACGTGGTGCTAGACCCATACTTGTATAGACCAATAGTCACTCGGTGGGTCATGTGGTCAGTACCACATTAGCTGATATTGGTTTTTTTTTCCGCTCACTTTGAACTCATAAATACACGTGCTACTATTTCTAGTACACTGGACTGATTTTGCATGTGGATTAGTTTTTCCTATTACTAGTGTCCCTCGCCATCAGGCAAACCCACACCGACTTCCGAGGTACTTGTAATTTACGTCCCCATGTCAAGGAGAGGTCTGTATTTTATTCCAGCTGGCTGGTGTAAGGGGTTGAGCCACCCTGCCTTGGCATCAGCACACAGGAAGTTTAAGAGCAATCGTTCTTATCCATTCAGCCGTGCTGACCTCCACCAGCTGATATTACAGTGTAACCACCTTTAACATACGTGTGATCCACCACCGGTTGCTTTAATACACTGAGAGTGAGCAAGGAGGTTGTGATTTGTTCCCAGTTTCTTACTTTGGGTCTGTGATGTAGGAGGGTCATCACATTTTGTAGGTCTGAACCCTCAAAGTATTAGATGGGCAATCTCTTCTTCACTTAGCAAAGCATCAAACTCTTGTCCGACCATGCTCATGACTTGACCAGCACAGCTCCCTATCAACTTCGCTAAGAGAAACGCGATACTGTCAAAATGTTGCAAGACAAATCAATGACAATCCAGGGTGTTCACAACATTCTTCTCAGAAAGCACATCTCAGTTGCCTGCAAACTCTTCCTAATATGTTCCCTTATGTTCTGTGATTCAACTCAAGCATAGTCCACACACACACTACTTCTAGTAGTGCTGGGCTGCAATCTGCTTGTGGATTAGACTTTACCTATTAACAGTGTTACTTGCCATCAGCCAAACCCACTCCAACTTCTGAGGTACTTGTAATTATCATCCCCATGCAAGGACGATAGGTCAACATTTTAGTCAACTGTCTGGTGTAGAGGTTGAACCCCCTTACCCCCTTTTGCACACCAGATGTTTAAGAACATGCGTTCTTATCCATTCAGCCATGCTGACCTAAGATAGTTTTTTCTCTTCTGAAACTGCTGTGGTTTGCCAGGCATATGTCCAGAACAGATCCACCTTCCAGCAAAAATACTGCTCAGCATGTTTTTCCAGGATTGGTGCTCTCACTGGAACATGTTGCTCTTCATGAACACCAAACAGGATGTCACTAATCAAGTCTGATCCTAAAAATAAAGAGCATATTATGGTACGTGAGTAGTAACATACTAAGGAATCCAACTGCTCTGTGTGGGTAAGTCAACACAACCCCCAAGTACTGTGCCCTATTAGTCTCCATGAATGGGTGGCCCAATATATGGTAATGAGGTTAAGCAGTCATGTGTACGAAGTGATGATTCCTTGGGTGAGCCCACAACTAGAGCATCATGTTTCAGCTCTGCATTTATGGATGCCTGTAAAGATGACAGTGAATGCCTCTGCCTTCCATTCAGAGCTAAAATGCCTGGATACAAGTATTCTGGAAAGGCTTGTTGAGGTGCACCAATTGATATAACCGACACAAATGACCATATTGAGACAATATCCTAAGAAACTATCCAAAAAGGCTAACCCAGTCAACAAATGCTGAGAATTCAGATGTGATGGCCAAAATGAGCAAATATGCATATCTGATGTAACAGACACATCTCTGATGTAACAGACATCTCTGATGTAACAGATACACCTCTGTTGTAACAGACACATCTCTGATGTAACAGACACATCTATGATGCAACAGTCACAATGTAAATACTGTGCAAACATTATTCTAGAAACCGGACAAACTTAGAAGATTTTGGAAAAAAAGGTAACAGACTAAAAATACAGACAAGTTGAAAATGACAAACCAAAATAGGGATATTTGAATAACTAATGTTTAAGTACCGTACTCTATATTTCACATAAAACAGATGACACTGTCTTCTGATGGAAACAAACAGAATCTGTGACACTGACAATGTCAAGAGCTGGGAGAAAAAGACTGGCTGCTTATTCCTCCATACACTCGGGTCTAAAATATGTGATGGTCTTAACACATGACATACCCGCAGCAAGTTCCTGCTAAGAGACTTGTTTTGTAAAGAGTAATACTAGTTCTTACCAAATAAAAAACTGTGAAATGGAAAACTAGTATACAAACATATCAAGTTAATGAACAGACTATTAAAACATTGTAGCATATTTTATAGCAGTTTATTATGCATTTTAGAAATATATTTCATAACAATATTGAAAGAGAAGAAATGCGGACTATAATTCCAGCAGGTGAGATTGCATTCTAAGTATGCAAGATTTTAAAACAAGGCCGTTAACATTTCACAGACAAATAAATAAACAATCATTGTTTATGTAAGAAACATTACTCTAGAAATATTGGGGGGGGGGGGGGGGGGGGGGGGGGGGGGGTTTACACATTGATGACAAATAATATTGATTTGTTCTCTAACAACCACATCTTCTATCACCAATAACAATGATTTCTTCTCTAACAACCACATCTATCACCAATAACAATGATTTCTTCTCTAACAACCACATCTTCTATCACCAATAACAATGATTTCTTCTCTAACAACCACATCTTCTATCACCAATAACAATGATTTCTTCTCTAACAACCACATCTTCTATCTATTAATTCACGTAAGTTGTGTGATTTCTGCAGTATGTACCTGACGAGATGCAGCGAAATATGCCAGGCAATAAATCGTGCAATCTATTGTTTATGTCTTTGTTATTCAAATACATCTATC
The DNA here is from genome assembly GCA_963921405.1 of Cepaea hortensis. NCBI lineage: Eukaryota > Metazoa > Mollusca > Gastropoda > Stylommatophora > Helicidae > Cepaea > Cepaea hortensis. Next base: position 205,341,471 of record OY992877.1, read on the forward strand.
ACCTATAACAATGATTTCTTCTCTAACAACTACATCTTCTATCACCAGTAACAATGATTTCTTCTCTAGCAACCACATCTTCTATCACCAATAACAATGATTTCTTCTCTAACAACCACATATTCTATCACCAATAACAATTTCTTCTCTAACAACCACATCTTCTATCACCAATAACAATGATTTCTCCTCAAACCACCACATCTTCTACCACAAGCAGAAATGAACTGTTTTTGGGATGCCTAAGGTGAACAAAGCCGGCTTCCTGGCCTAGAGGTTAGCGACTTTTCTCCGTAATCTTGTATACTCTCGTAAGTAACATGATGACGGTGAGAATCAGCAGTGGTTCGAATCGCGTCGGTAACTTACGAGGTATGTGAGCCGGCCACTCAGAAAGCAATGTCAAACTACTGAGCGTAATCTTGCCAAGAAATCAACAATCAGCTGAAAGATGCTGATGTGAAAGCGATGTCCTGTAAAGGATATGCAAACATTTAAGGTAAACAAAATCAGATGCACAAAAACACAGTGTTTATTCCAGTGAATTTGTCTCGCCATCAGTGTTAACACATCCTCATCTACTAGTGTCATAAAATGACACTTCTCTTGGCACTTACTGCTTGCCAGATCACCACCAGCTTTATATCTTATGCAACGAAGTGTTCCTTTTTGTAGAATTTCTTTCACGTGTGTTCATACTTTCACTAACTCTGTATTGCACATTTCACCAGCTAACGTCAACTGCCTGCATTATTTGTCAGTTTTAAGACTGTTCATCATCACCTCTATCATCATCATGTGCTATGACAGGTGGCAAAGGCCAGGGAATTCATCCTAAACACCTGTCCTCTGTGTTACTGACAAGTTCAAACACTGACCGTCTTCCATGCCAATCTGTCAAATCCTCCATCACTTTCTCCCTGTCTCTAACATCCTTGATCTTGTTGGCTGCCACAACTTTCTCCCTGTCTCTAACATCCTTGATCTTGTTGGCTGCCACAACTTTCTCCCTGTCTCTAACATACTTGATCTTGTTGGCTGCCACAACTTTCTCCCTGTCTGTAACATCCTTGATCTTGGTCACCACAACCTTCTCCCTGTCTCTAACATCCTTGATCTTGTTGGCTGCCACAACTTTCTCCCTGTCTCTAACATCCTTGATCTTGGTCGCCACAACTTTCTCCCTGTCTCAAACATCCTTGATCTCGTTGTTTGCCACGACCTTCTCCTTGTCTCTAACATCCTTGTCACCACAACTTTCTCCTGACTCCCTGGTCTCATAAAGTGGCCAACAGAATGATGACTTGTCCTGGTGTGTGTAATTAATGTCTTCATGAAATCACCATTGGCCTGTTGCAGTACCTGGATACTGGTGATCTCAGCCACCTATGGTATTCTTAATATTTTATGGATAATGACCTTCTACTTTTGTATCCGTTTTGTCCATGATTCAATTGCATACAGCAGTATGAGCAGTATAAAAAAGCCAAAAACCCATTTTCTAACTTCCATGGACATGGAAAGAACACTAGAAAGTGTAAATCTTCACAATGTAATACCCATCACAATGTAAATGGTTATCACATATTTATACTGCTTTGTTTTCGGTGAGTGCATTTGTGTAGTTGATAGGGAGCTATGCTGATAATGTCAATGTGATCAAACAAGGGTACAACGCCTCCATTCATCTTCCACTAACAGACAAAAAGGCTGGCCGCCGATTCCTCTATGCATCCAGGCCTACATGTCATGGCCCTATCACATCACATACCGGTGCTGGATTCTACTTTGGGACAAGTTTTTATTAAACATTTTCAGTGTACACAAAATCATATTTGACAATCGTCATACTAAACAGACTTATCTGCTGGATGTGTTATTTTACATTTTCTAAAGATTTTACATTTTCTAAAATTTTATAACAAATCTGTAAGATTTATTTTTTTCTACGTATTCTTTTATGACAAAAATTAGATTTTTAAGAGCATGCATCTTTCCAATTGCAACATACGCCTGTGAGACCTGGACACTTACTATAAAAGCTGAACAGCGCATAAATGTCTTTGAATATAAATGTTATAGACGGGTTCTAAGAATACCTTGGGTAAAGAAAAGAACAAATGCATCCATACTTCAAGAGCTGAATATTGAAATGGGTTGGCTATTAAAGACGATAAAACAAAGAAAATTGAAATATTTTGGTCACTTGAAACGTCACGAAAGTTTGGAAAGAACAATAATGGGGGGGGGGGGGGGGGTATATGCCAGGGAAGAGGAAGGCCAAAGAGAAGATGGGTACAGGATGTGGCGGATGACCTCCAAATGGGTGTATCGGACGTGGGACATTTTGCTTGTGAATAAGAGGTTTTCCGAAAGGTTGTTATGGGAGCCAGGTTCTGCAAAGGACATGCTACTGAAATGAATGAATTCTTTTATTAAGAAAGAGACAAACAGCATTTGGGTCATGTGATGAAAACAGGAGCATTGGAAAACATTGTGATGACAGGGAAGATCAGTGGGAAGAGACACAGAGGCAGACCAAGAAAAGTGATCCTAGATGACAGATGGTGGCATGAAGAAATATCATCAGCAGACTTGATGCAGAACTTCAGATACTGAGATACTGAGAGACCTGAACGCTTGCGCCAGCTGACAGGGCACATAATGATGATGATTCTTGCTTTCCCTTTCAGATAATTAATACCTCTAACAGCCTATTTTTAAAAAAGTTAGTTGCATATCCTTTAAAGGACGTGGCAGATAACCCCAGCATTTTGTTTTTGCTGTTTGTAATTTCTTGGCAAATTTACGTTCAGTAGTTTGCCATTGCTTTCTGCAAAGCTATACAGCCTATAAACTGTACCACAAATATCATATATGCTTGTCTTCTCTGTGTGTCCTTATATGTCTTTTCAAATTGTCGGATCTCCCAAAACCTACATTACAAACATCACACGTAAACGACTTCACACCTGTATGTGTCTTGTTGTGCAATTTCAACTGATCAGACCGTGAGAAACCTGCACCACAAACATCACATGTATGTGACATCTCTCCCGTATGCTTCCTTTGGTGCAATTTCAGTTTATTGGACTGTGTGAAATCTGCATCACAAATATTGCATTTATACGGTTTCTCTCCTGTGTGTATTCTTATATGCGATACTAAATTACCACACTGTGTGAACGATGCACCACAAATATCACACTTGTATGGCTTTTCTCCTGTGTGTGTTCTTTTATGTAATTTCAGTCGATCAGAGCGTGAAAAACCTGCGCTACAAATATCACACTTATATGGCTTCTCTCCTGTATGTATCCTTATGTGTATATTCAGAAGACTACGATATGAAAATTCTGCACCACAAACATCACACTTATAATGTGATTTCTCTCCTGTATGCATTCTTACATGTACTTTGAGACGACTACTATGTGAAAAGCCTTCACCACAAAAATCACATTTATATGGTTTTTCTCCCGTGTGTGTTCTTTGATGTGATATCAGATTACTGCGCTGTGTAAATGCTGTACTACAAACATCACACTTATAAGGCCTCTCACCTGTATGCGTTCTTCTATGTAATTTTAATTGATCTGACCGGCTAAACCCTCCACCACAAATATCACACGTATATGGCTTCTCTCCTGTATGTATTCTCTTATGCAATTTCAACTGACTAGACTGAGCAAACCCAAAACTACATGTATCACACTTATACGGCTTCTCTCCTGTATGTGTTCTTTTATGCAGTGTGAGATTACTTCGCTGTGTAAAAGCCACATCACAAACATCACATTTATATGGCTTCTCTCCTGTGTGTATTCTTTTATGTAATTTCAGTTCATCAGAACGCGTAAAGCATGCACTACACACATCACACCCATACGGCTTCTCTCCTGTATGTATTCTTATATGTAATTTTAGTTTGCCAGACTGTGTAAAACCTACATTACAAATATTACACTTATACGGCTTTTCTCTCGTATATTTTCTTTGTTGTTCCTCTGTATGACTAAAATCTACAGAGCAAACATTTCTTGCTGATCCACAAACTGTATCTTTCTGACAGAATTCTGTGGTGGTTTTAGTCAATACAATTGTTTCATTTAACATATTTATATCTTTGATTAATGTATTGTTTTCCGTCTTCATAACTGTGCCACCAGTTTCACTTTTAAGAAATACAACAGAAGCTGTCTCTTTCTTGTTCACTGCTTCAGTCATCTCTTTAGTCGAGGCTTCGTGTAGAACATCTGAAATTGTATGTGATATTAATTTACTTATACAAAGAACAATATTTCAGAAAATGTTTTCAGCATTTACACATGCAACAATCAGTGACTAGTTAATGTGATCATTTTCACATGCACAAGTTCTCGCAACTTTTTGTGTAGTACAGAATATTACTACAGAGTAGACTGTCATTACTGCCTGTAGTAGTTTGCAGTGTAGGACAGGAGGGTTTTGAGCCTGAGGAATTAAGGCCGCCTGGCTAGTGCAGTCACAGAGAACTGTGCAGGTAAGGGTTTTCTTTTTGCCCTCAGCAGACACAAATCTATCACCTCACTAATGTTTAAAACCTGGGTCTCCAAATGGGAGCCCAACGCTCCAGCCACTCAGCCAGACAATCCTTGTCCATGAGGAAAACAGAAATAAAATATAAAGTCAAGGATCATTTCACACGCAATTGGGTATTTTGTGTATCCTTTCACACGCAATGAGGTATTTTATGTATTTGGCACTAGCTCCATGTATAGACCAGTCGGCACTCAATGTGTCATGTGATCAACATCGCATCAGCCACCTTCACCTGCCAGGACATGTCCTGGTACCTGTTTAGGCTTACACAACCTGGCAGCCCAAGTCAATGCCTGGACAAATGTGAATTAATGTGACTCTTTAACAATAGAACCATTCACCCCCGGGAAGGTTAACCCGGTAAACAAATGCCCGCAGAAGTCGGATGTGTCGGCCTAACGGCGCAAGAACGCAGCTCTGCTGTAAACAGGCACAACGCAATCACATCCGAAAAAAAACTCCGGATGAACGAAGAAGAAGAAGAACCATTCACAAGTGTATCGTAACTGTCCATTCTATATATCAAACAACACATGAATGCTAAAACACAATAGCGACAATACATTTCAAGAGTTGTTAACACACAAATTGGAAAATGTAAAATTATGCTAAAGCAGTCGTAATGTGTAAGGCCAATTCATTGTTATGTTAACAAAAAGACATGATAGTTAGTTTAAAATTACCATGGCAGTTTAAATTACTGTAGGAATATGTGTGTTGCCTATATTGGCTCGAAGAGTTAATTGCTTTGCTATGTTTGATGTTGAGTGACGTCTGCAGCGTGCACCTGACACCTGAGGAGATACAGTGAAATATGACAGGAGATACAGTGAAATATACCAGGAGATACAGTGAAATATACCAGGAGATACAGTGAAATATACCAGAAGATACAGTGAAATGTGCCAGGAGATACAGTGAAATGTGCCAGAAGATACAGTGAAATGTGCCAGGAGATACAGTGAAATGTGCCAGGAGATACAGTGAAATATGCCAGGAGATACAGTGAAATGTGCCAGGAGATACAGTGAAATGTGCCAGAAGATACAGTGAAATGTGCCAGGAGATACAGTGAAATATGCCAGCACTAGATTTTATTAGAAAGCAGCAAGTCAAAACCCGGTCAACAAATGCCCGCAGAAGTCGGATGTGTCGGCCTAACAGCGCAAGAACGCAGCTCTGCTGTAAACAGGCACAACGCAGTCACATCCACACAAAAAAACTCCGGATGAACGAAGAAGAAGAAATGGTTTGGCCATGCAAGTAGGTTACCAGTCAACAGCATACCACAACAAGCAATGATGTACAGACCAGATGGAAACAGAGGAAGAGGCCGACCACATAAACATTGGACGGAGAGAATAGCAGAGTCCATAGGAATATCGATATACGAAGCCCATAATCGGGCACTCTCACGATGTTTATACTTCACCTCGACACCGCAAGGTACAAGAGGAACATGATGAGATGAGATGAGATACAGTGAAATGTGCCAGGAGATACAGTGAAATGTGCCAGGAAATACAGTGAAATATGCCAGGCAATAAACTATGCAACTTTTTATTTGTGCCTTCATTATTTAAAAACAAAATATCCAAATTTTAGAGTATGCTCAGACTAAATGTAAGCATTACAATACCACATATGTCGACAGACAATCACACATATGTTAACTGATAGTCATGAATAGACAATCACACATACTGATAGATACACATGAAGAATAAACAATTACAGGTATTGACAGATACACATGAAGAACAGACAATCACAGATATTGATAGATACTAGGGCTGTACCGGATTCAAATTTTTGAAATCCGGCCGGAGCCGGATTTGGCCGGATTTATGAAGTGAGATCCGGCCGGAGCCGGAGCCGGAGACGGATTTACAAATAAAAAAATAAAAATAAAATAACGTACTACATCACTTGACTTAGGTGAGTGGAGTCACTCGACTGTTCATTACTGCAGTTCATTACTATAGACATGACAATGATGACATATACTCATATTAAATCATTTAAATGTAAAATAATTACATTCACAGTAGAATAAGTAATTAAGTAATATTAAGTTCCATAAGTTCAAGATGAAACATAATACATAAGCACATAATGCTAATTTAGTAATTTTAATTGTTAGTTTTCAGTTTCAGTTTTTAGTTTTCACATTGTTTTCAGTTGGCAAATTATCAGCTCAGTTACAACTCACAACAACAGTACACTGAACAGATTGAATTTATTGAAATACATTCATTTAGTAATTTCACTATTTCAGTCAGTCTTCATTATGGCTGTGAAGTTGAACTCTCAGAGTCAAGAAGAGACGAGTTGTATTTCAGGAAAATCAACGTCTCCGCATTTTCTGGTAAAAGGCTACTACGGTGGTCAGTGATAATGTCTCCTGCAGTACTGAACAGCCTTTCCGATGGCACACTTGTAGGTGGTGGTGCAAGAAATACCTGCGCCAGTCTAGCCATGCTTGGAAATCTTTGCTTATTGGCATGCCACCATGAAACTGGATCTGACTGTCGAGTTTGAAGTGGCTCTGACAGGTACTGTGTCACCTCAGTGTTAATGCTGTTGCCTTCGGCACTTGCAGAACGATCTGCGGTGGGATTTTCCTCGACAATTATGTCAAAACAGCTCCATAGGCTGGACTCGTACTGTGTGGCAGTGCTCACAGAAGTCAAAACACTAGTACTACTACTACTAATAGTAGCTGATGGATCCTGTGGACTGACTGTGTTTGCTGAATCAATAATGGAGTTAGCTGCTAACAGCAGATGGGCTCGTGCATCACTTCTACCACGTTCGGAGAAGAAGCACAGCTTGAATCGAGGATCCAGTAGTGTGGCACAGGTGTAAATACTGTTGGATTCAATGTCCGCAAATCTGCTGCTAACAGCTTCAAGCAGGGCTGCTTTCATAGTTTTGATCCCAGCATCACTACCTTCTTTCTGGAGGAAAGCCATGAGTGTTTTCACTAATGGGATCACAACTGATATTGATGCCTGAGCTGCACTTATTTCACGTGTGATTTCTTCAAATGGTGCCAAAGTAGCTACCACATTCTCCGTGACTGCCCACTGTTGTGCCGTTAGCCCAGTTACCGAATCAATTTCAAAATTTTCAACACAGTACAGGCTGATGCTGCGCCGTTGTTCTAACAGACGTCGTGTAACATATAGAACGTTGAGTTCCATCGTGTTGTCACGTCCTGGATAAGCTGATGTTGTGGTAGGTTTAATTCATTTTGAAGTTCATGCAAACGACTGGTTGCTGAAGAAGAGTGTTTGAAATGTCCTACCAATTTTCTTCCAGTACTGATGATGCCAGCAACATACTTTTGACTCAAAAGACCATCACGCACACACAGCTGCAGTGTGTGTGCAAAACATCCAACACTTGAATAGCTGCCATCACGAAAGCATTTGGCAATGTTGAATGCATTGTCTCTCACAACAACATGGCACTTCTCACGTGCAATTGACCACTCATCCAGCATCATTTCAAAATGTGCAAGCAAGTTTGTGGCCGTGTGATGTTCATCACATGCAGTACAATGGAAGACTACACTGCGGAGAACGAAGGAGTCTGTTAACCAATGGCCAGTGAGGCCCATAAATGACTGAGTGGTGTGTTCAGCTGTCCACGTATCTGTTGTGAATGATATGTAATCAGTGTCAGATATCACTGCTGCAATTTTTACCTTCAGACGTTTACACATGTCAGGAATGATATGTTCAGCAAAGTACTTTCTTGAAGGCAATTCATACCTTTTTTCCATTGTATGCATCAACTCTCTGAAACCTGGTCGTTCCACTACTTGAAAAGGCTCCATATCTATGGCTATCATTCGAGCTACGGCAGCATGAATGCGTTTAGCATTGGGACTGTTGATGCCCCAAATTTTGGCCCGGTCCCATGCCTGCACAATTGACTGCTGGGTACTGCTGCTTGCTTTGTGCAAACACGGTCCCAGATTCATCATAGATGTGGTCGCCAATACACTGGCCTCCAGTGATGCTTTCTTTTCCATCATTTCGTCATAGCTTTTCTTGTGCATCGATCGCAAATGGGTCTGCATTGATGATGTTGAGAAGTCTTTGGGGCGATCTGATCGTCCACGCGATAACTGTTTGTTACACAACTTACATATTACCTTCGCTGAATCATCGTCTTTAACCTTGAAGTAATCCCAAACGGCGCTGTATGACTTAGATTTTGATGCCATTTTATTTTATGGGCAAGACCAAAGAAATTTACGAAAATAAATATTCAAGTCCCACAAACTCATGAAGTAATGCACCATTAAAATTCAAAATCAGTGTTTTTTTTCTTAAATTCTTATTTACATCAGCGAGAAATAGTAAACCGGAAGTGCTACTGTGCTATTGCCTAAAATTCGACGTGGCCTCATGAAACATGTACAGAACATTCACGTGACTAGGCAACACAAATCCGGCCTAAATCCGGCAAAACTGGACCGGAGCCGGAGCCGAAGCCGGATTTGTAAAAATGGCCGGATTCCGGATTTGCCGGAGCCGGAGCCGAAATCCGGTACACCCCTAATAGATACACATGAAGAATAGACAATTACAGATATTGACAGATACACATGAAGAACAGACAATCACAGATATTGATAGATACACATAAAGAATAGACAATTACAGATATTCATAGATACACATGAAGAATAGACATATATATGCTGAATGATACACATGAAGAGTCGACAATCACACATATTGATAGATACACATGAATAACAGACAATCACACATATTGATAAATAAACATGAAGTATAGACAATTACAGATATTGATAGATACACATGAAGAACAGACAATCACATATATTGAAAGACATACATGAAGAATACCAATCATACAGGCAGAGAGAGTGAAACACCATGTTAATATATCATTACCCCTGTTGTCCCCTAACAAATCAGGCTGTTGTAACTGTTCTCTTCCAAATACTTTTGTATCTGTGTCGTTAACCACTTGAACATGAGTTACACAATCTTCAGTGGGGCATTTGTAACAGTTTTTCTTAAGAGAGAAACAAACATCTCTGTATTTAGATACTTGAAAATATAAAACAGGGAACAGAATACTGATCATCATCATTTCATACCAGAATTCGTAGTTCAGCATGGACAAATGGATAAGGATATGTGTTCTTAAACATCCAGTGTGCTGTTGCCGAGGTAAGGGGTTCAACCCCTACACCAGCTGGACTAAAATGTTGACATATCATCCGTGACTTGGGGATGTAAATTACAAGTACCTCTAAAGTTGGAGTGGGTACACCTGATGGCGAGGGACACTGTTAATAGGGAAAGCTAATCCACACGTCGTCCTCTAAAAGTACTGGAGAGTTTTGGTCAGAGACCATACTTTATGAAGAGAAAATCCCAACTGCACCTCCCCGCGGTAGAGGATGGAAACACACTACGGTGTGGCTAACACAGCTCTGGGGACCGAGTATCCACCGGAATAAGTGGACAACTCTGCAGCTGAGCAGAGCAGGGCACTCACTTGTCCTTACAGTCGGAAATGGCTGTCAAAGGCAGAGGTAAAAGACCACCATGTGGATGTGGAAGGCAAGGGGAAACCACCACATTATCTTCCCAAGACTTCATGGCAAAACATATATCAAAGTTAGTGAAGGACGTTAATGGCTGTCTTAGGGCATCCTCGTCCGGTAGGGACAGTCATGAGCCACAGGTGACACCAGACCGTCATCCAGCTACTGATGGCAAAATCATAACTAAAATAAATAAATTTAGAGTAGGAACATGGAATGTTAGGACATTAAATGAGCTAGGAAAGCTGACCAATGTTCTAAGAGAGATGGATAGCATGAAAATGAATATACTAGGCGTTAGTGAGATGAGATAGAAGGGATCGGGCAAAATTATAGCTGACAATCACACAATAATTTATTCTGGAGGGGATACACATGAAAAAGGTGTAGGAATAATATTAGACGAAAAAACAGCCAAGTCAATTAATGGATACTGGTGTATTTCAGATAGAGTTATTATGGTAAAAATCAAAGGCAAACCAATAGACATAAATATTATACAAGTATATGCACCAACAGCAAGCAGTAGTGATGAAGAAATACAACACTTTTACGATGAAATAGAAATGGCGATGGCTCAAATTGGATCACAAGAAATAAAAATAATACTTGGTGATTTTAATGCAAAAGTAGGAAAGGGAAAAATGGAGGATGTAGTGGGGAATTATGGTTTAGGTACAAGAAATGAAAGAGGGGAAAAGCTAATAGAATGGGCAAATATCAATGAGATGATAATTGGAAACACATGGTTTAAACACCATAAAAGACGACTGTGCACATGGATAAGCCCTGATAAGAAAATACGCAACCAAATTGACTACATACTAATTAATAAAAGATTTAGAAATGCTTTAATTAATGTAAAGACAATGCCTGGTGCTGACTGTAATAGTGATCATGTACCACTATGTGGACAAATAAAAGTAAGATTAAAGAGAGGGAAACAAATGGTTAAGAACATGAGACTTAATAAAGAGGTTCTGAAAATAGATAAAGAAATGCAAGAACAATACAGAGTGACTGTGAAAAATAGGTACAATGCAATAACTAAAATACAGAGTATAGATGAACAATGGGAAATGTTAAGGGACTCCATTCAACATACTAGCAAAGAAGTATTACCAGAGACAGGCAAAATAGCTAAGAAAAAATGGATGAATGAAGATATCTTAAAACTGATGGACAAAAGAAAACAGAGTAAAAATGACAAACAAGAATACGCTAAGATAAATAAAGAAATAAAAGATAAATGTGGGAAGGCTAAAGAAAGTTGGTTAAACGAGCAATGCAAAAAAATTGAATTAAATTCCATTAAAGATACAAAAAATATGCACAGACAAATCAGTGAGCTTACAGGAAGAAAAATAAGAATAAATACAGGGTGTTTGAAATCAAAAACAGGAAAGATAATATTAGAGGAAGATGCTATAATGAAGAGGTGGAATGAGTATATAAGAGAATTATATGAAGGAGAAAGGGGAGAATTAACAGAAGATAGTAACTTAGAAGGTCCACCTATTCTGAAAGAAGACGTCGCTGACGCTATGAAACGTATGAAGAAAGGAAAAACAGCTGGGCCAGATGAAATCACAATAGAAGAATTAGAAGTATTGGGAGAATTTGGAGTAGATATATTAACCAAAATGTTGAATGATATTTACAGCAGTGGATATTTACCCAGTGATATGCTGAAATCTTTATTTATAGCTATACCAAAAAGACCAGGAGCAATTGATTGTGAAGATTTTCGTACAATTAACCTTATAAACCATATCACTAAGCTTCTACTCAGAATCATAATGAGAAGAATCAAAAAGAAAATAAAAATGGAAATTAGTGAAGAACAGTATGGATTTGTGGAAGGAAAGGGCACAAACAATGCAATTTATACATTACGGACACTAATAGAAAGGTCAATAGAGAAACAGAGAGACATATATTTGTGCTTCATAGATTATACTAAGGCATTTGATAAAGTAAAACATGATGAACTGATTAAAATGTTGGAAGATATCAACATTGATGGAAAAGATTTAAGAATAATAAAGAATGTTTACTGGAACCAAGTAGCAGCAATTAAAATGGGAAATAAAGAGGGTAGTTACGAACAGATAAAGCTAGGAGTACGACAAGGGTGTGTCTTGTCACCAGATCTTTTCTCCCTGTATAGCGAAGTAATAATGAGAGAGATCAAAGAGATGCCAGGAATACTAGTTGGAGGTTATAATATAAATAATATACGCTATGCAGATGACACAGTATTGGTGGCGGATAATTCAACAGACCTACAACAATTATTAGACGTTGTAGTAACAGAGAGTGCAAGGAAAGGACTCTCCTTGAATATCAAGAAAACAGTAACAATGGTAATATCAAAGAAAATGGTGACACCAAAATGTGACATAGAAACAGAAGGGAAAATCCATAACCAAGTTGATAATTTTAGATACCTAGGGGCATTTATAACATCAGATGGAAGATGTACAACAGAGATTAGGAGTAGAATAGGGCAGGCAAAAGCCGCTTTTCAGAAAATGAAGAGTATCTTATGCAATAAGTCACTATCACTGAATGTAAGAAAGAGAGTGCTGAAATGCTATGTAGAACCAGTTTTGCTGTATGGCAGTGAATCTTGGAACGTAAATGAACAAATTAAGAAGAAATTAGAAGCAACAGAGATGTGGTTCCTGAGACGAATGTTGCGAATTCCTTGGACTGCCAGAGTAACTAACGACGACTGCCTGAAACAGGCTAATGAAACTAGAACATTATATACAACAATAAGACAGAGACAAACATCTTTCTTCGGTCACGTGATGAGAAGAGAGGCATTGGAGAACATCGTAACAACTGGAAAGATCGAGGGGAAGAGAGGCAGAGGTAGACCAAGAGAAGTGATGCTGGATGGATTGAGACGGTGGCATGGAGGAATATCAGCACCAGAGTTGATCCAGAAAACCAAAGACCGAGATCTATGGAGAGCCATGAACGCCTACGCCAGCCGGCACGGCACTTGATGATGATGAATCCACACGCAAAATTCAGTCCAGCACTACTAGAAGTTGTGTGTATGGACTACACTTGAGTTCAAAGCGAGTGAGTGCAAAACAAGAATAATCAGAATTTATTAGAAATACCAAAATAAATCATACATAACAATGCTGCTAAGAGAAATATCTAGAAACATCCAGACTTTGTAGGCTAACATCTGGTTGGGATAGTGACTGCCGCTTCCAGCAAGGATGAACTGCACATTTCGTAGAGGACTTTTTTTGTGTTGGCATTCTGGCAACGGCATTATGTACTGTGAAAGTTTTTACATCCGTCCGAGGTTGTTTTGTTGCGTGAACTGCATTTCGGAGATAAAATGACATGGCTGGCTAGAAAACATCTAGAAACGGAACACAAACATCTAGAAACATCGAGACTTTGTAGGTGAACATCTGGTTGGGAAAGTGACTGCCACTTCCATCAAGGATGAATGTTGCATGGAGGACTTTTGTGGTGACATTTTGGTGGTGGCATTATGCACAGTGTGCCTGGGTGGGCTGTTGTTTGTCGAGACTCCTGTCTTTTCCACTTTTCACATTGGGCAGTGAGGAACATTTGATGTGATATTCACTGGCACAGGAACGGAGCATAATGGAGACGACCCGTTGCTGTGATGTTGGAACCACGACTGAATTGAACTGAACTGCTAAGGGAGCTGCGATGAAGCAGTGGCTTGCACATTTACCTGCCAGCCTGGTTGTAATATGTTCGAATCTCCCTAGAGAAGGGAATTTTTTTTCTGTCATTGACTTGGGCTTCCAGGTTGTCTCATGCTAAATAGAAGCCCGGAAATAGAGGTGGTTGGCGGGACAATGACCATCACCCAAGTCTGCTGACTGGTTTATACAAATATGGGTCTATGTTGAGAAGATTTGACAATGTGAAACTTGAGGAAATATGTATCTATGTTGAGAGGATTTGACTGTGAAACATGAGGAAATATGGGTCTATACTGAGAGGATTTGACAATGTGAAACTTGAGGAAATATGTATCTATGTTGAGAGGATTTGACTATGTGAAACATGAGGAAATATGGGTCTATGTTGAGAGGATTTGACTGTGAAACATGAGGAAATATGGGTCTGTACTGAGAGGATTTGACAATGTGAAACATGAGGAAATATGGGTCTGTGTTGAGAGGTTTTCACCATGTGAAACATGAGGAAATATGTATCTATGTTGAGAGGATTTGACTATGTGAAACATGAGGAAATATGGGTCTGTGTTGAGAGGTTTTGACCATGTGAAACATGAGGAAATATGTATCTATGGTGAGAGGATTTGACCATGTGAAACATGAGGAAATAATCAAACTACTAAAGCAACTAAACATTGTTGGCAAAGTCAGTGAATAATAAAGAACATATATTGGTCAGTGAATAATAAAGAACATATATTGGCAGCAAACAGCAGCCATAAGAATCAACGACCTTGTAGGAACATGTCAGTGTATAAAGAAGGGTGTCAGGCAAGGTTATGTATTGTCCCCTGATTTGTTCTCATTGTACAATGAACATATAATGAGATCTACAGAAAATATGTCAGGGATCCTGGTTGGTGGATATAATATAAATAAATTACGTTATGTTTATGACACCGTCTTGATAGCAACAAGTCAGAAAGAACTGCAGGATATGATAGATACAGTGGTTGCAGGATGTTAAAAAAATGGCCTTAGTTTGAATAATAGAAAGACAGAAGTCATGGTGATATCAAAGAAACAGATCGTTCCTAAATTTATAATTTTGGAGCAAGTTCAGAAATTCAAATATCTAAGAACATGGTTAACAATGAAGGGACTATGCATCACAGAGATAAGAAAACAGAATAGAACAAGCAAAAACTGCATTCTATCACATGAAGAACATTTTATGCAATAAGTCCTTGTCACTGGAAGTTAGAAAAAGAATTCTTGCATGTTATAAAGAATCAGTTTTAACATATGATTTCGAATTCTGGAAATAAGTAAACAATTTAATATATCCCTGGAAGCCTTGCGGATGTTGTTTTATAGAAGAATGCTGAAAATTCATGGACAGCCAAAATTAGCAAACTGGATATTTTGAGGGAGGTTAAGTCACAAAGACAACTGATCACAAACATCAGAGATACTCATAATTTTTAGTCACATTATGAGAAGACAAACACTGGACCATGTTGTGCCAACCAGAAAGATTTGTGGAAAGAGAAACAAAGGAAGACAATGTGAGAAAACTCTTGACAGTCTTGCGTCATGGCATGGAAGGGGGTCAACACATTGATTAATTCATGCCGCTGAAGATGGCAATTTGTGGATCACCCAAGCCAGTCAGCAAGGCACTTGATGATGATGATGATGATGATGAAAGGAACATTCTGCAATACCTGCTAGATAATGATGATGTTCACAACATGATAATGATGCAACAACATTTAAAACACGACAAATTGGACTCAAAGCCCAATACCCTGCCTTACACAATCATGCCATGACAATCAATACCCTGCCTTACACAATCATGCCATGACAATCAATACCCTGCCTTACACAATCATGCCATGACAATAACCCAAAGACACAAAATCTGTTATCTATATTTATAAAACAGAATGTATGTGTGTGGGTTTGTGGTTGGGGATGTATTGGATGCGTTCGATAACGGTCCATCCGATTGAGATAAAAATTTCTACACGTCTTCCTTTCATTCCCGTGCAACCAACTGTCATAGTTTTTTTAGTGCAGCATCATCTATTTACTTATTATAATTTAATAAGTAAATTACATTACTTAACATAAGACAAAATATATAAAAGGACATAACTTTTAGTAGCATTGCTATATCTTAGGTTAAGTCCCCTGGCTATAGATAGGTCGGTCGGTCGGTTGGTCGGATAGACAGACAGACAGACAGACAGACAGACAGACAGACAGACAGACAGCCGGGCCGGGTCGTCAGACAGACAGACAGTCGGGAACGGGAATTTATATGACAACTTATATGAATTAAATGAGATGCACCCCATCAGTGTCTGGGCGAAGCCGGGCCTGGTCAGACAGACAGATAGACAGATAGATAGTCGGGAACGGGAGCTTATATGACTACTTATATGAATTAAATTAGATGCTCCCCGCCAGGGACTGGGTGAAGCCGGGCCGGGTGAGACAGACAAACAGACAGATAGACAGACAGACAGATAGTCGGTGACATAAGCCTGGGTCACTGACATTGAGGTGAGTGACCGGGCAGGAGGAAGAATGGAGATGAGAGGGGGAGACAGTAAATTGACTGACCTGGCTACGAGGAAAACAATCAACCCTCAGAAATAATGGGGCGGATATGAGTGGAAATCCCCAGGGGGGGATGGGTCGAGAGAGAGTTGTGTGTTGTGTGAAGTGAGGAGACTGAAAAGGGAGTGAGAGAAGAGACCGACTGCGGGTCAGGTCGTTTTAAGAGAGAGCTCCGTGTTGTGTTGTGCTTCGAGTTGTGAAGACAGGCCTTAACCCAGAGTGGGTTCTGTATTGAGTGTGGGCCTAAACCCAGAGTGGGTTCTATAGTTGAGCAGTGGCTCCAACCCAATGTGTGGGTTGTATTGTGGGAGACCCAGCCGTGGATAGTAGCTGGATTACCTGTCTTGTGGATTGAGATTAGAAGCCAGCCGTGAGAAGGCATTGATGTGTGCTGGTTAAATTGTGAGGAGGATATTTATATTCTATGGATTACGTTATGTTTCTGGATGTATAAACCTGTTCCGTTGTCCGTCTTATTTTTGTAATAAAGGATTATGTGCGCCAACGGAATCTTGTTTAATGCCTGGTGAATATGCACTGCGGGGGTGAGTTATATTGCAAGACAGATATCTCCATTGACACACCATGAGTATCGTTACCTAGACAACGACCATCACACAATAATATCATGAACAGTATCATCGTAAGAACTTTGTGACATTATCATCAAGAGAAAAACGTGTGACAATCTGGGGTCTCGTCGCTTAGTAAGGAGTATCTGGAAGGCTACGTACGGTTAAGAGCATTATAGAAAGTGTTGTCATTATGAGATATTTGTGGGCTCCTCGCTGAGAGAGGGTGGACAGCGGAGTGTGTCCACCGTATAAACACTGAGTTTTTCTCCGTGCGGGAACTGGCTACAGACAGTTCACGTCAAGTCCACTACAGGTGAATTGGAACCAACCATATCGCTAAAGCGAGTGGGGGTGTCAGAAATAACGCAGTACAAATCGACCGGGAAAGTCGATTGCAGTAGCAGGGGTGTTTGGTAACGGACAGCACAGAGGAAATGTCGAGGGGACAAAACGGTGGTTGCAACAAGTGCGGTCAGTCCTGGAGTGTGTGTGTTTGACAGGATTGAACCAAAGATTGAAGACAGCGAGTAATTTCGTCTCAACATCCTGTGTGTGGTGGAATATTTGGTGTGTGTGTGCTGGAGGCAAGCGCACGGTGTTGTTGCAAGTTGACTGGTCAAGATTTTTCGACGCAGTAAATAGGACGGGTGGAGACACCAGCGTCCAGGTACGAGGGGAAAGTTACGTTAACCCCCACCACAGCCGTGCTAGGGCAGCAGTGGAAAGTGTGATTTTCCACGAAGTTAATACCGCAGCCGGGTGGGGCTGTCAAGTGTGTGTGAAAACTGTTTTACGGAGGAATTTTTCACTGAGAGTGATAAAGAGAAATTAGGTTGATCTTGGAAGGTCAAGGCCGTGGACAGTGGAAAGTTACTGAGATGTTCCATAGTGGAACTGGATAAACAAGCTGTTTTTGTCTGAAACAAGACTTTATGTTCGGCTTTGTTAAAAGCCCTTTGTGTTCATTACCTTATAATCAGCAAACATTTTGTCAACGATTGATGACGTGGCATCTCCGCGAACATAGTTACATACAGTTGCCAAAAAGAACTGACTGTACAGAGTGAAAGCGTTGAACATTTATTGCCATTATTTTGGTCTTTTCTTTTGGTGAATCTATAACATATATGATACAGCGAAGCGCCATCTCCGCAACGAGAGTAACATCATATCGACAGAACACTTTGGATAATTCTTATTACCGTCAACGTTTCCGACAGTTGGAACTTTTGATCACCACGTGAATTCAGGAACCACTCAACAAAACAACAAGTCGCTTTGATATCCAGCGTCGTAGACATTTCCAGCCGAGGGTGAATAACTATTAAAACGAACAAAAACTTTGGTGACTGAATAAAAAGAACTTTTGGCGACGGATTAGTGGGCACAGATTTATCGGCCAACGATGTGGACATTCTGTTTGCTGCTCATTGTCTTATAAATATTGTTTTCGGTTGTTAAGCTGTTACTTGTATGTGGTCCAGTGTTTGTCAAGAGTAGGGGATTTGTTGGGGTGTTTCTCGAGAGTCGGGATACAGCACAATAATTTATTTGTCTTTCTGGTGCTTACGATATTTTTGTAAGAAAAACGTTAATGAGTTGACGTATCGTGCAGGGGCATTGAAATAGTCTTAACCAATATCTAGAGCCGAGTTGTCTGACGTCAGATCTGTGTATATTTTCAGTATATATTCTTTTTCTTTCTCTCTTTCTTTTCGTTATATTTACATATAATATTTGTTGTGTTCGGATATATGTTTTTATTGTGATCTTTCGTCATTTCTGCTGTCTAGTGGTCTTGGTCAATTTATATTTTTATTTTACGCGCACTGTGGGTGTCCCTACACAAGCTTGTGGTTGTTACTGTGGTTTATTTCTGTGTGATCATCGTCTCCGTGTACTCAGCTTGTGAAGTCTAGCGTTGGATAGTCATCACTTAGTGTTATCATCCATTTGTTTGTATACGTATTTATATGTATGTGTAACAATATTTTCAGGGACTTTATGAACTTTTGGTCATAGATATATAGATATAAGGGAGTATAGGTGATACTTCCCCCTTCACTACCTAGTGCTTATAGAGTGACTAGGTGAGTACAGAGTGATATTGTAGCACTACGGATTTATGTACACAGGGAGTGCGGGTGTACTTAGGGAAGTGACACAAAGACTAACAGCAGAGTCCTCACATTTATAGTTGGCTGATTCACAGCAACGTGTCCACAAGTACAAGATGCCTACTTTAATGGAATATATTGAAGCAGGGGAACGAATAGGCCTGAAAGGTAAAGAGTTACAGGAGTATGCAGAAGCGAAAGAACAAAAGCAGACGGAAAGAGAGGAGAGGCATAATGAACGCGAGGCAAAGCGTCTAAAGGAAGAGAAAGAGACACAAGTAAAACTGGCTGAAATGGAAAATAAACGTCTACAGGAAGAAAAGTTAGCTGAGAGAGAACAAAGACAGGCTGAAATGGAAGCCAAGCGTCTACAGGAAGAGAGAGAGACACACATGAGAATGGAAATTGAGAAAGAGAAGATTAAGATGGAAGCGGAAATTGCTATTAAAAAGTTAGAATTTGCATCGAAGGGTCAAAGTGAGGAAAGTAGAAAACCGTCGCAGTCGTCACAGAGATTAAAACTGCCATATTTTACGGACCGAGACAACCTTGAATCTTATTTGGACAGATTTCAAGCAAGTGCGAAAGTGTTAGGCATCCCCGAAGAACAGTATGCTATTAGACTAGGGGAGCTTCTAACGGGCAAGGCACTAGACACCATGTTCAATTTACCTGTAGAGGAAAGAAACAACTACACTATCTTACGTCAACGTTTGCTGACAAAGTTCCAACTAACTGAACATGGATATAGAACAAAGTTTAGACAGTTAGGACCAGAGACAAATCAAGATTTCACAGATTTTGTTAACACTGTAAAGAATACATTTAACAAATGGATGGAGCTTGCAGAAGTAGGGAAGGATTTTAATAAATTAGTAGATCTAATGTTAAGAGACAAGGTAGTATCTGCATGCAATTCTAACTTAGTGGCTTTCTTTGAGGAACGGAAGCCAAAGGACATAGACACAATGTCTCAGTTAGGGCAAAACTACATGACTGCACATCCTAACGTATCGATTGGGAAACTAATGAGTGAGGAAATAGTCTGTGCAGCTTACACTAAACAGGACCAGAATCCAGTCATCAGACCAAGGGCGAAAAGTGTGGATTCAGCACAGAAAGGTGAGCAGCAAGAACTTCAAGATAATGGTTTCCGAGGAAACAATGTTGGTAGAGTAGGACGGTACCCATATAGAAGAGGGAATTTCCAGAGACGTCCAAATTATGCCGGATGTTGGAATTGTGGGAGCTGGAGACACAAGGCAGCAGAGTGTGATGCACAACCATCAGATGGACCAACGAACAGCAGTAAAAGGGAGATTATCTGTTTCAAATGTGGAAAGAAGGGGCATGTCAGCCATCAATGTAGGATGAGAGAAACAGAGCACTCAAATGCAGCGCAAGTAATTGAGACGCTGAACAATGAAGATTGTAGTGGGTGCAAACCTCTTTTTGAAAAAGACAGTCAGCCAGTCCTAATATGTGGTCATACAGTGAAAGCAGGATCAGTAGTGCATGAAGGAGGCAGTTTGAAGCTGCATCAGGGTTTTGTCAATGATAGACCAGCGTTAACAATTAGGGATTCTGGATGTACGTCTATCGGAGTGAGGAGAAGTTTAATAGATCCCTCGGATTATACAGGGAAAAATATTAGATGCATAACATTCAACGGCACAGTAGAGTTCTACCCAGTAGCCATAATAACAGTAAAAACACCATATATCACTGGAAGAGTGACAGCGTGTGTTTTGGACTCACCAGTGGCTGATTTGATCATAGGAAATGTTATAGGAGTTAAAGATTGTACAGAAGAGGAAGTAGTTTATTGGGACCAAAAATATAGTGTAAGCAGTAATGAGGTAGTTACCACAGGAGAACCTAAATTAGAGAGTATAGCTGAGGTAGAAGAGGCACTTGAAGTAGACACAGGAACTCAGGACAAGGATAGGACAGCTGAGCAGATGAGAATGGATCCCAAATATAGTGCTAGTGACTCCCAGAGACAAGATACTACTCTGAACAAATGTTCCCAAGGGTGTAGGAGAGTAGAAAATAGGCAGCCAAAGAAAGGTAGATGGTGCTTCGAGAGGAAGAACAATGTTCTCACTCACAGGCTTTCAGATAGCAGAACTGCACGTGGGCAGGGAGCAGTACCTTTAGTACATAGAGACCGATACACTAGAACAGCTCAGGATAGTGCATGTGCTAAGCACATAGGCATAAGGCGTATGCAGCATAAAGCAAGGTGCCAGATATATGAGCCAAGATTGAATAAAGAGTTCAGACTAAACAGAGACTCAAGTGTAACGGTGCAATATGCAGATAGGAAAGTTGAGTCAGGTCAAAAGAGTGTTGGCGACATTACTGACCCAGGGCTAGGAATAGCAAACAGATGTTGTAATTGTAGAGGTACCATGAGTCATGGGTACATGAAAGGTAGACACAGCATTGACAGGAATCAGAGGTGGGTTAATGCAAGAACAGAGCCACCTGATATAGGGTCAGTACACAAATAGTATTGTGGGGTCGTGAAGTAGTAAGAGACCTGTGGGTACATAAGTATAATGCGTTTCTATGATGTATTATTATTATTATGTGATGTATTAGTTCATGCATTGATACACAAGATAGATGGTTGTATTTATGTGTGATGAATATAGATGTGCATTTGATGTATTATGTAGTGTGGTAGCTAGAGTAAGGTGCAGCCATACTTAGGGCTACCCAGGCTATATGTCTGGGTCACATGTTTAGTAAGTTTTAGTCTCCCAATATTTGAAAACGAAGTTTTCTTTTAAGAGGGGGGTAATGACATAAGCCTGGGTCACTGACATTGAGGTGAGTGACCGGGCAGGAGGAAGAATGGAGATGAGAGGGGGAGACAGTAAATTGACTGACCTGGCTACGAGGAAAACAATCAACCCTCAGAAATAATGGGGCGGATATGAGTGGAAATCCCCAGGGGGGGATGGGTCGAGAGAGAGTTGTGTGTTGTGTGAAGTGAGGAGACTGAAAAGGGAGTGAGAGAAGAGACCGACTGCGGGTCAGGTCGTTTTAAGAGAGAGCTCCGTGTTGTGTTGTGCTTCGAGTTGTGAAGACAGGCCTTAACCCAGAGTGGGTTCTGTATTGAGTGTGGGCCTAAACCCAGAGTGGGTTCTATAGTTGAGCAGTGGCTCCAACCCAATGTGTGGGTTGTATTGTGGGAGACCCAGCCGTGGATAGTAGCTGGATTACCTGTCTTGTGGATTGAGATTAGAAGCCAGCCGTGAGAAGGCATTGATGTGTGCTGGTTAAATTGTGAGGAGGATATTTATATTCTATGGATTACGTTGTTTCTGGATGTATAAACCTGTTCCGTTGTCCGTCTTATTTTTGTAATAAAGGATTATGTGCGCCAATGGAATCTTGTTTAATGCCTGGTGAATATGCACTGCGGGGGTGAGTTATATTGCAAGACAGATATCTCCATTGACACACCATGAGTATCGTTACCTAGACAACGACCATCACACAATAATATCATGAACAGTATCATCGTAAGAACTTTGTGATATTATCATCAAGAGAAAAACGTGTGACAGTCGGGAACGGGAGCTTATATGACTACTTATATGAATTAAATGAGATGCTCTCCACCAGGAGCTGGGTGAAGCCGGGCCGGGTCAGACAGACAGACAGACAGACAAAGCAGACAGACAGACAGATAGATAGATAGATAGATCCTTGCCAGGGCCTGGGCGAAGCCGGGCCAGCTAGTCTATATCTATAAAACAGAATGTATGTGTGTGGGTTTGTGGTTGGGGATGTATTGGATGCGTTCGATAACGGTCCATCTGATTGAGATGAAAATTTCTACAAGTCTTCCTTTCATTCCCGAGCAACCAACTGTCATAGTTTTTTTAGTGTAGCATCATCTATTTACTTATTTACATTTAATAATTAAATTACATGACTTAACATAAGACAAAATATATAAAGGGACATAACTTTTAGTAGCATTGCTATATCTTAGGTTAAGTCCCCTGGTTATAGATAGGTCGGTCGGTCGGTTGGTCAGACAGACAGACAGACAGACAGACAGACAGACAGACAGCCAGCCGGGCCGGATCATCAGACAGTCGGGAACGGGAACTTATATGACTAATTATATGAATTAAATGAGATGCACCTCATCAGGGGCTGGGCGAAGTCAGGCCTGGTCAGACAGGCAGACAGACAGACAGACAGATCCCCACCAGGGCCTGGGCGAAGCCGGGCCGGGTCAGCTAGTGATGAAATAAAACAACCAGGTTCAGTCAGATTCAATGCACTTATGTATTAATTTATACAAACAACAATGTGACCATAAGTTCAGAATGTAGGTTAACTGTAATTTACCTCGGGGTTTTCCATCTGATGAGTTTCAGTCAGGCAACGTTTATCAACATCAACATCCTGGTAGAACAGAATATAAAAGTGTAAGAAGAAATGCATGCTTCTGAAAGTTTATGTGAGAGAAAATCATAACGGAATTTTATTGTTTGTTACATTGTGCTCATCTAATTAGTGACGCGCATGAATGGATTAACGAGATTCCCACTGTCCCTATCTACTATCTAGTGAAACCACAGCCAAGGGAACGGGCTTGGTAGAATCAGCGGGGAAAGAAGACCCTGTTGAGCTTGACTCTAGTCCGACTTTGTGAAGACACATGAAGGGTGTAGCATAGGTGGGAGCGCAAGCGCAATTGAAATACCACTACTTTTATCGTTTCTTTACTTATTCAGTCATTTATCGTTTCTTTACTTATTCAGTCTTGGTAGAGATTTGTTTGCAGCAGACGAGCATAATCTCCGGCGGGCCTATTCTCGCCGGTCGCAAGATCCGCACAGTGGAAGGATGGGGGATTTGCTCGCAATAGACAAGTAATATCTCCTGCGGTAGCTCTGGCGGGCCTATTCCCGCTGGTCGCGGGGTCTGCTAAAGTCAGGTGGGGAGTCTGACAATAGTGCACGCTTTACACAGGACCGGACACTTGTGATTGACAGATGTGCGCGCCCCTATGGTCCGGGCTCGTACGAGGCCCTCACCTGTGGGACTTGGCTGAACGCCTCTAAGCCGGGTCCCTTGGGTGTCAGGGTCTGGCCATAACTTGCCACCTGCTCGTGGTGGCAAGGTCTCGGAGGATTGACGCTGCGCCGACAGCGTCTGCAGCCTACCTTGTGCCAGACGTATTGGTTACTTATTCCTCTGGACAACACAAGGCTAGGCCGAGAGAGAGGTCATGTTGTTTGGGCATTACATGTTCCTCTGAAGCTCTGCCCAGGCATTGTGATGGAATATTGGCCACATTCCAACTCACATACTTTGGTCTGTCAAGACTGCAAGGTGCCAACAACATTGTGCTTCAAAAACACCAGGAACAAGATAAGCTGCAGAAGCTGCTAGATTAAAAAACCACTGCTCTAACTATCCTCCTGTCTGAGCTCCTTCAGAGACCAGTTGCCAACCAAGGTTTAGAACTTGGTCTGCCCTGCCATGACACTTAGTCTTTAGGTTGCATTTCCTCGCACCAGGATAAGGTGTGTCCCTTCCCAATTGTGCTCCAGCACCCGAAGCCATTGGCACAATATGAGGTGTCGGGTTTGATGAGAGCCGCCCAACATTAGGCGCTAACAGAAATCAAATAGTACCGTCTACTGTCATACTGTAGCTCAATCACATCTGACTAAGCAGGTCAGCATGGTCGAATGGGTAAGAACGCATGTTTTTAAACATCCAGTGTGCTGATGCTGAGGTTAGCAGTTCAACCCCTACACCGGCCAGCTGGACTAAAATGTTGACTTGTCGTCCTTGACTTGGGGACGTTAATTACAAGTACCTCTGAAGTCGGAGTGGGTTCGCCTGATGACGAGAGGCATTATTAATAGGGAAAGCTAATCCACACGCAAAATTCAATCCACCATTACTATGCACTACGCTTGAGTTCAAAGCGAGCGAGCGCGCAAAAAAAAAAAATAATCCGAAAGCAATGATAGGAAATTCTACCTATAGTTATACAATTTAAGTCAATTAGTAATTAGAATTATAATATTTATAAACAGTTTATAGTTGCATATCCTTTACAGGACGTGACAGTCAACCCCATATTTCTTTGGCTGTATTTCTTGGCAAGTTTACGTTCAGTAGTTTGCCATTGCTTTATAAATTACCAGTACACATACCAAATTGTATAATTATTAAATCTAGCGCAAAACGGTCTGCTCCCAAATCCGATCTCCCCCACAGTGTTTCGAATGCAGTCGACGGGATTCTGAATTGTACATTTTCTGCATTTGTAACCCTGCAGTATACTTCCCCCCGCCCCCTCTCCCCAAAAAAAAACCGTTTTATTCACAATCAACACAGAAAACGTTCATAATTTCTTAACAATAATAATATAAATAGTTAAACAGTTAAAGGTAGGAAGACGATGTTGAATTACAAGAAATTACATACATACACGGAGGTTTGGTGGAACCGGAAATGGTAGTTAGAAACATGACGTCACCGTAAATTGTGTATCTCTACACACAGCATTTCAGCTTCTAAAGATTTATGCAGGTTTTTATAAGTGCTAAAATTGTGTGCATCCAAGAGACGGAATAATATGACAGAATCAACAATGTAGAGCTCATGGAGAGAACTAAACCAATTACAGTGAACCAAGAGGTGAGGAGAAGGTGCTGGGTGGGACACACACTGAGAAAACCTGAAGACAATCAAATGAAACTAGACGAGACAATCTCTTGTTTGGAATAAATCAGGTTTAAAAAAAGAAAAACATAGCGAGAGACCTAAAAACACGCGGAGAATAAACCTACAGACAGATAAAAAATAATGAGAGGACTTGGGGGAAGCTGCAGGGGATAGATAGCTAAAGATAGGATGACTTGGTATGGTTTAGTTGAAGCCTAAAGCCCAATTTTGTTGAATGCCAGAAGAAGAATCTTTTTAGATGCCTTCAGAACCCCTCTCTATTGGGAACTATTCCCCGCCATATCATCCTCTCCATATACGGGTTCTCAGTCTGTTCCACCGCTTTCTCCACCTGGTCCCACTGGCGCATGACCACATCTCCCTTGTCCATAGGTAATCAACCACCAAGTGGCGCGTCCCCTGCCAACCTATCCAGCCTGTTCATTCTCCACACACGCCCCCGTGACCAGGGCAAACTGTTCAGACAGTTCTCCCAATCTGTAAACTCTGAAGCGAGGCAAACCATTCTACACGAAACATTACTTCCTCCACCTTACTAAGCATACTCCGTGAGTCCGCGATGATTATAACGTTGACTTCTCGTCTTTTCTTTTCTTTTTTCTTAAAAATTAAATTATTGATGCCTTCTAGAGAAAAACAAAAGATTTTGGGTGTAGTCTTTTGCACCGCCTCTGTTGGGTCGTCGCCACCAGCATTCCTCTGACTCCGCAAATGTTCTTTCAAGGATCTAAATAAGTGAAAGTCCAATGATGCCAAAAAATGCATTGTATGTTTCAAGACCCTTCGTTCGTTCGTTTGAGGGGAAAATGTATACATATATTTAAAATTCGACCTACTTCAACCTGCGTTATGCGGCGTTGGTTATAACTGAGGTACGGGTTTTGCGGTCCTATATTCTTTCCTTTTGAGATGTTTAAATTCTGTTCTCTCGTGTGTACGATCTCATGCTTGTGACAACAGGTGCGGTTTCCACTGTGCTTTTCAGTCTGTCAGCTATTGTTCCGTGTGGCCCCAGGCGTATCCCTTAGCAGGGATTGTGTATGCGCGGCGGTAAGAGGCCGCATAAAACTGTCACAAAGCAACGATACTCCTTTTTAGAGTAGTTCCCGGCTTTTAGATCGTTTTGCGGGCATCAGTTTGTTCACTTGTATGTCACTGTTTCGAGAACCAGTCACAGTTTCACCCCTTTCCTGGACATGCACAAATATACAGGGAAGACCCGGAGAACTTTAAATTAGATATCGGTGGGAACGATTAGTAGTATGACTCTTCGCTGGCTGTTGAACAAGGGGACGGAGCACGTATATGAATGTCCTAAGTGCAGTGATGTCGGTGCTTAACTAAATTCAACAACAGCTCAACTCAAAGCCTTATTATCCCAAAGGATGTCAAGATCATCATGACTTTCGTATTCAATTCAATTCAATTCAACTTTATTTTAAAAGGGTTACAAATTGGGCACGCAGGCCCGTCTTACATTTGGCCCTTCCAATCACTCATCTTTCATTCATTAACAGTGCATGATACATTCACATAGAATCCTAGCAAATTTCTGCATAACTTCTTAACCGGAATGGGTGTTTCCTTTGACATCGTTCTACCCCTTCGTACACTCAACCCTGACTCAAACAACTGTTTAAATACTGAACAATCATTCTTCTATAGATTTCACACGGTTTATTATTTTAAGATTATTTCAAGATAGAGTTAATACAAGAACCGATTACTTGATATTGTTTTTCCCTCCATACTTTACTTTTCTATTCTTCTCGCCCTTCTGAAATTCGTTTTATAACGTAAGTAGACCCGCAAATCACGTTTTATGTAGACGTCTAGACTTGTTCTAGTATGTGTTATAAAATTTAGCTTCCATTTTTACGTATACTGTGAAAAAAGGGGGAGGGGGGTTATAGGGAGGAAATACGGACCGGGGGGGGGGGTGACATTCTGAACATATTGTGAAGGGGTGCATGGGCCAAAAAAGGTTGAGAACCACTGGCTAAACTGATTCAGTGCCGAAGGATATTACATCATCAAATGTGACATCCCATTTGTACAGAACGACGAGATATCGCCATATTAGGGTCATCGAGTTATTTTGTTTCATGGTATTTTCCGCAATTTCAACGCTCAGTGAGCAGAAATTTACATTATAATACTTGTTAATTTGATTGTGTATCATGTTTGGTCCAAACCTATCTTTTTGTTTGGCACTGAATCAGTTAAGCGCCAATGTGTGACCTCAGATAAGATTGTATGTTGTCAATTATCATCTATGCCCTTTATAATAACATTCTCCTCCGAAGTCGGAGAGTGTCTGCCTGTAAGGCGAGGAAGCCACCAGTCTGCACACCAATAAGCCAGACATGGGACAACGGATACTCACGCAAACCTCAGGTCCTGTATTACATCACACTGATATTGGACAACAGGATGCCTTCATCCGACATACAGGACTTCGCGTTGGAGCTCAAGCCAACGAACACAAGCAAGCAAGCATAATAACATTCGTGTTGCATATTGTTTTTTTTTGGCGATCACAGAAGGAAAAGAAGGAAGTAGAGATTAGAGGACGCACTAGACAACATAAAATTTGAAAGCTATAGTTACCGACCGGGATTCGAACCCGTCACCTCCAAATGACGATGGCGCCTCGCTGCAGGAACAAGTGTACTTCTACGCATGACCAGGTCGGTAACTATCAATCAATCATGTGCCATTCCGGATAGCCTTGGCGGTCATGACTCTCCAGTTCACTCGATCACCATAGTCGTGGATCAGCTCAGTGTTCCTGTCTCGTCCATGCCATGGGGCCAATTCAGCCATCCAGGTATTTTCCTTTCGGTTTTCCTCTTGGTCTGTTCCCTTCGATCTTGCCAGTTGTCACTAAGTTCTTTAATCCATTTCTTCTCATGAAAAAAAAAAAAAATAAGTTGCATGTCCTTCACAGGACGTAGCAGTCAACCCCAGCATTATCGCTGTTCGTGATTCCTGGGCAAATTTTACGTTCAGTAGTTTGCCATTGCTTTCTGTTCGACCGACTCCGATACCTTTTTCGAAAATAACCAGTCCCGCTGTGTTTCGAACCCGGGTATACAGGCTCACAAACCGCGTTCGCAAGCCCTTAGCATTTGTCTCCTGTAGTACTTGGTCATTGATTTTTCTGTCTGGCCATGGTATTCTTTGCAGTTTCCTCAGAAACCACATTTCTGCAGCCATCGGTAACTATAGCTTTCAAATGTTATGTTGTCAAGTGCGTCATTTAGTCTCTACTTCCTTCTTCTCCTTCTATGAACGTCAAAGAATACTATGTGTGTTAATTTATGCACTATCTTAGTGGCCTCAAAGTGTTCCCAAATTGATTTCCTATGTTGCATAATGACTTTCTCTTATATACGCCATAATGATGCGCGAGTTCTAAGAGACACTCTACAAAACAATGGCACAGAGTTGTTATTAATAACTACTGCTGATTTTTCCTGTCAGCAAGGAGTAGCTGGAGTTAGTTGGGACAGCAGGGGCACCATTGTTAGATTAATAATCGTATAGTACTATAGTAAACAAAGGCATGGCCTGTAGAGGATACGATGCAGTGAACAAGTAAGGATCAACAGTGCATTGTCTCATCTGAAGATCTCAGCTAGCGACACATCACAGCCCTGAAAATCTTCAAGTTTAGCATTTTGGGGATGCAAATGGGCATCACAACATTGGCTAAAGGAAGAGTATCAAGTGCTCGTCTGCTGGCCAAAAAAGCAGCACAGGAAAGACTGTCCTATACTGTATACTGTCCTATGTGTTAGAAATGGGGCTCACGTTCACATTAGTGAAAGAACATTAGTGGACGGTTTAGGGAAGTCACCTCCACTTTCTGCATGAACCTGAAGTTGGCGGGAGGAAATATTTGTAGTAGGCGCCAGACAACTTGATCTGTTTCTTCTCTTTCTCCGTTTACCTCGGCGATGTTTTGAGTGGCTGTCTGTGTGTGCGCACGCGTGCGTGTGTAAACACACAAAAAAGATCTTGTTTAAGCTGGTATTTAATTCTCTAAGGTTGTTAGTTAGTTAGTCGACAGATCATCCTCAATGCACATCGAACCATTCAGTCCATAAGTGCTCGGATCCCCTCCTCAGCGGATCCTCCCGCAGCGTGTAGCTGCTAACGACGCCAGTTCTGTGTTGGTTTATCAATCTTCTTTGGCTTCCTGCGTAGTGTTCTTGTTTGGCCACCCCTTTTTTAATTTGCTGTTCTCGCAGTCTGGCCATGGTTGTAGATTCACAGTCCTCACTTGGTTCTCGCAAAAGTCTCACTTCTTGTAGAGCATTCAGAATGTCAGCCTGGTCCATGGCGCGTCCGCCCTCCACAGTAGCGTTACCTGCGAGTTTGTCAGCCCGCTAATTCCCATCTCGATCCTCTTGATCATGTTCGTTGAGTCGCTAAGGAAACATGCCCCAGTGAATGTCTGTGTCTCGAGCCATGTTATTGCTTTACTTACTGCCATGACTTCCATAGTCAGGCTACTTGTGATCTCAGCAGAAGCACGAGAGTCCTCCTTCACAATTCTCCCTCCGGCCTGAGCCGTAAAGGCCCATGAGCTTCTCACATGTCGGACGACCGACCCATCTGTGTAAATGACAGCATCACCGTCTAGCGAATTCTCGAAAATCAACGCTTGTACTTCCGCCTCCACAGCTGCCGGGTTTTCTTGTCTGCATTTTCTGTCTAGTTGGATGCAAACTGAAAAGGATGTGCAGAAATCTGTTGGCACTTGTACCCACTCCTCGCCAGGTTCTAAGTCCTCAAGTGAACACACCTGTTGAAGAATGTCTTCGGCTTGACCCATCCACGACCGTCCTCTTTTTAACCTGCTGCCCTTCATCTTCATAATTTCACTATGCAGTGGATGTTGTGTGTTTGCGTTTACTCTGAGGTAGGCGCGAGCTCTGCAGACTTGATTTCTGTCTTCAATGGTTGGAAAATCAAGAAGGTAGCCCTGCATGCTGTATCTCTTGTACATCCAAGAATAATGCGCATAGCTTCATTCTGTATCCTTTCCATCTGCTTACGGCTGAGAGTCAGGATTGCCATCGCATACTCAAAAACAGACATGACCAGCCCTTCGTATAGAAGACATAGATGGCGCTGCTCAGTTTGATGCAGTCAACCCCCGCTTGGCCTTTGTTATCACCTGGTCTATGTGCTCATTATAAGCAAGGCTTCGATCAAACCGTATCCCCAGGTAATTCATTGCCTGCCTTCTTTCCACCGTCTCTGAACACAGATTTACAGTTGGTGTTGGAGTGTTGACAATATGATTATTCAACGAGAACCAAATCACTGTTGCCTTTGTTGGGTTGACCATTGCCCCAGCACACCAAGTACTTATGACTTATGCGATTGATCGGTTTGTAGTTTCACAGGAACCTGATCTCTATCCTTACCCTGACGATACACTAAAACATCGTCGGAATATGACAATGTCCTACCAGGTCCAGTGATCTGCTCATTGGTGATTCTCACAGTGTAGGCGTTGAACAGTAGTACCGGAGATAATGGTGATCCTTGTGGTAGGCCAGGATATATTGTTGTTGGTTCCGACGTCCAACTGCCACATCTAAAAACTGCTTTCCTTTGAAAGAGGGCTGCAGCGATCCAACTAAGGAGGAATGGACTTATTTTGAGTTCAAGAAGCTGAAGCATTAAAAAATCCAATTGTACTCTATTGTAAGCGTCTGCCATGACGGCACGCGCCACCAAAAGGAAAAAGGGGTTTTCCCAGATGGACACTAAAGTGGACAAACAAAAGGAGAAACCAATGGGAACGTAAACACGTCATAGGACAACAACGGGAGACGCTCTGGGACCACGACACCAAGGCGCTTGTGTTTTTCTGAGAGCTCCGAATGGAATAAGATCTGGACGAAGCAATGGTTGCGAAGATTCGGCAAGTGAACAACGAAAGGAGAGGAATGATCTGTTGATGAGAATTCATGCAATGAAAAGGACCGGGTCAAGATCAACCTAGACTATTTTTCGGAAAGGGACGACTCAATGATGAATTGGAAAAGACTGAGCGTCAAGGTTAACAGAGTGGAATCAGGAGCTGATTCTAAGATGGATAAATAAACGCGACAGTTTATATCTTTAGATTAGTTGATCCCATGTGATTCTGCAGTGCATTAATAAATGCCTAAACGGTTAGCACGACTGCCGTCATTTCTTTTGTGTCAAATTCCAAATTCTATTGTTAATTTTTATTAACGAGCGTTGCTTTTGCTATGGATCATCCCTGTTAATCTTATAAGGGGCGACATCGCATTAACGCAGCATCCTCAAGATCAATCGCTGCAGCAAAGGTTTAAATGCCTGAGTGGAAATCTTCATAGACATCATGGGCAAAAACTGCTGCATTGGTCCAGGTTTCTCTTTTTGGACGAAACCCACCCAGGGTAGGTGGGAAAACACCTTGCCTCTCTAGCTGGCTTGATATTTTCCTAGCAATTAACTTCTCCAGCAGCTTGCCTGGAGGTTCTCTAAGGTTGTTCGTGATACCATCACTCTATCTTTTACGTGGTCTTCTCCTTGCTCTGTAATCATTATGTATATTTCTTCAAGGTGGCTCTTTGTGGCAGATGACACCTGGGCATCCTTGTGAGGTGGCCAAGCCATTTAATCCGTTGTTCTTTAATGAACTGCACTACTGGCAGAGACGGATTGAGGAAATTAGAACACAAAGAATGGCTATGTGGAACAGGTTCAGAATCGCCAACGAAAGTGAGAAAAGGGGCTTGTGGGAGGGGTGCCATAAGAATTGATAATGAAGTAGGTCAATATCAACCTATTAAGAGAGGTGTGAGACAGGGATGCGTAATGTCTCCAGATCTTTTTTCCCTGCACAGTGAAAATATTTTCAGAAATAAAGAACAAATGGAAGGAATCAACACTGGAGGATGATACATCAATAACATTAGATATGCAGATGATAGTCTTGATTGCAGACAATGAACAGGACCTGCAACATTTAGTAGATGCTGTTGTTACACACAATGAACAACTAGGGTTAGAATTGAATTGTAAGAAGATGCAGATTATGGTAGCCATTAGGAACAATTAGTATCAGTAAAACAGAGGTAATGACTATAACCATAGAAGTATGTAAGGAACATAACATGACAATTAGTATCAGTAAAACAGAGGTAATGACTACAACCACATAAGTGTGTAAGGAACATAACATGACAATTAGTATCAGTAAAACAGAGGTAATGACTATAACCAAAGAAGAAAAAACAATGATTCATCTAAAAGAGCACCCCCTGAAACAAGTAAACAGCTTCAAGAACTTAGAATAATGTCATCAAATGGCAAATCAGAAGACATTCTTCTGCTTCTTCTTCGTTTAGGCCAACACATCAAACTTCTGCAGGCATTTCTTCACCGGGATAACCTTCCAGGGAAGAAGACGAGATTGAAAATAGATGCAATAAGGCAAACCAACTCATTGGACAAATGGCACCAATACTAAAAAACAAACACAAATAAATAGTTACTAAGAAAGCATTCTACAACACAATCTTCCTACCAATACTATGCTACCAATGCCAAATCTGGACAGTAGCAGAAAAAGAGAAAAGAAAAATCACAACAACAGAAATGAGATTCCTGAGAATAATAATCAATGTATCAAGATGAGAGAAAATCAGAAATGAAGAAATCAGGACTAAAGTGTGTGTGTGGGAAGGGGGGGGGGGGGGGGGGCTATAGCCACACTAGATTTTATCAGAAAACAGCAAGTTAAATGGTTTGGCCATGTGACTAGGTTACCAACAGTATACCACAACAAGCAATGGTGTACAGACCAGACGGAAGCAGAAGAAGAGGCCTTCCATGTAATCGATGGAAAGAGGGAATAGCAGACTCCATGGGAAACTTGATACATGAAGCCCAAAAACGGGCACTCTCCTACTGTTTATGCTTCACCTTGACACCGCAAGGTGCAAGAGGAACAAGATGAGATGGGGAGACACCTGAAGGAGATAGCAAAAGGATGGCTTAGCATGTTGGTTGAGGACATATGCTCCAATGGAGGAATAAAGGACAACAGAAGAAGATCAATACACATTTTTATGATACAGAAAGCTTTGTGTAAAAAACAAACAAAAGTAACAACATCCATAAATGACACATGAACATTCACACCACTGTTTAATATTTTAAGCTAGACAGGAAGCAGTTAACAAATCTATTTAACAACACATATTTAAAGAAGATATTAACACTAAATTAAAGTTAGTAAAAATCAAAATCCTTCACAGACCACCAACACTTGGCAGACCATGTGGTCTGTATCCTACCAGCTGCCTTTCCTTCTCCAGACATTTTAGGCTGGTCCGACCTGACCTGGAAGCTCAGGTCCATTTTTAAAGTGCAATGTAACAAACGTGCAATTACAGCACTGGGCATTAACATTTCAAAAACAAAAAAGTAAATAGTAACAGTAAATACTATAAATAAATTGAACCCCCT
Organism: Cepaea hortensis; assembly: GCA_963921405.1. NCBI lineage: Eukaryota > Metazoa > Mollusca > Gastropoda > Stylommatophora > Helicidae > Cepaea > Cepaea hortensis. Next base: position 205,375,927 of record OY992877.1, read on the forward strand.
TCTCCACACACACACATACATACTTCACCCAAATCTTACCAGGGCCCCAAAGGGAAAGTAAATAGTAACTCTGTAGATGTAAATCTAGATGGCTCGGCATCTTGTTAAAGGTGACTACAGTCTGAGACTGGCTGTGACACACCACAAACAAATATAAGCCAAGAGCCAACCAGCCGTGAACTGGCTACAAAAGATTTGGCAAGTGTGGTTATGGGCCTATACTCCAATAGGACTCTGATGGGCAAAAGAACACTCTCAGAATCAACAACTCTGCACTCGAGACATTTTCATACATGCTCCGCTCCCTCTTCAATAGCCACTGAGAAGTTTCCTTGTCGATGTTTACAATAGCAATTTGATAGAAAGTATGCTGGGCTTTACCTCTACACTTTGAGTATCATCCAGACCCTCTACTTCCTTCCGAGCCAGTCTGTCCAGATGTGGATACTCCATATGTCCAGCTGCGCTCTTCACCCAACCACAGAGAGCGTACGCTAAATAACCTCTATCATAAAATGGCTCTCCACCTAAAGGCGCAGCAGCAGATGATCTACCAGCCTTTTCATTATCCCCCACACCTGCATGCCCTGGACAGAAAATCCATGATAAGCTCACAATTTCCATCCTGTTGAGCAATGCTAGCCACTCCACCCGTAACATGCAAGTTTCCACTTTCAAAACCATACGAAGAGTCCTAACTTTTATATGGATGTGAAGCATGGACAATGAGCAGACAAGCTGAAAAATATCTCATGGCTGTGGAAATCTGGTTTCTGAGGAAAATGCAAAGAATACCACGGACAGACAGAAAAACTAATGAACAAGTCCTACAAGAAACAAATGAAGATCAAAAACTGATTAGAGACATTAGACGTAGAGTCAAAATTGTTTGGACATGTTATGAGCAGAAATGAATTGGAGAACTTGATAACAACTGGCAAGATCGAAGGGAAGAGACCAAGGGGAAGACCTAGAAGTAAATACCTGGATGGCTTGGCCACATAGCATGGTCGAGACAGAAACACGGAGCTGATACACGACTCTGGTGATCGAGTGAGATGGCAAAACATGACCGCCCACGCTTATCAGCATGGCACATGATGGATGGATGGATGGACTACGCTTGAGTTCAAAAAAAAAAAGTGTGTAAGGAACATAACATGACAATTAGTATCAGTAAAACAGAGGTAATGACTATAACCACAGAAGTGTGTAAGGAACATAACATGACAATTAGTATCAGTAAAACAGAGGTAATGACGATAACCAAAGAAGTATGTAAGGAACATAACATGACAATTAGTATCAGTAAAACAGAGGTAATGACTATAACCAAAGAAGAAAAAACAATGATTCATCTAAAAGAGCACCCCCTGAAACAAGTAAACAGCTTCAAGAACTTAGTAAGAATAATGTCATCAAATGGCAAATCAGAAGACATTCTTCTGCTTCTTCTTCGTTTAGGCCAACACATCAAACTTCTGCGGGCATTTATTGACCGGGATAACCTTCCCGGGAAGAAGACGAGATTGAAAATAGATGCAATAAGGCAAACCAACACATTGGACAAATGGCACCAATACTAAAGAACAAACACAAATAAATAGTTACTAAGAAAGCATTCTACAACACAATCTTCCTACCAATACTATGCTACCAATGCCAAACCTGGACAGTAGCAGAAAAAGAGAAAAGAAAAATCACAACAACAGAAATGAGATTCCTGAGAATAATAATCAATGTATCAAGATGAGAGAAAATCAGAAATGAAGAAATCAGGACTAAAGTGTGTGTGTGGGAAAGGGGGGGGGGGGGGGGGCTATAGCCACACTAGATTTTATCAGAAAACAGCAAGTTAAATGGTTTGGCCATGTGACTAGGTTACCAACAGTATACCACAACAAGCAATGGTGTACAGACCAGACGGAAGCAGAAGAAGAGGCCTTCCATGTAATCGATGGAAAGAGGGAATAGCGGACTCCATGGGAAACTTGATACATGAAGCCCAAAAACGGGCACTCTCCTACTGTTTATGCTTCACCTTGACACCGCAAGGTGCAAGAGGAACAAGACGAGATGGAGAGACACCTGAAGGAGATAGCAAAACGATGGCTTAGCATGTTGGTTGAGGACATATGCTCCAATGGAGGAATAAAGGACAACAGAAGAAGATCAATACACATTTTTATGATACAGAAAGCTTTGTGTAAAAAACAAACAAAAGTAACAACATCCATAAATGAGACACATGAACATTCACACCACTGTTTAATATTTTAAACTAGACAGGAAGCAGTTAACAAATCTATTTAACAACACATATTTAAAGTGGGGTAGCGGGGTAGGGGTATCCCCTATCAAAGGAGAAGTAAGGCGCCTCCTTCCCTCCGCTAGCCTACGGGACACCCTTGGGCAAGGTGGAGTACCCGTTTAGCCCCCCGATCAGGGTTACGTGAAGCCATGGGTGCAGGTGGTGGATGAAGATGGAGAGCAGCCGACAGATAGTTGTAGGTTATGGTCTCCACCTTCACGACGGTAGGCAGAGGATCTCCTTTTTTTGAGGAGACAATGGCTACGGTCACTGACCAGTATGGTCACTGCTGGGAAGGAAAGCAATGGCAAACTACCTTCTTTACACATGCCAAGAAAATCATGTTGTGTTCACTTATCGATAATCAGAGATGAATGCAGATGGAAAGTTGGAGGACATCAAAAAAGAAATGGAGAGAGAGAAGATTAACATATTAGGAATATCGGAAACGAGATGGAGAGGAGCAGGGATAAGGACAGGAGAGGATTGTAAGATTTTTTACTCGGGGGGAGAAGAACAGCAAAGAGGTGTAGCCATTATATTAGATAAGCAAACATCAAATTCTGTCAAAGGATATTGGGCTGTGTCAGACAGAGTTCTATTAGTAAAATTAAACGGAAGACCTTTTAAAATAAATGTAATTCAAGTATATGCCCCAACAAGTGAAAGCAGTGAAGAAAGTATAGAGGAATTTTATAATGACATGGAGTCTGCTTTAAAGAACTGTCAAAAATCAGAAATAAATATCATAATGGGTGATTTCAACGCAAAAATAGGAAAGCAAAGCGATGGATACAGTGTAGGCAACCATGGTTTGGGAGAGAGAAATGAAAGAGGTTACAGACTTGTAGAATGGGCAAAAGAACAAGAATTGGTTGTAGGAAACACCTGGTTTAAACAACATCCTAGAAGATTATGGACATGGAGGAGTCCAGACAGCAGGATTAAAAACCAGATAGATTACATCCTGATAAGCAAAAGGTTTCGAAATGCATTAACAGTTGTAAAAACAGTTCCAAATGCAGAATGTTACAGTGATCACAGATTAATTACTGGCACATTCAGGGTAAAGTTAAAGAAAGTCAAGTATACAGCAGGAAACCCTAAATATGACTTGTGCAAATTGAAAACTGACAAAGAAATACAAGATAATTTTAACATAGAAGTAAAGAACAAATTTGATTTATTGTCTGATCTAGAGATCCTATTTCAAGATGTAGATGATCAATGGGAAATGCTGAAGAATTCAATCAGTTGTGCAGCAGAAAAAACTATTCCAAAAGTAAAGAAAGTTGGCCGTAAGACATGGATGACTGAAGAAATTTTACAACTAATGGAAACAAGAAGACAGAACAAAAATAATCCTGCCAAATATGAAGAAATTCACAGAAAAGTCAGAACCTTATGTAAGGAGGCTAAAGAAACATGGCTTGAGAAAAATTGCAGAGAAATTGAAAAACAACACAACAGTAAAAATGCGAAACTAATGCACAAAAGAATTCAGGAGATTACTAATCAAAGAACACGTACATCAGCAGGCTGCCTAAAGACAAAAGATGGAAGAGTCATAATAGAAAAAGATCAGATTTTACATGTATGGTCAGATTACGTGAAAAACCTTTATGACGATAGCAGAGACGAACAATATATTGTTCAAAATAACAATGAAGGGCCAGCAATTTTGAAGATGGAGGTTCAGAATGCTCTTAATCATATGAAATCTGGCAAAACCCCCGGTCCAGACAGCGTCACAACAGAAATGATTAATGCTTTAGAAGAATATGGAATAGATAAAGTTACCAGTCTGCTTAATACAATATATGATACTGGAAATATACCTCATGAGTTATGTAATTCTGTATTTATTGCAATCCCAAAGAAATCAGGAGCCTTGGAATGTGATCAACATCGAACAATTAGTATAATGAGTCACATCACGAAGATTTTGCTAAGAATTATCATGTAAAGAGTTAGGAGGAAAATACAACCTGAAATAGGAGAAGAACAATGTGGGTTTGTGGAAGGCAAGGGTACAGTAAATGCTGTGTATATACTGAGAAACATAATCGAACGTTCTATAGAAGTAAACAAAGATCTACACCTTTGCTTTATTGACTACACAAAGGCTTTTGATAAAGTGAGACATGTCAACATGATAAGGATGCTTGAAGATCTACAAATTGATGGAAAAGATCTTAGACTTGTAAAAAACATATATTGGAAACAACAAGCTGCCATAAGAGTTGATAATGAAGTAAGCCAATATCAGCCTATTAAAAGGGGTGTGAGACAGGGATGTGTAATGTCTCCAGATCTGTTTTCCCTGTACAGTGAAAGTATTTTCAGAAATATTGAAGATATGGAAGGAATCAACATTGGGGGACGATGCATCAATAACATTAGATATGCAGATGATACAGTCTTGATTGCAGACAATGAACTGGACCTGCAACATTTAGTAGATGCGATTGTTACACACAGTGAACAACTAGGGTTAGAATTAAATTGTAAAAAGACACAGATTATGGTCGTCACTAGGAAGGACGAAATACCACAATGTAATATACAAGTAAATGGGAATATTCTTCAACAAGTGAGCAGGTACAATTATCTCGGAACAGTAATAACATCTGATAGGAGATGCCTTGAAGAGATTAGAACAAGAATCGCCATGGCAAAAGTAGCCTTTAGCAAGATGAAAAACATACTGACCAATAAAAAGATGTCAATTGAAACGAGAAAAAGAGTGTTGAGATGCTACATAGAACCTGTACTTTTATATGGATGTGAAGCTTGGACAATGAGCAGCCAGGCTGAAAAACATCTGATGGCTGTAGAAATGTGGTTTCTGAGGAAAATGCAAAGAATACCATGGACAGCCAGAAAGACCAATGAACAAGTCCTTCAAGAAACAAATGAAGATCGTAAACTGATCAGAGACATTAGACGTAGACAGTCACAATTTTTTGGGCATGTTATGAGAAGAAATGATTTGGAGAACTTGGTGACAACTGGTAAGATCGAGGGGAACAGACCAAGGGGAAGACCTAGAAACAAGTATCTGGATGGCTTGGCCTTGTGGCATGGTCGAGACAGAAACACGGAACTGATCCACGACTCTGTTGATCGAGTGAGATGGCAGAACATGACCGCCCACGCTTACCGGCATGGCACATGATGGATGGATGGATTTAAAGAAGAAATTAACACTAAATTAAAGTTAGTAAAAATCAAAATCCTTCACAGACCACCAACACTTGGTAGACCATGTGGTCTGTATCCCACCAGCTGCCTTTCCTTCCCCAGACATTTTAGGCTGGTCCGACCTGACCTGGAAGCTCAGGTCCATTTTTAAAGTGCAATGTAACAAACATGCAATTACAGCACTGGGCATTAACATTTCAAAAACAAAAGTAAACTAAGCAATGTTTATTATTACACAAATACCATACTGTACATAAATTGAACCCCCTTCTCCACACACACACTTCACCCATGTCTTACCAGGGCCCCAAAGGGAAAGTAAATAGTAACACTGTAGATGTCAATCTAGATGGCTCGGCATCTTGTTAAAAGTGACTACAGTCTGAGACTGGCTGTGACACACCACAAACAAATATAACTCAAGAGCCAACCAGCCGTGAACTGGCTACAAAAGGTTTGGCAAGTGTGGTTATGGGCCTATACTCCAATAGGACTCTGATGGGCAAAAGAACACTCTCAGAATCGACAACCATAAACTCGGGACATTGTCATACATGCTCCGCTCCCTCTTCAAAAACCACTGAGAAGTTTCCTTGCCGATGATTACAATAGCAATTTGATAGAAAGTATGCTGGGCTTTACCTCTACACTTTGAGTATCATCCACACCCTCTACTTCCTTCCGAGCCAGTCTGTCCAGATGTGGATACTCCATATGTCCAGCTGCGCTCTTCACCCAACCACAGAGAGCCTACGCTACATCACCTCTATCATAAAATGGCTCTCTACCTAGAGGGGCGGCAGCTGCAGCTGATCTACCAGCCTCTTTATTGTCCCTCACACTTGAATGCCCAGGACATAAAATCCATGATAAGCTCACAATTTCCATTCTATCGAGCAATGCTAGCCACTCCACCCGAAACATGCCAATTTCCACTTACAAAATCATACTCTAAGTGTCCGCTACAAACAAATAGTGCAAAAGAATAATAATATGCACATTTAACACTTTACTGGGCAAAGCGTCCTGGAACGTTTCTACCCCGGAACGGGCAAACCGTTCGAAAGCGCCTGTGACTATTATGCAGCTTTCCAAGACTTCTGATTGTCTACTTTCGATTTCGCCGATAGCTTGACAATGTGGCCGCCATTCGCAAGCTTGTACTTTGAACTTAACGGATTTTTAAAAGAGTTTTTGTGGGTTTTACGCTTTGTATTTCAAAATGGATTTCGACGATTCTTCAAATGATAGCGGAGATTTCGCTGGGTACAATTTAAGTGACATTGAAAGGCACGAAGTTGACTATTGATCAAAGCTAGATATCAGTGGTCAGAGTTACTTTGCAATAGCAGTCGTGAGTCGGACTTTAAAGAAAGTGATTATGATTCGGAAAATGTGTTTGTAAATTGCCATATAGATGACTGACAATCACAAACAATATGTTGTATTTTGTAAATATTTGTGTTCATGTGTGGATTAGTGGCATCATTCACATGAGTAAAATATTCTGCATGCTTTTCCTGTCATTTTGCTATTTGACTAAAATCTGTTGACTAACAACTTATATGTGGTATTTTTACTAACATAACCCAAAATTTTACCGCACCTCAAAATCCTTCTTGCCTGTTCAGGGCTACAAAACAGACAAATGTCTGCCCGGTAAAAGGTTAAAGATGTTTGCTTCTGCATGTCCTCTTGTATAAATTATAATCACCTATCCAAACCAAAAAAAACTATGGTCTATTGTGCCTTGCGGTGTAGGAAAGGGGGGTCTTGAGCCTGAGGAATTCAGGCAGGTTAGGGTTTTTTTTAGTCCCTGACAGAAAAAAATCCCACACCCTGCTGAGGATTTTAACCTGGGTCTCCTGAAGGAGAACATGGCATTCTTATAAACTCAGCCAGCCGCTTCATCATCGGTTACAATTTCTGCATTCGTGTGTGCAATAATAATTTGACTTTTTGTATTTTCATGTGTAAAGACTTGGCCTTCACCAGGAGTTACACTATAGACAGTGATTAAGAATAGGCAATGGTCGCATCCTCCTACTCAGTGTGCATCTCCTTTTTCCCTTATCATGAATGTTAGATCTGGAGTATTGGTATCTTTATAAATTAAAGGTATCTTCTTCTTCTGCTGCATTCGTACGGAATGTTGTTTTAGACGTAAATGAGTTGTGCCCGTTTAAAGCAAAGCTGCGATTTGCACCTTTTGGCCGACACATCCAACTTCTTCAGACATTTTTTGCTCGGGTTACCTTCCCAGATTTAAAAGTATAATCTGTTGTAAATGAGGCTGAAAATACAGCAACTCTAATTTCCTTTTGTTGTATCTAATTTGCTTGCTATTCAATCCCTCTGCATTCCAGTGCTTTAAGATAAATAGCACTTATGTAAGAGTCTCTCTGTTTTGCTTTGGTCAGCTGTTCTTCTCTGTTGTCTTATAACTCTGCCAGATTGCCAAGAGGGTCCTACAATCTCTAAGGGTGGACTCTGTTGAGGCTCAGAATCTGGTACAGAACCTACTTGGCAGAACACACCCACAGAGTAAAGCGAAGGTTGTCCCATCTTCAATGGATGAGTGTACTCATTCAGACCCCACTGGCTGGAGAAACATTATTTCACCTGTACCTTGTGCTCCTCCAGCTTCCCACTAAGAACTGAAACCCTAACCTCCAGTTGGATTGCTGAAGACAAAGGGCTCAACTGTCTGAATTAGGCTTGGGCACAAGGAGGCCGTGAGAAATTGTAGTCTTATGTTTTGCTTTATGCTTCATTAGGACCCGTTCAGATTACAAAATTGTGTAAACCACATCACAAATATTACATGTATATGGTTTCTGTTCTGTCTGCATCCTATACATACTTGCTGATGACTACCATGTGTAAAAACTAAACCACAAACAACACACTTTAGGTTCAGCAGACAGTATGAAGCCAAGAGCACAAGCATCACACTACAAAGCTTCTCTCATACATGTTTTCTTCTGTGTATTTTCAGATGACAGCCATTATGTAAAATCTTCATTACAAACATTACAATTCTGTAAATTCTCTCCTCTGTGTATTTCTCTATATACATTTAATGACATGACAGCCATTATTGTAAAACCTTCATCACAAACATTAAAGTTCTGTAAATTCTCTCCTCTGTGTATTTCTCTATATACATTTAAACGACTAGACTATGAATGAAGGCTCTTTATTTTCAAAGGGTTAAGAATTGGGTACGCAAACCTGTTTGACATTCTGCCCTTCTTGTCTCTCTGCTCATAGACATTATTTCATTCATACATCACTTAAGAAGCTACTCATAGACAACAGAAAAATATATGCATTATAAATGCATGGAAAATGTGCAATATTCAATAATACATTACCACTAATAAAAATTTTTGACATGGCAACTATAATAGGCTAAGGTAGATGTAACGAACCACAGTAAGGAGAATGTTTATTATCCTAGCTGTCCTTTGACATCATTATTATTTTTAAGGGGGCATATAGTTTGTACTGAGACAGTGTTAAAACAGGCTGTGATTGTATGTATAGCATATACATATATATAGGGATTGGTGGTGTCTTTGATTTGTTGTGAAAGATTATTTCACAGTTGAGCTGCGGAACACGCTAAGCTTATTTTGTATAAGTCTATCCTAGGCTTCAAGGTCATGTAATTTGTTTAGTCGTCTGCTATGTTCTGGATTATATTGAAAAGTAAGTGTTTGCGGAGTGGTAGTAACTGAAGACGTTTATATAGACTGCACAATTAGCACCATAAACATTATATTTATATGGCTTCTCTCCTCTATGTGTTCTTTTATGGGAGTTCACGTAGGTCAGCATGATCGAATGGATAAGAACGTGTGTTCTTAAACATCTGGTGTGCTGATGCCGAGGTAAGGGGTTCAACTCCTACACCGGACAGTTGGACTAGAATGTTGACCTGTCATCCTTGACTTTGGGACATAAATTACAAGTACCTCTGAAGTCGGAGTGGTCGAAGCCTGATGACGAGGGACACTGTTAATAGGGAAAGCTAATCCACATGCAAAATTCAGTCCATCACTACTAGAAGTAGTGTCTATAGACTACGCTTGAGTTCAAAGTGAACTAGAGCAACAAAAAACAAAACTAAAAAAAATGTGAGTTCAGAACCACAAGACTGTATCAAAGATCTACCACTATAACATTACATGAATATGGTTGATCTCCTGTATGGGTGTTTATATGATGTAGGAACACAAGATGCTATAAAAACTCTACCAGACATCACATGTATGATTTATCTTCTGTATATGTTTTTTTATGTGTTGTATGAACACAAGATATTATGAAAGCTCTACCACAGACATCAAGTGTATGTGACTTATCTTCTGTATATGTTCTTATATGTAATGTAAGAACACAAGATGTTATGAAAGCTCTACCACAGACATCAAACTTACATGGCTTCTCTCCTGTCAGTGTTCTTTTTTGTATTTTCAGTTGACCAGACAGTCCAAAAGTGAGCCACAAACTTCACATTTATGTTGCTTCTCTCCTGTATGTCTAATTTTATGCAATCTCAGATTACAAAGCTCTGCAAATCCTGCATTACAAACAACACATCTGTATGGTTTCTCTGCATGTGTTCTATTACGAGATCTCCGAAAAGCAAGTTGAATAAAACTTGCATTACAAGAGCATGCTTTTATGATTTCTCTCTAGCATGTCTTTTTTTTTTATGTGACCACAGCTTACGACGCTGCATAAACGTTGCCCCACAAACATCACATTTACATGGTTTCTCTCCTGTATGTGTTGTTTTGTGTAACCTGAGTTGACTTAGCTGTGGAAAAGCTGCATCACAATCATCACATTTATATGGTTTCTCTCCTGTATGTGTTCTTGTATGTATTTTTAAAGTCTCAGATTGCGCATAACATTCTCCACAAACATCACATTTATACGGTCTCTCGCCTGTATGTACTTTAATTTTATGGTTTTTGAGATGAACATTTTTTCTAAAATCTGCATCACAAACATCACATTTAAATGGCCTCTCTCCTGTATGTATTCTCCTATGATCTTTTAAATTACCAAGTCGTGAAAATGCAGCCCCACAATCATCACATTTAAATGGCCTCTCTCCTGTATGTTTCAGTTTATGCAATTGTAGTTTTCTATTTTTTTTAAAAGCTGCACTGCAAACATCACATTTATGTGGTTTATTCACTACATTTGCTTTTGAAAGTGATCTTAGATCAATAGATTGTGCACAACTTTGATTAGGAACATCACACTGGGATGCCTGCGTTCCTGTGTCCATTGCTTGATGCCCTGCATGATCACATTCCGAGTCAGAGCTATAATTTACAAATGGCTCCTTCTTTACAGACATGCTTTTATACTTTTCCTGACCACAACAATGGATGCTGTGTGTGGTACAAACATCACTTTTACACGGTTTCTCTTCCACCACCTTCAATTCTGTATTCTGCACATCACTTACTGCTCCACTGACTGCATCTATCTGACAACACTCAGCAGTGATTTCACCGGCTGGTAATGTTCCATCAGACATACGGTTTGTTACTGTGTTTTCATTCTGCATCACAGAAGTATCTTTATTTTCAAGCCAGACAAAAATAGCTGCAAGCCCATCATCTACATTTGTTCTTGCAACATTAACATTATTCATCTGTACATCTTTCTTGTCCATTGTTCCAGTCATCCTGGTAGTCTGGCACTCAGGCAGTACACCATCATTCGTAGTTGTTCTTGAATCATTAATATCATTTTTCTGCACATCTTGCTTGTCTACTATTTTAGTCATCCTGGTTAAACCTGTATGTAGTTTAATTTTATGGTTTTTGAGATGAACATTTTTTCTAAAAGTTGCATCACAAACATCACATATAAATGGCCTCTCTCCTGTATGTATTCTCCTATGGTCTCTTAAATTAGTAAGTCGTGAAAATGCTGCCCCACAATCATCACATTTAAATAGTTTCTCTCCTGTATGTTTCAGTTTATGCAATTGTAGTTTTCTATTGTTTTTAAAAGCTGCACTGCAAACATCACATTTATGTAGTTTATTCACTACATTTGCTTTTGAAAGTGATCTTAGATCAATAGACTGTGGCACATCTTGCTTGTCTACTATTTCAGTCATCCTGGTTAAACCTGTATGTCTCATTTTATGGTTTTTGAGATGAATATTTTTTCTAAAATCTGCATCACAAATATCACATTTAAATGGCCTCTCTCCTGTATGTATTCTCCTATGAGCTCTTAAATTAGTAAGTCGTGAAAATGCTGCCCCACAATCATCACATTTAAATAGTTTCACTCCTGCATGTTTCAGTTTATGCAATTGTAGTTGTCTATGTTTTTTAAAAGTTGTACTGCAAACATCACATGTATGTTTATTCATTGCATTTGCTTTTGAAAGTGACCTTAGATCAAAAGACTGTGCACAACTTTGATTAGGAACATTCCACTGAGATGCCTGTGCTCCTGTGTCTTGCTTATTTACTATTTCAGTCATCCTGGTAGTCTGGTCTTCAGGTTGTACATCTGAAACAATTATTAATTTATTACAATTAAAAGATAAGTACACATTTCTGAACATACCTTCATTATTTATTTCAACCCAACTTCATCTGCACATGCAGATAATTTTTCCACTATGCGTGACTGCTATGTAAAGACACCGCTAACAGATGAAACAACATATTTAAGAACAATTGAGTCTGGATTTAAGTGTGGTTCCAGCAAGCAAGGGTGTATGAGGGATATGTTTATAGCTAGTGGGTGGCTGGATTTAAGTGTGGTTCCAGCAAGGAAGAATGTATGAGGGATATGTTTATAGCTAATGGGTGGCTGGAATTCTTTTTTTTGGGGGCGCTCATTCGCTTTGAACTCAAGCGTTAGTCCACACATGGTAGTGATGAACTGAATTTGCATGTGGATTAGCTTTCCCAATTAACAGTGTCCCTCGCCATCAGGCAAACCCACTCCGACTTTAGAGGTACTTGTAATTAACGTCCCCAAGTCAAGGACGACAGGTCAACATTTTAGTCCAGCTGACCGGTGTAAGGGTTGAACCGCTTACCTCAGCATCAGCACACCGGATGTTTAAGAACATGCGTTCTTATTTATTCGGCCATGCAGTGACTGGAATGATTACCATCTTGCAACCGAACTCAACCGTCTTAACATCAATACTGCTGGCCTGCAGGAGACTCGCCTTGCTGAGGGCGGGTCACTCAGAAAAAACAATTACACCATTATAAAATCACTTCATATGATAACTTTATATGATAAAATCACTTCATATGATAAAATCACTTCATATAATACATAACTCTGCAGTACACACCTGACACCGGTTCCGTGGCGAAGGTGTTACGGATGCAGTTCGTAATCGAACATACCCGCATTCAAAACAAAGCTGTGTTGGTTTTTTTTATGAAATAGTATGAGTGCTGGTCGTTCAGAAAGCAATGGCAAACTGCTGAACGTAAACCTGCCCAGAAATCACGAACAGCCAAACAATGATGGGGTTGCCTGCTCCGTTCTGTAAAGGACATGCAACTAACTTTTTTTTTATACGCCTGACATGATGCAGCAAAATATGCCATACAATAAATTGTGCAACATATTGTTTACATCTTCTGTTTAGATTCACTAAGGGAATACACTGTTTTGAAGAGAATTTAACACAACTAATCAGTTTCAGATATCATGTCTGCATGTGGCCTGTCAGCCTGGTGGCTGTGTCTCTGAACCCCCTGTAAGTGGGGTCCTCCAGGTCATCACAGCCTAAAATGGATGCCAAGAACTGTCCTAGGCAGTAAAGGCAGACAGCACGATACTGACCACATCACCCAGTGGGTGCCAATCATTGTACAGACAGCACAATACTGACCATATTACCCAGTGGGTGCCAATCATTGTACAGACAGCACGATACTGACCACATCACCCAGTAGCTGCCAATCATTGTACAGACTGCACGATACTGACCACATCACCCAGTAGGTGCCAATCATTGTACAGACAGCACGATACTGACCACATCACCCAGTGGGTGCCAATCATTGTACATACAGCACGATACTGACCAACTCACCCAGTGAGTGCCAATCATTGTACAAACAAGGGGCTAACACAGACAACCAATACACCTCATTACATGAAAAGGGGTCCTTTACTTGTTTCTGCTGTAAATTATTACCTGTGTTATCTCCAAGTAAAACAGGCTGACTTAATTGTCCACTTTCAAATATGTCCATGCCTGTGCTGTTAGTCATCTGAACACAAGGTTTCTGGTCTTCAATTGAGTAGATGCAATTATTAGTACGTGAAGTTAGCCACGTTCATTCATACTCTGAAAACAGGAAGAAAAGAAAGTAATGCTAAGGCATACAGAAACAATATCACTAACTTGCCAATTAGTTAAAATTCTAGAAACCAAAATCCGTCAAAGAATAAAATATTTTAACGTTCGTTCACTTTGAAGTAAAGCATAGTCCACACACATGATACTACTTCTAGTGAACTGGACTTATTTTTACATGTGGGTTAGCTTTCCCTATTACCAATGTCTCTCACCCACAGGCGAACCCCCTCCAACAGACTTGTAATTTATGTCCCCAAGTTAAGGTCAAGAAGACAACATTTTATTACAACTGACCGGTGTTTGGGGTTGAACCCACTACCTCAAAATCAGCACATCAGATATTTCATGTCAAGTGCTCATAGCCATGTGCCCATGCTGATCTCCAAAGACTAAAATGTTACTCACATGAAAAATAATGTATATAACAAAGATCAATCTGTATGTAGCCAAACTATTAAGTTTGAACAAGAAACCAAACCCAGATTTCAGAGAAAAAAGAGTTTTCCTAATTCTGGGCATATCTGTTGGAAGATATTAACACTGATGGAAAAGATCTCAGAACAATAAAGAATATTTACTGGAAACAAGTAGCAATAACTAAAATGAAAAATAAAAAAGGCAATAATGAATAGATAAAGCAAGGAGTAAGACAAGCATGTGTTTTGTTGCTGGATCTCTTCTCTTTATAACATCATCATCAAGTGCCATGACGACTGGCACAGGCGTTCATGACTCTCCACAGATCTCGGTCTTTGGTTTTCTGGATCAACTCTGCTGATGAGATTCCTCCATTCCACAGTCTCAATCCATCCAGCATCACACCACACCAAGCAGGATTCAGAAAGTACAGATCAACTGAAGATCAAATAACCTATATAGCTTAGGAAATAGAGGATGCCTTCCAAGAGAAAAAGCACACACTAGCGGCCTGGATAGATTTAGAAAAAGCATTTGATAAAGTATGGAAGGAAGGACTGAAAGTAAAACTGCAAAAAATGCATGTTTGTGGGAAAATGTATAAATGGATCAGCCACTACCTTGAGAACAGAACTGCCAGGACAAAAGTACAAGGTCAAACCAGCAAAATGATGCTGTTGGAGCAAGGTGTTCACCAAGGAGGAGTTCTTTCACCAACATTATTCCTAGCATATATAAATGACATCACGGAAAATTTTCCAGCCAGAATACATACATCCTTGTTTGCAGATGACCTAGCCATTTGGACATCTGAAGAATATATTAGTACAGCTAACAGCAGAATACAGCAAGCCTTATTAGCGCTAGAGGACTGGTCAAAATCATGGCTAGTGAAGATAAGTGAGGAGAAAACAACATGCACAGTGTTCTCCCTCTCAAATAAAACTCAGCAACTTAAGCAGGTATTGAATGGGAAAATATTGCGCCATGAAGAAAGTCCAAACTATCTAGGAGTCACCTTTGATCTGTACACAGGTTAAGAAAAATCAAACAAGAGCAAGGCAAAGAATGGCAATCATGAAAAAGCTTGCTGATACAACATGGGGAGCAGATGAGAAAGTTCTCAAGAAGTTATATACTGGACGGGTGAGGCCGATACTGGAATATGGCATTGCAGCTTGGGCAACATAAGCTAAGTCAAACTTTAAAAAAATAAGTAGAGTCCAAAATCAAGGAATGCGAATCATAACTGGAAGCCTGAAGACAACGCCTATTAATGAACTAGAAAAGATCACTTGTTTACAACCAATGCAGGATAGAAGAGATAGCAGAGCCCAGCAACAAGCAGAAAAATTTAGAAGATTGACAGACCACCCTATGTATAACAGGTTTAATGGTTTTGGAAAGGGAAGACTGAAGCGTAGCAACTTTGTAGAAACTGCAAAACGAAAGATTAGGGCAGATCCCATACTTAACATATCAACAGTCAAACCCATTTACAATGCACACAAGTTCCCAGCTTGGAGACAGCAGCAACTGCCTGAGATGATAGAAAACATTCCTGGTATTGAGAAAAAGAACACTCAGAATGAAACCGAAAGAAGAAAAATAACCCTAAACTACATAAAAGAACATTACCCAAGCAGGAATTGGACCCATGCATATACAGATGGATCAGCCAAAAATTCAGTAGAGAATGGAGGAGGAGGAATTCTCCTTAATTTAAAAAATGGATTGATAAAAACAGTCAGTGGCAACTGGAAAATTTTCAAGTAACTTCAAAGCGGAGGTAGAGGCTTTGAAAACTGCAGCAGAAATGCTCTTGATGGAGGAAAATAAAGAGAAGCAAATAGCTATCTTCACAGATGCAAAGTCAGCTGTCTCAATACTGAAGAGCAAAAACAGCACAGAACTAGCTGACCTAAGAGCAGCACTCCATGGTCTATGCCAGAAATCCAAAAAAGTTGTAATACAGTGGATCCCATCACATTGCAGTATACCTGGAAATGATGAGGCTGACAGACTAGCAAAAGAGGGTGGACGATTACCACAGCCTGACATAGACATAACCTATAATGAGGCAAAAAGGTTTATAAAAAGCACTTATAGAACCAAATGGGAATCAGAGCATCCAGGCCACCAGAAGGATGATGCATATTACAAACTCGACCGAAGAGAACAAGTAGCAATCTTCAGACTCTGCACAGGACATAACAGGCTGAAACACCACTTGTTCAATAAACTAAAGATAGGAGATACCGATGAATGTAACTGTGGAACTGGTAAAATGACAGCTAAACATTTGCTGCAGGAGTGCCCAATATATGCAGAACAGAGAAAGATATTTTGGCCCACGCCTGCTTCATTTGAGATATCAACAAGCTCAAGTTGACTACAGCTTACTTTAACTACATTCAGGTTGACATCTAAAGGTACATGAAGATGTATTTAGACTGCCACACTTCATACCACAGGTATGTCGGTTACAAAAGCGTCCCAGAGGCATGAAATGGAATATTACTTGGATAGCAAATCCATTACGTGGAAATTCTGGATCAAAAGCTCACTGTGCGGGCTTCATAAAAGGTGGAAAAAGTGTCGTAGTGGCACGAAATAGAATATTGCTTGGATAGCAAATCCATTACGTGGAAAGTCTGAATCGAAAGCTCATTGTGTGGATGTCATCTGCAGACTGCATTCTTCTGGTTTCCGGAGGAACAGCCTATGGTGAATGGAAGGCCCAATATACAGAAGTGAGGCTAAGCAGCCATGTGCAGGACGTGACGATTCCTTGGGTGAGCCCAGTACCAGAGTGCTGTGTGATGGCTCTGCAAGTATGGAAGCCTCCTTGGATGGCGGGGAATGCCCATGGTCTGCCCCTGCCTTCCCTTGAGGGTTGACCAGGATGTCTTTGGCTGTTCTATATGGGCCAGCTAGGATGGGGGATAACACCACAACAGTGAGATTCAAACGTCCTAATAAACCCCCGGGAAGGTTAACCCGGTCAACAAATGCCCGCAGAAGTTGGATGTGTCAGCTTAACGGCGCAAGAACGCAGCTCTGCTGTAAACAGGCACAACGCAGTCACGTCCGGAAAAAAAAATCCGGATGAACGCAGAAGAAGAAAATCTGATCTGACATGACTACTAAAAAGGAGGACATGTCCTCTTTTTGCCAGATGTCTACCGTCTTAGCAACCCTAGGTAGGTGAAACAAAAGAAATAAGAGTTTTCGATTGTGCCGTGACCCAAAATTGAACCGGAAGTTATGTACCGCGTCACCCCGGACTTTTCCATTGTGTCATCAAAAATGGCTTCTGTAAGGACCATTCATGCTTCCCACATCATTCAAATATAGGAGACTTTATACATAGTGAAGTATGAATAAAGGAATACTTTATACATAGTGAAGTATGAATAAAGGAATACTTTATACATAGTTGAAGTATGGCTGTTTAAATATCAAGAATAATTTTCCGGATTGGTATCCCCAATACATCAATATCTGACATGTGGTTACTTCAGTGCACGCTCCAAAGAGTGGGACAGGTCGGGAGAGAACACACATGGCACTGCTCTTGCTGAGGCCTCGCTTTAGACGGATGTTGTCTGTCTAAATGATGGGACACCAACTAGGCAGGCAATGAGACCGGGGGACCCTGACACGGCCATCGACCTGGCACTTGTATCACAAGAGGCGGCATCAGACATAAAATGGTGTCCTTGGGGATTACAGAAGCGACCACCTACCCTGCCCTGTACTGATACCTAAGTCCAGTACAGTCAGGGCTCAAGAGGAAAGACTAACTAACTTACACTCACTTTAAACAACACAATTATATTTATAAAAAGTTTGCATATAACCACACAAATCCAAAGAGATAAAGGATTGACTTTCACCCAATTAATTGCCGAACAATAAAAAAAAAATCCTCCAGCTTCCGCCCATCAGGCGGAGACACTATCAACTATGCTACTGATGACACATTTTCGAGTCAACGAAAATGTATAATATAGCCACACACATGCCCCAATGACGTCACGTACGTTAAGTCACGTGACTTGGCAAATCACGTGACCAGCTGAGGCATTTCAACTATGTATAAAGGAATAATTTATACATAGTGTGCTATGAATAGACAGTCTTCAAATATCACGTGACAATTACAGACGTCATCTGGGGTTTTCCAGGAGGGGTCAGTCTAATATTCTGTGCACAGCGATTCGATTAGTTGAAATTATCATGGTCTTTACATATCATATAGTTAATTATTTACAGTGAAGTAAGTAATTTTATTTTCTAGAGCTTGTGTATTTATACTGAACGATATATTTAGATACATATTCCCGGGAAGGTTAACCCGGTCAACAAATGCCCGCAGAAGTCGATGTGTCGGCCTAACGGCGCAACTCTGCTGTAAACAGGCACAATGCAGTCACGTCCGAAAAAAAGAAACTCCGGATGAACGCAGAAGAAGAAGAAGAAGATGCATATTCTAATTCTGCACACATTTTTACATTAATGTGGAAAGTTTCATCGATGAGGGTGGTAGAAAAAAAATTATTTCTCCCGACGTGTTTTGTCTTTGTGAATGGAAAGCAAAGATAAGATGGCGGCAGACGCGGATTCAGTAGAAGAGATGAAATGCTCTCACAATGTGTACGTTAAATATTACCCTCTCACAATCACTGTTGTTGCAGTTTATTATCTGCAGTTATATTTAGCTTCCTCACACTAGAAACAGAAAAGTTATTTTATATAAAAAGTATGAATATGATGAAATGACGAGGAAGTATAGTCACTCATGCATGAAGATGTTATAATTTCAGTTCACTTACAACCGACACTTTCAGTCATACGTTGTTAGCATCTAAACGGAAATGGCGGCCAGTGACGTCACCATAAATTGTGTTATCATCATGTACATGTAGCGGTAGCGAATCTTGAACGGATCTGCTGAACATAGCTCTCTTCATGGTTGAGTTGAGTTGAGTTGAGTTAAGAACCGACATCACTGCACTCAGGACATTCCCATACGTGCTCCGTCCCCTCGTTCAACAGCCAGCGAAGAGGCATACTACTAATCGTTCCCACCGCAATCTAATTAAAAGTTCTCCTGGTCTTCCCTCTCAGTTTTGAGATTCTTCCAGAACCCCTGCCGATCCCCCTCCAATCTCATTCTTTCCACATATGGGTTCTCAATCTGTTCCTCTGCCTTCTCAACCTGGTCCCACAAGCGCATGACCACCTCCCCCTTGGCCATAGGCAAACTACCACCAAGAGGTGCATTCCCTGCTAGCCTATCATCAGCCTGTACATTCCCCCACACCCCCGCATGGCCAGGACAACATATGCATACAATTCTCACAATCTGTGACATCTGAAGCGACGAGAGCCATTCCACACGAAACATTCCTTTCTCCACCTTGCTAAGCATACTCTTTGAATCTGTAGTGAATACAACGTGTGTTGCAAACTTGCAGTGGTCTCCTCTTCTAGCCACCGGAATGCCGCTGTTACTGCGTTCTGTTACTGTTCACGGACCGCCTACAAGTTTCTCCATCTCTTGCCATTTCTCCTGCCTCGTGCACCCTCACTAGCTCCGTGGAGAAGAGGTTAAGAACGCAATTCGCAATCCTGCATACCACGCTGAAAACACAGCTGCAGTAGAGTTGAAAGCAGAACACCTTACGTTAGTAGTTTTCATAGGACGGTACAACCATCGGGTGCTGAGGTGGAGCGCCAATTTTATTCCTTCCGACAACGCTTGACAGGGCCGGATTTAGACTTAATAAGGCCCTAAGCTATTTGAAATATGGGGCCCTTTATAAGTCCAGATATTCTATGTCAGTGACAAATATGATTTTCGGATACCTAAAGGGTTAAACTGAAATACAATTAAGAAGTAGGCCTATATTGATAGTGAAATAATAAATCTTTAACTTAAAATCATATTTAATCATAACAAACTTAACAATGCAAGCTCTGGTAAAAAGAAACAAAAGTTCTTTTAAAAGGCACAATTTATAAAGCTAATCTCTTGAAACATGTTATAAGAATTAAGGAATTATATTAAACTAAAATATTTTCTTTCTTGCCTTTGCCAGAGCAAAGTCACTGATGACATCATCAAATGATAAACTGCGTAGTTTGTCGCTTTCTATGCACATGAGACTGAGGGAACATAATTTATCTTGAGTCATTGTTGTTCTAAATTCATTTTTTATCCTCTTCAGCTGAGAAAATGATCATTCTCCAGAGCAATTTGCAACCATCATACTAAGAAACAATCTCAAAATTGCTTCTACATTAGGGAATGCTGATTGGACACGATCGTTAAATATTACCCTATACAGATCCTGATGTGTCAGACTATCTTGTTCTGCTGAACTATGGGCTTGACTATGTCTAACATATTGATGAAAATGCTTGACTTCTCCTACAAGATTCATGTCCACATCTTCAGGATATGTTTGGCATAAAGCACTAACTCCTTCATGAATATCTTCTTCTGTAGCTTCTAGTTTTGTTAAGAATGAAAACTTGTTTGGAGCATCATTGTATACTGAGGCCCTCTGTGCCAGACTTGACTCTAATGCATCCATCACAGGTATAAATGTTTTGATTCTGAACTTGTCTCTTGGCTCAAGGTTCTCTAAAGCATCATCGTCATCATCATTGATATGCCTTCTTCTATATCTTCTTTTCTTGTAATCAACATCAGGCAATTTTTTCTTTGCTTCTTCAAAATAATCGAAAAGATCCCTGGAACCTTTAACAAAATCCGATAGTGAAGCATACAATTTCCTACATACATCTAGACTAATTTCGGGGTCTTGCAGTGATTGACCAGTCTTGTGAAATTCATCTAGCAAGTAACTCCACAAACATAACAATACCATAAATTCAAACTCCTCTATTTTATTCAAAATGTGTATGGCTTGATTTCTTGTTTCGCCTTTCTCTGTAGTATCAATATGCAGCTGATGCAATGCAGAAATTATTCCATCATAACTATCAAGTATTGCACTTGTGAGTAGTGTAAGTGGGGCTAAAGCACGCGTATTTTTGAGGAGGAGGAGGACTATATAAATCAACCATTTATCGATTTCCCACCTCAATTTGAAATCTATTTTTAGCATTTATCGATTTTCCTCCTCAAAGGGCGATAACTCCTGGTATGATTATTTTAAGTGGGCGGGGTCAAGTGACTCATCAGAGTGGGTGTGGTCAAGAGGTGGTCAAGTAGTGATCTAGAGATGGTCAAGTAGGGGTCAAGTGACCCTTTAAATTGTAGAGGAAGGTATGTGCAGTGATATGACGATGATCAAGAGGTGATCAAGAGGTGGTCAAGCGGTGGTCAAGTTGTGGTCAAGTGGTCAAGTGACGAAATTTTAGTGGAAAGTAGTTGTAATGTTATGGTGATGATCGTGAGGTGGTAAATTAGTGGTCAAGCAGTGGTCAAGCAGTGGTCGAGTGACACTTAAATTGTCGGGGAAAGTATGTGTAGTGATATGGTAGTGGTTAAAGTGATCGATGACATGGTCAAGAGGTGGTCAAGCAGTGGTCAAGAAGTGGTCGAGTGACCGGTTAAATTGTCGGGAAAAGTATTGTAGTAAAACGGTAGTGGATAAAGTGATCGATGACGTGGTCAAGAGGTGGTCAAGCAGTGGTCAAGTAGTGGTCAAGTTGTCGAGTGACCACTTAAATTGTCAGGGAAAGTGGGTGTAGTAAGTTGGTGATGATCGTGAGGTGGTCAAGTAGTGGTCAAGGGGTGGTCAAGTGGTCAAGGGGTGGTCGAGTGATCACTTAAATTGTAGAGGAAGGTATGTGTAGTGAGTTGGTGATGATCACGAGATGGTCAAGCAGTGGTCAAGTACTGGTCAAGTGTCGAGTGACCACTTAAATTGTCAGGGAAAGTACGTGTAGTGAAACGACGGTGGTTAAAGTGAGCGATGACGTAAGAGGTAGTCAAGTGGTTTAGGCACAACATAAAACAATAACAACAAAAATAATAATATACAAACTGGTAACATTTCACATGGCTTTTATTGGTAGACAACATCTATTCGGTTACAATTTCTAAAGCTTGCTCCATGTACCACCCAAATGATCAGAGGGCATTGGTTATGGTTTCTAAACAATATCAGACAGGGAACCCTGCCAACTTGTAAATATAAAACGTGATACTGGGTATTGATTCAACACAGAATTTTGTATCTGGCCTAACTATACCAGCTGAATTTAACAAATCTACAGCATTCACTTTTGCCACAAACGCCTCGAAATCAGACCTATTGGATACTAAAAAGGGTGTAGGGAACAATGACGAATTATTCGGACATGCATGGTAGAAGCGTAGGGCTTGTGTCTCTCGATGCCTCAATATTGTATGCAGGCTGACGACAATTTTAAAATGAGAGGTCTGGGCGTTGAAGATCGGGAATAAACGGGAACCCCAGTCAATGGTGGCATGAGAATCCGGTTGGTTAAAAAAAAGTCCATTCAGACAAATAACGACCACACCGTCTGTGTGATCTAAGCGTGTTCCAATTTTCAATATAAATGTTTTTAACATCCATGGGTAAAACCCGCAGCGAAAGACATTCACTAGCTGATGATGATGAGGCTAATGCAGATGCTGGTTGTGCGTCACTCGGTAAGGCACTAGAGGTTGACTGTTGTTGAGTCGATTTCATGTGTGATGATATTTCCTCATTTGCGTTCAGTAAGGTAATAGATGATGCTGTTTGAGTGTCTGTAACTATCGGCAACGGACTACCTACTGACTCGTTATTGTTAACCGCCGAAAAGCTAGCTGACGGTATCTGAGTGTTTGTAAAATACGACACTCCATCATTTGATACTTGTTGGTTAGTTGACTTCCGACGTTTACCAGTAGGTTGTTCGTCTGTGGTCGGTTCTCTTCTTCTCTTGCGAGTTGCATCTTGGTCATTGTTAGTTGTTGTTTCATGCTCGGTCTTCATATGTCTCCGTAAATTATCGTATCTCTTGTAAATACGATCACAATAACCACAATTAAAAACATCCCCATAATGAGAAGTCGCAATATGTCGTAACAAACCATCAGGACGTGTGAAGTTTTTATTACAGAGAGTACATGTATTCTTCTGCATAGCTAACATTCTCGATGCAACAAATAGTTTGTAAAATGACCGAAGTATTTGTTTTTCCGTTATCCAGTCATATAACTAAGAACCAACTTGTAAGACGAGAATATTATTCGACTATCTTATCCGTAGACATGAGCCGTTGTGTTGACTCTTTTGTAGACAATAATATTTCAACAGATGAAGCATACACTGTCTTTGTGAATATAGCAGATGAAATATTTTCAGATGAAGGCAGCAATTCCGGTTGGGTAATAATTTTAATGTCTTTGGTTATACATTTGAATAAGAAGCTAGTCAATTCCTTGTTCAATAGTGCTGTGTATGTTGAACAAATCGAAAGAGTACTCGCACATGCAGGTGGATATATATATATTTTAGCAGACACGATTGTTAACTTCCAATGAATTAGAAAAGCTGTTGAAATTATTTTGAATCAACTTCAAAACACACCCTTCCTCGTTTATTGTGAGCACTCAAATGACTACGCATTCGTTTCCTCACCAACTTGTCTGTGCTGTGCGTGAGTGGGAGTTGTATATACGAAAATATTAGTTGAGGGTGCTAGTTTTCTAACACAAAATCTGATTGGTGGGTTTGTATTCAACCAATGGGTGAGTGAGTTACAAAAGAGTTTGGGTGTTGTTTGTTCCACACAAGTGGCGTAGAAATTCTGTACTATGCCAGTATAACGTGTCCTATGTATTACTGTAAGTTGTAGTATCTTGTGTACTATGTAGTTCAAAACTAGTTTGTGTTGTATGCTGTGTAATGTGTTGTTGAAATACTATATGTCTTTTGTAGCTGTAAGAGATGATAACGTCATAATCTCCACTCTATCATGGTCGCTAAGTTATTGATAGTGTCTTCAGTGCCGCGAAAAAGACTCATTGTGAGATATCGATAACTCCCTTCTCCAGACGGAGTCCATCAATGGTGCATGACCATTATGGCCAAGCAACGACACAGCAATGACAAGGCAAAATGGCGTCGAATATAGCCTAACGTACACAACTTATGAGGTCATCGACTGTCCGTTCCATCACGCTCGACAAATACGTGGTCACTAAGTCCTCAAATTACTCACTCAAATAAACATGTAGGATAATAAGGCACCGGCCCAAACAATGAAAACTGACAAAAACAATTTTTAAAAAATGACATAATCGTTAAAATGTAACACACACAAGCACAGATACAACAGTGACTACAAAAAATAATAAAAAATGACACGACAAAATAACACACACACACACACACACACACACACACACACACACACAATGAAAACTGAAACAACCAATGAAAAATCGCTGGCACGAACACTAGAAGCTGACACAAACACTAAATAAGGTACCTAAAGAAAAGCTAAACTTTGTTAACCAAAATGTGAAAGTAGGAAAATGTGATACCCAAATGTAAAACAAATAGCAAGAGAGGAATAGCTCGGCCCAACTTATAAAAATTAGGACAATATGTCAACCATACGGGAAAAAGTTAGACCAAATACAAAAATATCTAACTCAAACTAATGAAAAGTAGGGAAACTTTGTTAACCAAAGGAAGGGAAAAACCTAGGTCAAGTAGGAAAATCTGTTACCCAAATGTGAAAAATGTCGGGCAAATACAGAAATAGTTCGTCCACACGTATGCAAACTAGGAAAATTTGTTACTCGAACAGGATAAAATATTGCCCAAGTAGGGAAATTTGAGAACCAAATGTGAAAAAATATAATCCAAAGAGAGGAATATCTCGTTCCAACTTATAAAAAGAAGGAAAATTCTCAACCAAATGAGAAAAAGTTAGACCAAGTATAGTAACAGCCCAACCAAACTTATGAAAAGTAGGAAACTTTGTTAGCCAAAGCGAAAAAAAACCTAGGTCAAGTAGCAAAATCTGTTAGCCAAATGTGAAAAAATGTCAGCCAAATACAGAAATACCTCGTCCACACTTATTAAAATTAGGAAAATTTGTTAGCCAAATAGTAAAAATATTGCCCAAGTAGGAAAACTTGATAGCCAATTGTGAAAAATATCACCCAAAGAGAGGAATAGCTCGGCCAGAATTATAAAAAGTAGGAGAACTATTCGCCAAATGGGAAAAAGTTAGGCCAAAGACAGAAATATCTCAACCAAACATATAAAAAATAGGAAAATTGATAACTAAACGGGGAAATATATTGACCAACTAGGGACATGTGTTACTCAAAGAGGAAAAATAATGACCAAGTAACGAAATACATCGCTCAAACTTATGAAAACTAGGAAACTTTGTTAGCCAAATGGAAGAAACCTTGGTCAAGTAGGAAAATCTGTTAGCCAAATGTGAAAAATGTCGGCCAAATACCGAAATAGTTCGACCACACGTATGCAAACAAGGAAAGGTTGTTAGCCAGATAGGAAAAGTATTAACCAAGTAAGAAAATGTGATAGCCAAAGGTGAAAAAATATCAGCCAAAGAGAGAAATATCTCATCCAAACTTATAAAAAGAAGGAAAATTCTCAACCAAAGGAGAAAATGTTAGACCAAATATAGTAACAGCTCAACCAAACTTATGAAAACTAGGAAACTTTGTTAGCCAACGAGAATAAAAACCTAGGTCAAGTAGGAAAATCTGTTAGCCAAATGTAAAAAATGTCGGCCAAATACAGAAATACCTCGTCCGCACTTATTAAAATTAGGAAAAATTTGTTAGCCAAATAGTAAAAATATTGCCCGAATAGGAAAATTTGATAGCCAAATGTAATAAAATATCACCCAAAGAGAGGAATATCTCGGCCAGACTTATAAAAAGTAGGAGAACTATTTGCCAAATGGGAAAAAGTTAGGCCAAATACAGAAATATCTCAACCAAACATATAAAAAATAGGAAAATTGATAACTAAACGGGGAAACATATTGACCAACTAGGGACATGTGTTACTCAAAGAGGAAAAATAATGACCAAGTAACGAAATACATCGCTCAAACTTATGAAAACTAGGAAACTTTATTAGCCAAAGGGAAAAAATTTCAACCTGAGTGATCAATTACTAACACTGCCTGTGGACAGCTATTCTTACCCATGCGCTAAAGTTGAGAAAATGAACTTCCGTTTAATGGAAGCTACAGCAGACTTGAATTATTAAACCCCTCTGGAAGAAGTAGCGGCAGCTTAACCAGGAAAAGATCGAATTAGTTATCCCCCTTAGTCTGGGATTTTTGAAAATATATGCTCACACAAGCGTTATTACTCATGACGTCATATAAACAAAAATATAAAGGATAACAATTGTGGCCTCATTTGTTATCCTTTATATTTTTGTTTATATGACTTCATGAGTAATATCGCTTGTGTGAGCATACATTTTCATAATTCCCAGACTAAGGGGGATAACTAATTCGATCTTTTCCTGGTTAAGCTGCCGCTACTTCTTCCAGAGGGGTTTAATAATTCAAGTCTGCTGTAGCTTCCATTAAACGGAAGTTCATTTTCTCAACTTTAGCGCATGGGTAAGAATAGCTGTCCACAGGCAGTGTTAGTAATTGATCACTCAGGTTGAAATTCTAGCCAATAGACTTCTGCATTTTCACTAAAACTAGGCCTTAGAAAAACATGAACTGTCGAAGACATGAACTTACACAACAAAATTTATGATTAGGGCGTGAACTTACACAAATCTTATGCTGAAGAAATGAATTTAGAAAATATGAACTGTCAAAGACATGAACTTACCTACACACACAAATATTTTTTGATGACAATATGGGGGACACTTCTGTATGACTTGCGGGATACATTTGTATTTTATGAGGGCTATTTATCTATGTGGTGAGGAGGCCGTAAAATCACAAGTGGACACCTTTGTGCGCGCAGTTGGGACAGTTTGTAAGAGTAAGTGGTAATTTGGGCGAGACTGTCGACAAATTGTAATAACAAGTGGAAATTTTGTGAGCCCATATGGGGAAGTTGTTAGAGCCAGTGGGTAAGTTGATAGGGCGGGTCGATAATATGAGAGAGTCGGTGGACACGTTGTTGGGGAAAAGGGACATTTGTTATGGTAAGTGTGTGAGTTGATAGGATAGGTCGACCGATTGTAATAGCAAGTGGACAAATTGTTTGAGCCAGCGAGCAAGTTTGTAAGAACAAGTGGCCAAGTTGTGTTATCAAATGTTGGTACGTTTTTATAGATTTGGCCACGCTATTTCTTTACTTGACCAATATTTTTTCGTATTTGGGTAACAAGTTGTTCCTACTTTTCATAATGAGTTTAGTTGAGAAATTTCTGTATTTGGCCGACATTGTTCGCGTTTGGTTGACATATTTTCCTACTTTTTATAAGTTTGGATGAGATATTTCGTTACGTGTACCATATTTTCCCCTTTTGGTTAACACATTTTCCTACGTTTCATAAGTTTGGTTGCCATATTTATAAATTGGGTTGAGTTATTTCTGTATTTGGTCAACATTTTCCCCTCGTTTTTTTTATAAATGTGGTTAAGATGTTTCTGTATTTGGTCTAACTTTACCCCATTTGGTTGACAAATTTTCCAACTTTTTATAAGTCTGGACGAGATATTTCTCTCTTTGGGTGATATTTTTTCACATTTGGCTTTCAAATTTTCCTACTTGGCCAATACTTTTCCTATCTGGCTAACAACTTTTCCTAGTTTGCATATGTGTGACCGAACTATTTCTGCATTTGTCCGACATTTTTCACATTTGGCTAACAGATTTTCCTACTTGAACAAGGCTTTTTTTTTTCTTTGGCTAACAAAGTTTCCTAGTTTTCATAAGTTTGAGCGATGTATTTCGTTACTTGGTCATTATTTTTCCTCTTTGAGTAACACATGTCCCTAGTTGGTCAATATGTTTCCCCGTTTAGTTATCAATTTTCCTATTTTTTATATGTTTGGTTGAGATATTTCTGTATTTGGCCTAACTTTTTCCCATTTGGCAAATAGTTCTCCTACTTTTTATAAGTCTGGCCGAGATATTCCTCTCTTTGAGTGATATTTTTTTACATTTGGCTATCAAATTTTCCTATTCGGGCAATATTTTTACTATTTGGCTAACAAATTTTTCCTAATTTTAATAAGTGCGGACGAGGTATTTCTGTATTTGGCCGACATTTTTTACATTTGGCTAACAGATTTTCCTACTTGACCTAGGTTTTTATTCTCGTTGGCTAACAAAGTTTCCTAGTTTTCATAAGTTTGGTTGAGCTGTTACTATATTTGGTCTAACATTTTCTCCTTTGGTTGAGAATTTTCCTTCTTTTTATAAATTTGGATGAGATATTTCTCTCTTTGGCTGATATTTTTTCACCTTTGGCTATCACATTTTCTTACTTGGTTAATACTTTTCCTATCTGGCTAACAACCTTTCCTTGTTTGCATACGTGTGGTCGAACTATTTCGGTATTTGGCCGACATTTTTCACATTTGGCTAACAGATTTTCCTACTTGACCAAGGTTTCTTCCATTTGGCTAACAAAGTTTCCTAGTTTTCATAAGTTTGAGCGATGTATTTCGTTACTTGGTCATTATTTTTCCTCTTTGAGTAACACATGTCCCTAGTTGGTCAATATATTTCCCCGTTTAGTTATCAATTTTCCTATTTTTTATATGTTTGGTTGAGATATTTCTGTCTTTGGCCTAACTTTTTCCCATTTGGCGAATAGTTCTCCTACTTTTTATAATTCTGGCCGAGCTATTCCTCTCTTTGGGTGATATTTTTCACAATTAGCTATCAAGTTTTCCTACTTGGGCAATATTTTTACTATTTGGCTAACAAATTTTCCTAATTTTAATAAGTGTGGACGAGGTATTTCTGTATTTGGCTGACATTTTTTCACATTTGGCTAACAGATTTTGCTACTTGACCTAGGTTTTTTTTCGCTTTGGCTAACAAAGTTTCCTACTTTTCATAAGTTTGGTTGGGCTGTTACTATACTTGGTCTAACTTTTTCTCATTTGGTTGAGAATTTTCCTTCTTTTTATAAGTTGGAACGAGATATTCCTCTCTTTGGATTATATTTTTTCACATTTGGTTCTCAAATTTCCCTACTTGGGCAATATTTTATCCTGTTCGAGTAACAAATTTTCCTAGTTTGCATACGTGTGGACGAACTATTTCTGTATTTGCCCGACATTTTTCACATTTGGGTAACAGATTTTCCTACTTGACCTAGGTTTTTCCCTTCCTTTGGTTAACAAAGTTTCCCTACTTTTCATTAGTTTGAGTTAGATATTTTTGTATTTGGTCTAACTTTTTCCCGTTTGGTTGACATATTGTCCTAATTTTTATAAGTTGGGCCGAGCTATTCCTCTCTTGCTATTTGTTTTACATTTGGGTATCACATTTTCCTACTTTCACATTTTGGTTAACAAAGTTTAGCTTTTCTTTAGGTACCTTATTTAGTGTTTGTGTCAGCTTCTAATGTTCGTGTCAGCGATTTTTCATTGGTTGTTTCAGTTTTCATTGTGTGTGTGTGTGTGTGTGTGTGTGTGTGTGTGTGTGTGTGTATGTGTGTGTGTGTGTGTGTGTTATTTTGTCGTGTCATTTTTTATTATTTTTTTAGTCACTGTTGTATCTGTGCTTGTGTGTGTTACATTTTAACGATTATGTCATTTTTTAAAAATTGTTTTTGTCAGTTTTCATTGTTTGGGCCGGTGCCTTATTATCCTATATGTTTATTTGAGTGAGTAATTTGAGGACTTAGTGACCACGTATTTGTCGAGCGTGATGGAACGGACAGTCGATGACCTCATAAGTTGTGTACGTTAGGCTATATGCGACGCCATTTTGCCTTGTCATTGCTGTGTCGTTGCTTGGCCATAATGGTCATGCACCATTGATGGACTCCGTCTGGAGAAGGGAGTTATCGATATCTCACAATGAGTCTTTTTCGCGGCACTGAAGACACTATCAATAACTTAGCGACCTTGATAGAGTGGAGATTATGACGTTATCATCTCTTACAGCTACAAAAGACATATAGTATTTCAACAACACATTACACAGCATACAACACAAACTAGTTTTGAACTACATAGTACACAAGATACCACAACTTACAATAATACATAGGACACGTTATACTGGCATAGTACAGAATTTCTACGCCACTTGTATGGAACAAACAACACCCAAACTCTTTTGTAACTCACTCACCCATTAGTTGAATACAAACCCACCAATCAGATTTTGTGTTAGAAAACTAGCACCCTAAACTACTATTTTCGTATATACAACTCCCACTCACGCACAGCACAGACAAGTTGGTGAGGAAACGAATGCGTAGTCATTTGAGTGCTCACAATAAACGAGGAAGGGTGTGTTTTGAAGTTGATTCAAAATAATTTCAACAGCTTTTCTAATTCATTGGAAGTTAACAATCGTGTCTGCTAAAATATATATATATATCCACCTGCATGTGCGAGTACTCTTTCGATTTGTTCAACATACACAACACTATTGTACAAGGAATTGACTAGCTTCTTATTCAAATGTATAACCAAAGACATTAAAATTATTACCCAACCGGAATTGCTGCCTTCATCTGAAAATATTTCATCTGCTATATTCACAAAGACAGTGTATGCTTCATCTGTTGAAATATTATTGTCTACAACAGAGTCAACACAACGGCT
The DNA here is from genome assembly GCA_963921405.1 of Cepaea hortensis. Taxonomy (NCBI): domain Eukaryota; kingdom Metazoa; phylum Mollusca; class Gastropoda; order Stylommatophora; family Helicidae; genus Cepaea; species Cepaea hortensis. Next base: position 205,407,012 of record OY992877.1, read on the forward strand.
CATGTCTACGGATAAGATAGTCGAATAATATTCTCGTCTTACAAGTTGGATCTTAGTTATATGACTGGATAACGGACAAACAAATACTTCGGTCATTTTACAAACTATTTGTTGTATCGAGAATGTTAGCTATGCAGAAGAATACATGTACTCTCTGTAATAAAAACTTCACACGTCCTGATGGTTTGTTACGACATATTGCGACTTCTCATTATGGGGATGTTTTTAATTGTGGTTATTGTGATCGTATTTACAAGAGATACGATAATTTACGGAGACATATGAAGACCGAGCATGAAACAACAACTAACAATGACCAAGATGCAACTCGCAAGAGAAGAAGAGAACCGACCACAGACGAACAACCTACTGGTAAACGTCGGAAGTCAACTAACCAACAAGTATCAAATGATGGAGTGTCGTATTTTACAAACACTCAGATACCGTCAGCTAGCTTTTCGGCGGTTAACAATAACGAGTCAGTAGGTAGTCCGTTGCCGATAGTTACAGACACTCAAACAGCATCATCTATTACCTTACTGAACGCAAATGAGGAAATATCATCACACATGAAATCGACTCAACAACAGTCAACCTCTAGTGCCTTACCGAGTGACGCACAACCAGCATCTGCATCAGCCTCATCATCATCAGCTAGTGAATGTCTTTCGCTGCGGGTTTTACCCATGGATGTTAAAAACATTTATATTAAAAATTGGAACACGCTTAGATCACACAGACGGTGTGGTCGTTATTTGTCTGAATGGACTTTTTTTAACCAACCGGATTCTCATGCCACCATTGACTGGGGTTCCCGTTTATTCCCGATCTTCAACGCCCAGACCTCTCATTTTAAAATTGTCGTCAGCCTGCATACAATATTGAGGCATCGAGAGACACAAGCCCTACGCTTCTACCATGCATGTCCGAATAATTCGTCATTGTTCCCTACACCCTTTTTAGTATCCAATAGGTCTGATTTCGAGGCGTTTGTGGCAAAAGTGAATGCTGTAGATTTGTTAAATTCAGCTGGTATAATTAGGCCAGATACAAAATTCTGTGTTGAATCAATACCCAGTATCACGTTTTATATTTACAAGTTGGCAGGGTTCCCTGTCTGATATTGTTTAGAAACCATAACCAATGCCCTCTGATCATTTGGGTGGTACATGGAGCAAGCTTTAGAAATTGTAACCGAATAGATGTTGTCTACCAATAAAAGCCATGTGAAATGTTACCAGTTTGTATATTATTATTTTTGTTGTTATTGTTTTATGTTGTGCCTAAACCACTTGACTACCTCTTACGTCATCGCTCACTTTAACCACCGTCGTTTCACTACACGTACTTTCCCTGACAGGTTAAGTGGTCACTCGACACTTGACCAGTACTTGACCACTGCTTGACCATCTCGTGATCATCACCAACTCACTACACATACCTTCCTCTACAATTTAAGTGGTCACTCGACCACCACTTGACCACCCCTTGACCACTACTTGACCACCTCACGATCATCACCAACTTACTACACCCACTTTCCCTGACAATTTAAGTGGTCACTCGACAACTTGACCACTACTTGACCACTGCTTGACCACCTCTTGACCACGTCATCGATCACTTTATCCACTACCGTTTTACTACAATACTTTTCCCGACAATTTAACCGGTCACTCGACCACTTGACCACTGCTTGACCACCTCTTGACCATGTCATCGATCACTTTAACCACTACCATATCACTACACATACTTTCCCCGACAATTTAAGTGGTCACTCGACCACTTGACCACTGCTTGACCACTGCTTGACCACTAATTTACCACCTCACGATCATCACCATAACATTACAACTACTTTCCACTAAAATTTCGTCACTTGACCACTACTTGACCACTTGACCACAACTTGACCACCGCTTGACCACCGCTTGACCACCTCTTGATCATCGTCATATCACTACACATACCTTCCTCTACAATTTAAAGGGACACTTGACCCCTACTTGACCATCTCTAGACCACTACTTGACCACCTCTTGACCACACCCACTCTGATGAGTCACTTGACCCCGCCCACTTAAAATAATCATACCAGGAGTTATCGCCCTTTGAGGAGGAAAATCGATAAATGCTAAAAATAGATTTCAAATTGAGGTGGGAAATCGATAAATGGTTGATTTATATAGTCCTCCTCCTCCTCAAAAATACGCGTGCTTTAGCCCCACTTACACTACTCACAAGTGCAATACTTGATAGTTATGATGGAATAATTTCTGCATTGCATCAGCTGCATATTGATACTACAGAGAAAGGCGAAACAAGAAATCAAGCCATACACATTTTGAATAAAATAGAGGAGTTTGAATTTATGGTATTGTTATGTTTGTGGAGTTACTTGCTAGATGAATTTCACAAGACTGGTCAATCACTGCAAGACCCCGAAATTAGTCTAGATACCTCCTCTGAAAGGTAAACCACGCTTTGCCATAGTAATTATGGCTGCCACAACTCGTTCAAGAACATTTTTCCAGTACTGCCGTTCATTATTTATCTGTTCTGCTAGCTGGCAGTCAATTGTTGAGCCACGTTTTTCTTGTAAGATATGTTACCGAAGCTGTTCTATGGTCTACAGAGTTTTCATGACTTTGAACTAAATAGGTGTTGCGCCAATCACAAAATCCATCGGATGATAATGGTGCAGAAGAATTTGAAAAGAGATTACATACGAAACAGTATACACGACCAGTTGCTGGCGAATATACTAACCATTCTCTGTAATATTTTTCACCATTAGCCCGTTTGGGATAGAACAAGCTTTTCGAGCAATATCTGTCTTGGTTTGCAAAAAGCTTCTTTGATTTTTCAAATGAACCATTTGAGTGCTGACATTCTGACGGACCTTTTTCTACCCAGTATAAAATCTCATCTTTACTTAAATCACCCCATACCCCAACATCATTCTGTTTGTTTTTTTATGCTGAATCTTCTGTGCTTGCACTACTCTCTGGTTTATTAATCTTAATATTTGTTGCTTCATTCGTTGAAGTAGATTCTATACAACTAGATGTACCAGGCTCTGTATCAGGAATAGGGTGAATATCCTGTGACTAACTCACTGTGGTAGAGGCTTTTGGTTCATCAGGCCCCTTATCTATCTTTGTTAAGAAACTATCTAATTTTGTTATCTTGCTAAGCTCTTCTTCAGATCTCTGCTTCTTTTTCCTCTTTTGAGCTCCACTTTTATAACTTCTGATTGACATCTTGCAAACTGTGGGCAGACAAATCAACAACGGTTCCGCCACGTCACATGAATAAAAATTATTAAATCAACAACACAAATTATCTGTAGAAATTATTTGATATTTTGTATATTATGATTCTACATCTCCAGTGTTTCAATAAAAACAGACACTAGTGTGATATTATATGCTGGAATGCCGCCATTGTGAATTTTCCCGATTGTAAAGATGTAACCAGGTGGTCTCAGAAAATATTTTTTTCCACACCTCTGCATAACGAATCTTGCTAGAACCTCTATAGTTGTGTGCAAAAATGGACACAGCATTCATAAATGCACAATAAAGTATAATTCTCTTGATAAGACATTTATCAATACAAATAAAACTGTGAACCAGTCAATTAAATTTCAGCAATGGACGATGGACAAGTTTGAAAACTGACTTGACTTTCATAAATTTTAAGTCATGTAGCAAGATAAACAATAAATACAATAAATATTAAGCAACAAAATAAATATGTAATAGAATTTAAACGTATATTGATATTTCGTTTAACTTGATGATTGTAAATCTTCTTGTTTATTAAAAAAAGAGCAGACACCAATCCAATATCCCGCGATTCCGACATTATGAATTTAATAAGAGTACACACCACGACCGTGCTCACAAAAATTTTTTATTCTATGTCTTCTGCATAACGAATATTGTTGAAACTAAACATTTATATGTAAAATTGGATGCGCAGTGCGCAGTTCAAAAATGCAGGTTAAATTAGCTTACCTTTGACAATAAACAAGCCAAACTATAAACTTCCTTACCTTTGTCAAACAGTGGAAAATATTCTTCAAACAATTCACTTGCAATAGCTTTCAAGCATGCAGGACTGAATAATAACCTTTTGACCCCTCGTTAAAGTTGTCATTCGCGATTTTCATAAAAACAGTTTCGTATTTATCCAATAGGAAACACGACAGGGTTATTTTCGTATACTGCACTCACTCCTTCGTTAGCAACGAAATCGCTAATAATACTGCAGTATATTTAAGTATACATATATGACAATTGCTCACTCGGACAATATTTTTTGTCCCCCCCCCCCCCACTTTCCTGGGGGCCGTAAGCTATAGCTTGTTTAGCTTATACGTAAATCCTGCACTGTTTGTCACCATAAAAAGGAAGCATTTCCTTATGAATGTCTTATGAAGACAGTCCTTTTGCCCACAATAAACGCACAACAGCACATTGCTCTTTGGTTGTACACTCCGTAAGTACAGTCGCCATGTTGTTTACGTGCTGCGAATGCGCATGAGACACCTAGCGCCACATGATGAACGGGAATATACATTTCAATGTTGCTGTCATCTAATGACACATGTAGAAAACACCAACTACATTTACCTGCCATCCCACAGAACTGTGTGATTTACTTATTGACCCACCCTAGTATTTCTTCTTTTAATCGTTTATTATTTCAGTGTTTCATGTTGTACAATAGACTACCACCTCCACCAATGCGCCACTAGACATTCCCTCCCCTACACCCTGAGGGGGTCACTTGACCACTACCATGCCCACCACCCCGGCTTATGATGATGCTGCATCTATAACACTTATGATACTAAACCAAACCCTGCTCCTCTTAAGTCATTGAGGACACACACACACACACACATACACACACACACACACACACATATGTTGCGCTACCTTCCATCCTACATCCTGAGCGGTCACTTTTTTAACCTATTATAACGTCACCACCACACCTCTTCTACTATAACGTCAACACCACACCTCTTCTACTATAACGTCACCACTACACCTCTTCTACTATAACGTCACCACCAAACCTCTTCTACTATAACGTCACCACCACACCTCTTCTACTATAACGGCACCAGCACACCTCTTCTCATTTAAATGTTCAATGGTCATTGTATTGTATTCTATATATGTTTTATATATGTTATATATATGTTTTCCCTTTATTAAAATTATTGCATATCTTGTTTGAATCGTAAAATCACAAATACTGAAGTATTGGAAAGATCAGGTTGTGTGACAGTTTATTCCATGCTCAGTCTTCGTAGACTTAGATGGATAGGACGTCTTAGGAGGATGGATGATGGTAGAATACCAAAGGATATCTTTTTTGGTGAATTACAGATGGGTAAGAGATCTCAGGGTCGGCTTCTACTACGATACAAAGATGTGTGTAAGCGGGACATGATTGATACAGGCATTGATAATGCACATTGGGAGCAAGTCGCCGCTGAACGTGTTGCATGGAGGGCAAATATCAGAAATGGAATAAAGTCAAAGGAGAAAATTATTGCAGAAAAGTCACACACCAAGCGTTTGAGACGTAAGATGGTGCATGATGGTGGAAATGACCACGTGTTCAGATGCACCCACTGTGAACGGACATTTACAGCGCAAATTGGCCTTATCAGTCACACTCGCTACCGCCATAGTTAAAAGTTATTATGCCTTTTTAAAGCACAAACTATCGTCTGTCAAGACGGCAAGGTGCCAACGGTTTGAATCGTTGTTTTTTTAATGTTTTATATTGTACACCACGTCATCACTCATTTTAACAATGTAACTAGACTTACTGTCCCGTACACCTCGATGGGTCACTTGACTACCACGCCCAATCTGATGAGTTACTACACCACGCCTACTTTAAAAAATAACCAATAATTGTTATCAGGGGTTATCACCCTTTGTGGTGGAAGATCGATAAAACTCTGTCATTTACTGCCAATATAGTACCTTGCGGTGTATGGCAGAGGGGTCTTTGAGCCTGAGGAATAAAGGCCGCCTGGCTAGTGCAGTCGCCGCGAACTCTGCAGGTTAGGATTTTCTTTTTGCCCCCAACAGGAAAAAAATAGTAATAATATAATGTCCACCACCACCTCCACCTCAAAAATTCTACGGCATGCACGTCTACACAACTATCGACGAAAACGGACAGTGGGAATAGAAAGTAGGTGGACAATCACAAGTGACAGAATTGGCGTTGACGCTAGAAAGTCTTCAGTTGCAAACACACGAATACAACTACATATATCATCTGTGCCATGCTAATTCGGTGTAGGCAATCATATTCCCCCCAAAAACATCTGTTCTTGATAAGTTGGACTATTGATTTTATTTCGCGTCTTCAATTAAGCTCTTGTCATATGGATGCATTTGTTCTTGTTTATATCCAAGATATTCTCAGAACCCGTCTATAGCATTTATATTTAGTTAGTTAGTTAGTTAGTTAGTTAGTTAGTTAGTTAGTTAGTTAGTTAGTTAGTTAGTTAGTCGAGGTTCCAACTTCACGGCAACGGGTCGCCCCATTATGCTCCATTCCTGTGCCAGTTAATATCACACAAGATGCTCCCCACTGTCCAATGTGAAAAGTGGAATAGACAGGAATCTCGGCAATCCAACAGCCCGCACAGGAACATTAACATTGTGCATAATGCCGCCGCCAGAATGCTAACACAAAATTCATCCACAAAAGCCACAGTTCATTGTCAATGGACTCGGCAGTCATCAGAAAGACCTCCTTGACCCGGGTTTTCTCACATGGCTCGGTCTTTCACCTCAGGGCGACCCGCCGAAAGTGTCGCACAAAGCACGAACTCCGTAGCTTCAGTGCCGACTCTCAGGAGTCTCCTGAAAATGCACTCGTGAACCGAAAAGGCAAATCAGTCAATTCAGCAACAGCCGAAAGGTAGCTATTGTTTCAACATGCAGGTCACTGTACAGGACATATGTAAAAGCATTCCACGCGAATTTCTCAGCTCACAGTGTCGCCCACGCACTCACTCAGTTGCAGGGCGACGAACCATGTACTACCAGTCCAAATGAGGAAAGTGCGATTGCAAACCGTAGCTACAAGCATAAACACGCCACAGGCCTTAACGGTTCAACGCATAACCGCCATGTTGGCGACCGGAAGTGAGTATTTATATTTAAAGGCCTGTATGCGCTGTTCAGCTTGCCAAACTACTGAAGACAATATAAAATGACACAAAGTAGTGCAGCTTTACATAACAGATTTACGACACATACAGGATGTTGCGGCGATTAGCCTCCATCAGCAAACAAACACATTCACAAACACAACATATAGTCAAGTATATCTCCTGTGACTGCATTAAAAGGTGACGACAGGACGAGAAGAACAAAAAGATGAAAAAAATTAAAGCAATGAAGAGAAAATGAGAGTTGACTAAAATGTGTTCATACTTACCTCACTGTGCCGATCTGTGAGTGACTCAAAATATCTCCCATGTATTCTTTTTATACCCAACCGACGGCGTTAGATGGAGGTTGATGGCGGGGTGATGGGTGTTGCGGTTCAGTGAGCACATAGAAAGGAGGGGGGGGGGACGAAGGCAGGAGGGCAGGACGGCATCCAGTCACTAACGAAGCATGAGTGGGCGCAAGCATGATGTTAGTACTAACCAAAATCACATATGTGCTCACATATGTTATTTTGAGGCAAGTCATAAAGTCTGAGTGGACTGATATGCGTGAAAGCACTTACATACATATATACCGCTCAACCGACATTCATACATAGTGTACATGGGCATGTGCAAGGTGTGTGTATATATATATATATATATATATATATATATATATATATATATATATATATATATATATATATATATATATATATATATAGAGTGAGTTCCCTTGAGCAAGATGGCGGGACATTTATTCGTCCCGTAAAATGAAACGTGTTTTTTCCGAAATGTGTATGGATTAAGTGTGTTTTTCGTGGTGGAGTGGAGTTCGGACCGTGCAACGCGCGCCCGGACTCCCTTCGGTGTATCATCGGCGCCCGGTGGCGATAGTTAAGCCTAACATGACGACCAGACAACCGACAAGAACACGGCGTGGCAAGAGGGCGGGCATACGCAGAAGGCGGTTAAAATGTGACAGATTGGGCATCGGACACGTTCGAGTACTGTACTGGAACTGTGCATCATTTAGTCAACGCCGACCCATTCTTGAAAAACTACTGTACGGAAACGATATTGTAGTCTTACAAGAAACACAGCTCGTCGACGGAACAGCCAATGCCGCGGGATTTCAGGGATTCTTTAACAGTCGGCACCTCGGACAGGCCATTATGGTCCGCGACAACATACTAGTGTCTGAGATCGATATGTCTTCCTGGAACAGTGATGCCCTGCAAGTGCAGGCATTAAGAATAATGACACCAGTGCAGCTTGTAATCTTCCACGTTTATGCGCGAAATGGGAAGGTCGACGTGCGACAATGGCAGAGTTTGTTCGATATGGATGAAAGGCATATAATCTACTGTGGGGACTTCAATGCCAGAGGCAGTCAATGGGAGAATTGCATCACTAATAGACAGGGAGAAGATCTGGAGGACGCCCTGGCATCTGCTGCCCTAATCTGTCTGAATGATGGGAAGGTCACTAGAATAGCCACTCGACCAGGTGACTCTGACAGCGTCATTGACTTGGCTCTGGTGTCGCCCACCATCGCACCAAGGTGCCGGTGGGGTACACTGGGATACCACGATAGTGACCACTACCCTTGTGTCATCCTGATCAAGAAAGACGGGGCCATGAGTCAAAGAAACAAGACAAATGCCTTCCCGTACGACAACACTGGTCAAGACGCCATAAGCAAGATCAGAGGAAGAAAACTAACTTCCTCCCGCAGGAGACAAGAAAGATGGTTGCAGCCACCATGGTGGAATGGAGAGGTCGAGAAGGCATGGCTGGGAAAGAGGCAGGCTGTCAAAGACTGGCAAAAGGCCAGAAAGGCTAACATGCCACAGGTTGAGTTGGCGAACCTGAAGACTGAGGTCGATAGGACGACGACTTTATTCAAATCCTGCGCCAAACATGCCAAGGCCGAGAAATGGGACGAGTTCTTCTTCTTCTTCTTCGTTCATCCGGAGTTTTTTTTTCGGATGTGATTGCGTTGTGCCTGTTTACAGCAGAGCTGCGTTCTTGCGCCGTTAGGCCGACACATCCGACTTCTGCGGGCATTTGTTGACCGGGTTAACCTTCCCGGGGGACGAGTTCTATAGGAAGGTGTGCTCCGAGCGATCTCTTACGACATTCTGGCGCCTCCACAAGAGCATGAACGGTGCTGCACAACGTAGGGGTATTCCAGACTTTCAAGGCACAGACCTGGCATGGAAAAAGTCGGATGCGGATAAAGGTAAGGCCCTTCTTGCATGCTACATAGAACAGACTGATCAGAAAGACGAGCCCGCCAGACAGAGGACCACAGCGACACTCTCTCAGTTGTGCGAGGGGTTCGGGACAGACGAAGAATGGACAATAACAGCTGAGACATTGCGTGCGATGCTCAAGAAATCACCTAACACCGCCCCAGGCCCAGACGGCATCCGATATGGTGACCTACTGGTGATATCAGATGATGACAAGGAAGAACTGGCCAGAGAATTCAACACCAGTATCCAGAGAGGTCAGGTCAAAGAAGAATGGCTACACAGCTACTTGATGCCGCTGCCAAAACCGAACAAAGACCATTCCAAGATAAGCGGCTACAGAATCATTACGATGCAGAATACTGTTGGCAAGCTACTGGAGAAAATTGTAGCACACAGACTTGCTTGTGGCTTGGAACAGCTCGGCTGCTTCCCGCCCACACTTGGAGGATACAGACGCAACAAAGAGTCATGGCTGAATGCGGCGGTCTTTGCTCAAGATGTTTACGAAGGATTTCAGGTCAGAGAAGAGACATGTGCGGCCGCCATAGACTTAGAGGACGCATATAACAGAGTATCTTTCGAGCACTTGATGCAAACCCTCCTCAGACTGAAAGTGCACCCTCACCTTGTACGATGGATAGCTGCGTTTCTGCTCCAAAGGAAGGTGATGCTAAGATGCGGGAGTTGGTCTTCTGAGCCGATAACGATATGTCCAGGATTGCCGCAGGCTTCACCACTGTCACCAGTACTATTCAACGTGTATACGGTGCCGATCACTGAACAACAGTTGGACGGGAGGGGTAGGACTCTGTCATTCGTTGACGACATCCTCGTGTATCGACAGGGTCGAGATAGACAGGCGGTTGCCAATGATATGCAGGGCGAACTAGATCGAATTTCCTCATGGTGTGCTGATGCCGATGCCCTTGTCAACCCTGCAAAGGCAACGGTTACATGGTTCTCACTAAACAACCATATTGTGAAAACAGACCTGCCGGCAGTAAGAATGGATGGGAACAGTTTGAGTAGAACCCAGTCAATGACATATCTTGGCGTGAGGCTTGATCGTAGCCTGTCCTTCAGAGATCATGTCGACTATGTCATAACGAAGACTCGAAAAGGTTTGTCAGCAATGAGAGTCATGGCGACTGCCAATATCGAGCAAAGACTGCTAATACTTCTGTTCCAAGGACTTGTGCTTTCACGCATCGAGTATGCCCTGGCCATCCTCACTGTCAGCCCTACACAGATTGGAAGACTTGAAAAGGTACAAAACGAAGCCATGCGCATCATTTTGGGCTGCACGAGAGACACCAGATGTGTAGCAATGAGATACCTCCTTGACTTCTCGACAATGGAACACAGGATCAAGATCTGGAGAGCTCGTACATACTTAAAAATAAGTGCAGATGAGCAGCACCCTCTGCATGACGCTATATTCAGAGAAAAGGGTGACAGGCTAAAGAGGGGCAAATCATGGATGGATCGGGCGGAAGATGTCGTCAGACAGGTCTGCAGTCTTACCAGTATCAACCCCGGCAAGGAATGGGTGCCGGCGCCTCCAACTTTTAAGTGCACTTATTGACAACCTTATGTCAGCACAATGACATATGGAATGGCCAGGGAAGAGGCTGACTTCTCACGACCGAAGGTGCTAAAATATGTGTGAGGGCACGAAGCACCTTGTGCACGATGTTATCCTCCCTGAGGGAGGGGTGGGTTGGGAGCAGGGACAATGCACATTTGTGCCACAAGTGGGAAAACGAACTTCTTGAAACAGAGTAAGGAGTAACAGCAGGAGAAAGACACATGATCCGGAAGAGAGTCAGGAAGGTAACGGGTAAAGGGCCGAAACATTCTGGGTAAAGGGGAAAAACTTCTTCAGAAACCTCCTGTCGTGCTTGTTCCACTGCGGAGTTTTTATCACTCGGTTACGCGATTTACCAACTGTCGTTTGTTCTGTCTATGTAAGTTGCTTGGCACTCACACTGGAATTGATAAATACAGTTTCATGTGACGTGGTTTGTGTCTATTGATACAATAGATATTTCACAGATGGGGTAGGTATCGGGGTGGTTTTATATCTGATCATTGGTTCAACAGTAAGGAATGTTTAGTTTACTGCTGTGTTAAGTTGATTGTGTATTCGTTTCATTACATCGTCCCCTCAAAATACTCTGGCCATATTAAACGTTACAGTGGCTTTGGGAGAGCAGAGTGCATAGTTCCTGGAAGAACAGGCAGAAGTCAATCAGCACAGAGAGGGGCATAAAACATTGCAGACAACCTGGGCATGAACGTGTATTTCTTCTTCTTCTTCTTCTGCGATTTTTTTTTTCGGATGTGACTGCTGTCAGAGCCTAACCTGGTATAGCTATGCAGCAACATCGTGACGACACCCGGCGGACAAGAATTGTCGGCGGACAAGATTGTTACCTGACACGCGACCAGCGGTCAGGCTGACGACAGACGCACGCAGGACACGTGACACCACTAGAGGCAGTGGGCAGTTGGCGTGCTAAGCTCAGACCGAGCTGGGACCGGAGACTGGACGGACATGTGCGATGAGAGCAAGGCGCTTGTGTGAATCTCCGTGATTGAAAGCCGAACGACTGATATCTTGAGCGTCAGACCTATGAGCTGTATTGTGGTTGTGAGCGTCGTGAGTTATATATTGTAGATTGTTGTAATTATCGTTCTGTATTTAATGTGGCAATAAATCCATAGAACTTGTGTTGCTGTGTCTTACGTCGAATCACGTTATACTTGTACTGTCTCACACGTGTTAGCTAACGAGCCAATTATAAGATCCTGACGTGTGTGGACGTGGGTTGCTCGTCCTTGTTTAAGAACCTAATATATGTAGACGTGTGTTGCTCGTCTTTGGTAGTTAAAACTATAATTCTTGAACTTGTGAAATTTGTCAAGGTTATAGCTATGTAAATGTGATCGTGAAAGTCTCAGTATGATCCATTATTACATTGTTTAAATATGTGTAAAACCATTAGTAAATGTGCAGTACATATTGTTTGATCCTGTAAACGTGTAAAACATTTGTGATTTGTGAAACTTGTCACCGTTTGACCTTGTCGACATTGTTATTTTGTCGCCATTTTGACCTTGTCGCCATCTTGTAAACTTGATGTCTATGTCCTTACTGAATGTCATCTTGATGTAAGTGATGTGTCATCAATGTTATTGAGTGTTCAAATACAGATAGATTGTCTTTGTGCATTGAGTTTGTGGAACGCAAAGAGTTTTGGAAAGAGTGTAACTTCTGTTGAAAGAAACACTGTTGACGACAAATTTACGACATACAATTACACTCGACGCCATCCAAACCTAGTCAACACTTAGTGACTTGCAGGCACACACCAACAAATAGACGCTAACTTATTTTCTTCCAAAAACAAAGCAGGTTTTTTCGTACCATCCATAACCTTGCCGTAGAGGTCATTAGTGGTTCCGAAGTAACGACCCTACAGTTTTCTAGCCCGAGTGTCCAACCATTCTTCACCGTATCCAGGGCACTTGAGTATATTTTTCTATACTTTAACTTTACGTATGCAATAGTAGGCACGCATCGTATAGTAAAATAAATTGTAAATTGTTTATTACTAACCATTTATAACATATTTTGTGTGGTTGATTTTCATTGACGTATTTTCCCCAACATGTCGTCATTATTTGATTTCATCGATATGGGTATTAAATTACATCTAACAGGTGATGAATTAACAAAATGGAGCGAGGACAAATACTCTGAATACCTGCTGGTACAGGAGAAAAATAATGAACGCGAAGAAAGAGCAGCGGAGAGAGCTCTAAAACAAGCAGAAATGGCTGCCAAGCAAGCAGAGGCAGAAACAGCCTTAAAACAGGCAGAGATTGAAACAGCCTTAAAACAGGCAGAGATTGAAACAGCCTTGAAACAGGCAGAGATTGAAAAAGCTGCCAAGCAAATAGAGGCAGAAACAGCTCTAAAACAAGCTGAGATAGCAGCTCAGAGTAAGAAAGAAGAACTAGAGTTACAGTTGAAAATGAAACAACTTGACACTGAGACTGCGATGAATAAAGAATCAAAGAAATCTGAAAGACTGGAAAAAGAAAACCAGTATAAGAAGTATCAAGGTATCGTACGTAACTATACCTCGGGTGACTGCATAGCAGCCTTTACCCAAAATTTTGAGACTTTAATGGAACATTACCAAGTTCCACTTTCTGAATGGAATATTCTTTATATGAGGAGTCTATCTGGGGAACCTCTTAAAGTCATTGAAACCATCCCCAAAGACCTAAGGAAAGAGTACCATTATATTAAATCTAAGATAATGGCACATTTCATGTTAGACGAGGCAGGTTACAGAGAACAATTCAGTAAATTGAGTCCAAAATCAACTCAAACGTTCTCTGACTACCTCTGTTTAGTCCGAGATGTTTTCAGCAAATGGACTTCAGCAGCAAAAATTTATAAAAGTTATGATAGATTAGAAGATCTCATCATTCGAGATAAAATCATTTCTTCTATCCCATCATCGTTTTCTAAGTTCTTACAGGAGAATGAATGCACAAGTGTGGAAGAAATTGAAAGACGTGGGTCGGCCTATTACACGGCCAACAAACAATGCTTTGCCACTGAAGCTACTGACAGTAACTGGGTAGCAGCAGCCAACTATGAGAAAAACTATAGTAGGCAAAAACCAAACAGGCCTACCTCTGAGAAATTTAGACATTGCATTCATTGTAAATTTTCTCACCATTTGAACGAGATGTGCGATAAAAACCCAGGGTACCAAACATACTTGCAAAATATGGTAAACAGCCAAGACAGAGAACGTAAATCGTTCAAAAGTTCACGTAAATGTTTTCTCTGCAAGGCTTACGGGCACCATCGCATGGATTGTAGAGGCAGGCATATGACCAACAAAGCCAATGCCGCCTTGTTCGATAGCTCAGCGTCAGAAGACGAAAATCCAGAGAAACATCCTGTGAATGCAGCACAGGCTTGTGATGTATTTAGTGCTAACAAATGCACTGTCTGTAACACCTTCTATGAAGATGGTATCTTAACATGCGGGCACGCCATCCCTATTGCCAGTGAGGAAGCTAACTTGGTAATAGACTCAAAAGGCAGATTAGACATCCATCACGGGTATGTTAATGGCAAGTTTGCTACAGTACTTCGCGACACCGGAAGTACACTTATTGGCCTGAAAACAACATTCATAACGCCTACAGACTATACAGGCAGACACATCACATGTAGAACATTTTCAGGCAATATTGAAAAATATCCATTAGCATGGGCATACATTGAAACACCATTCCTCACCGGGAAAGTAAAGGTCGCGGCACTTACAAACCCAGTGTGCGATATAATCATAGGAAATTTACCTGAGGTGAATGACAAACCTCATAATCATGACATAACATCACTATGTATTGATGATAACACATCACCACCAAATGTCACCACAGAAAATGTCATATCACCTATTGAATGTATGTTAGCTAATGCAGCACTAAGTTCTCATCACATCATTGACGATATCATTCCATCATCATCTGATGTCATTGAGTGTGTGAACGCAGTAACAAGAGCTACTGCTAGAGTGCAAGATGAAAGTAACCAAACTGAGGCTATACAAATGCTTAGCCCAGAATTACCACCTAGTGACTCTATGAAGGAAACATTCATAACAGCTCAAAAAGCTGATCCTTCACTGTCAAAGTACTTTGACCTGATCGGCAAAAAGGCAAGAGTAACCAAAAATGCGAAATGGCATTTTGCTTTACACAATGATATACTCACCAGGTACTACACCAGAGGTGACATTACAACAAAGCAAACTGTTTTGCCAACTACTTATCGCAAGCAAGCTTTACATCTTGCTCACGATATACCTTTTGCAGGTCATATGGCATATGTTAAAACCAGGTCAAGACTTTTGACACAGTTTCATTGGCCAAAATTTTGCAATGACATAAGAACATATTGCAGAAGTTGTGATACATGCCAGAAACTAGTAAAAAAAAGGTAAACACCCACAGGCAAAGTTACAAGTCACTGACTTAGCCAGTCGACCTTTTGAAAAATTATCAGTTGACATTGTGGGCCCTCTTAGTCATACAACTACTAGAGGGAATAAATATATTCTAACTTTTATTGATCAATGTAGTCGCTGGCCAGAAGCGATTCCGCTAAAGAACATTACTGCCAACGACATCATGGAAGTGTTCTTCCATATTTTCTCCCGAATTGGATTTCCAGATACTATCCAGTCTGATAGAGGCACTCAGTTTATTGCCGCATCCACCCAAGCTTTCACTAAAATGTTAGGAGTGAAGCAAGTTTTCAATAGCCCCTATCATCCTCACTCTAGCGGGATTATAGAAAAGCTTAATGGGGACCTGAAGCACATGCTTGCCAAAGTAACTCAAGATCACCCCAACAACTGGGATGTATACTTACCAGCTGTCCTTTTTGCTTATCGCGAGGTACCACATTCTAGTACCGGTTTCTCTCCTTTTGAACTAATCTATGGTGCCAAACCACGAGGCCCATTAACAATTTATCACCAAATGTTAACTGATTCTACTCCAATACTGAAACCCATATCATCATTTGTGTATGTAACATCATTGCGTGAAAGGATTATTAAATCATGTGAAATTGCTAAAAATGCACTTAAACTATCTGGTGCTACTTACAGACAGTACGCAGACAAAGGTAACAGGACTATAACATTGACACCTGGACAGGACGTTCTACTACTACTACCTAGTGACAGACAGCTACTGACTGATTCTTGGCAGGGACCTTTTAAAGTGACAAGACAAATCTCACCTGTAGACTACGAAATCCTAATAAAAGACAAACACAAAATATTTCACATAAATATGCTAAGACCATACCACAACAGAGACAACGAACAAGACGATACGACAGCTTGCACCGTGATAATAGATCACGAAGATGACGATTCTAGCGACGAGATTCCAACACCTACATTAGACACGACAAACTGCTTGAAGGAGATCAAGATCAATCCAAACCTAAGTCAAGCAGAGACAAACAGTTGCAAACAGTTGATACAACAGTACAACACCATCTTTTCCGACAACCCAGGACAAACAGAATTAGTACAACATCACATCACACTCACATCAAACACACCAATAAGATGCAGACCATACACAATACCATTACATTACAAAGAACAATTACATCAAGAAATTATCAACTTAGAAAAAAACATCATCAGACGATCCCTATCGGACTTCTCTTCACCCATGGTCATTGTACGCAAAAAGGACAAGACAATACGACTTTGCATCGACTACAGAAAACTGAACAAAATAACTGTTTTAGATCTTGAACCAATGGCAAACACTGACGATCTTCTGACAGAACTGACTGACGCTAAGTTCTTTACGACGCTTGACATGTCTAAAGGTTACTGGCAGATAGCTGTACATGAAGACAGCAGACATCTAACAGCTTTTGCCACACCTTGGGGACTGTACGAATGGTGCAAACTTCCATTTGGGCTAGTCAATGCCCCAGCCACATTCGTACGCATGACACGACTCCTCCTATCTGACATTCCTAATATCATTTGCTATATTGACGACATCTGTGTCCATACAGAGACAATGACGGAACATATAAAGACACTAGAACAGACACTAGAACGTATCAGACAGCACGGACTGACAGTGAAGCCTTCAAAGGTGAGCATGGCTTACCAAGAGATATCATTTTTGGGGTACAGAATATCCAATGGCTTTGTCATGACAGACAACAAAATTGTCTCCAAAATTCTAAAACTGTCACTCCCGACTAATAAGAAACAAGTCCGGAGTTTGTTGGGACTGATCAATTATTACAGGCAATTCATTCCTGATTTTTCAGAACTGACCGAAGTTTTTTCTAACTTACTAACCAAGGATAAGCCTGAAAAAGTTGTACACGATGAATGCCTACGAAATGCATTTCATAAAGTTTTGACATACTTTTCTGATAAGAATTCGAATAATCTCATCCTTAAATTGCCCAACATTCGTTTACCTTTCAGATTGAGAACAGATGCTAGCTCCGTTGCGATTGGGGCAGTCCTGTTGCAGGAATACAACAACATCCTGCATCCTATTTATTTTATATCAAGAAAACTAAGGCCTCGAGAGCGGACATGGTCCATTCCGCAATTAGAGGCACTTGCCTTAGTAGAAAGTGTGACGAAACTATCCAGATACCTTCTAGGACGTCACTTTATCATCGAAACTGACAACAGTCCATTACGGTATATAAATGCCGGAGTACCATCCAACAATATGATTGCTCGCTGGTCCTTGAAGCTTCAAAATTACAGTTTCGAGGTTCGTCATATTTCAGGCAGAATCAATACAATTGCCGATCTTTTGTCCCGTTGTCCAACCGACCCAGTAAGCAATGTCTGAGTGCAGAGTGTACTAATACACTCAGAACAACACAGCCACCAATGAGTGAATGTTGTTTCTATTCACCTACTGTGTAAGGTCTATAATTGAAATTGTGATACGGTTAAAAAACCGACATGTATAATATACTTATTTTAATCAATCCATGTAATGAGTGTAGTATAATTGTGTAGTGTGTGTTAGAAAGAGAACGTTATTAATTGTAAATATACACCAAGAACAGTGTCACAGACGCTTAACCACTTACCAGAAGCGAACTTTGTCAGTTAACAGTGACAGCTGTGAGTGACTTTCTTCACCGTGATATTTTAACGACGTGTGCAAATGTGGACTGAACAGTGACTTCTACACCACCTCTGCATCGAATTTAATCCAAAATGTTCGACAGTTGAACATCGGAAATAAGAACATTCAATCTTTATCCAGAAGTTGTGAACATATCGGAAATAAGAACATTCCATCATAATCCGATAGTTGTGATACTAGAACATCAAACACGAACTTTGAGAACATTTAACTATCCGTTACAAAATAAAACGGGAGCATTTGTGTTCAAACCGTGTAACAGCAACTAAATTTTGCGTTTCGTGTGTACTTCCTGTGTAATTTAAAAAGTATAGCAAAATTAGCAGACGATATACAAATATTCAAAAACTTATGACGATTGTAAAATCCTTTTAAATGTATAAAATATAATACACCAATTGGGTACTTATTTATTTGGATTAGTGTAATCTTAGAATCATACCTTGATTAATGTATTCATATTACCGACTTTTTCTCGTTAATATGAAGAAACGTCAAGCAATGACGCTAAGAAATTAATTATTGTAATTTATTGAATTTCTTAATTGTCAAAATTACTTCCCTTGCATTTACGAATTACACCAAGGGCCATAATTTGAAACATATTCATTAATGTGTATTGTATAAATAGACATTTTGTTGCTCAAATGGTTAACACACCGGGTAGGCGTCCACAAAGCATGGCAGAGAGCTGCCAACATTGCAAACCAACATAAGAGCTCCTGGCCAAATGAGGTCAGAGTTTGAGTGTTTAATGCGACTTATGTAAAGTCGTATTTCAGTCTGGCTAGATGGCTGTTGCAAAACAACCATATTATTACGTTTTTTTCAAATTGCTGCGAGGTAGATGCGTGAAGCTGGTACTACTGATCTGACTGGGTATTATTGCAATGGAGGTAACCAGCCATCAGGGGGATGAAACCTGAGTTGTGTTAAAAGTTGTACTTCATTTGTCATTTCAATGCAACTTACATTTTTTGTATATATTTCCATGCCATATATGTATTTTCATGCATAACACTGGGAAAGAGTAGTCTCTGACATGAAGTTAACACTACCCCAGTATATACAGACATCATGAATGAAAGATGACATCTTTCATTGAGGTACCCGGGGAGAATGTCAGAGCCTAACCTGGTATAGCTATGCAGCAACATCGTGACGACACCCGGCGGACAAGAATTGTCGGCGGACAAGATTGTTACCTGACACGCGACCAGCGGTCAGGCTGACGACAGACGCACGCAGGACACGTGACACCACTAGAGGCAGTGGGCAGTTGGCGTGCTAAGCTCAGACCGAGCTGGGACCGGAGACTGGACGGACATGTGCGATGAGAGCAAGGCGTTTGTGTGAATCTCCGTGATTGAAAGCCGAACGACTGATATCTTGAGCGTCAGACCTATGAGCTGTATTGTGGTTGTGAGCGTCGTGAGTTATATATTGTAGATTGTTGTAATTATCGTTCTGTATTTAATGTGGCAATAAATCCATAGAACTTGTGTTGCTGTGTCTTACGTCGAATCACGTTATACTTGTACTGTCTCACACGTGTTAGCTAACGAGCCAATTATAAGATCCTGACACTGCGTTGTGCCTGTATGCAGCAGAGCTGCGTTCTTGCGCCGTTAGGCCGACACATCCGACTTCTGCGGGCATTTGTTGACCGGGTTAACCTTCCCGGGGGTTTCTTAGGACGTTTGAATCTCACTGTTGTGGTGTTATCCCCCATCCTAGCTGGCCCATATAGAACAGCCAAAGACATCATGGTCAACCCTCAAGGGAAGGCAGGGGCAGACCATGGGCATTCCCCGCCATCCAAGGAAGCTTCCATACTTGTAGAGCCATCACACAGCGCTCTGGTACTGGGCTCACCCAAGGAATCGTCACGTCCTGCACATGGCTGCTTAGCCTCACTTCCGTATATTGGGCCTTCCGTTCACCATAGGCTGTTCCTCCGGAAACCAGAAGAATGCAGTCTGCAGATGACATTCACACAGTGAGCTTTCGATTAAGACTTTCCACATAATGGATTTGCTATCCAAGCAATATTCCATTTCGTGTCACTAGGACACTTTTTCCACCTTTTACGAAGCCCACACAGTGAGCTTTTGATTCGGACTTTCCATGTAATGGATTTGCTATCCAAGCAATATTCCATTTCATGCCTCTGGGACACTTTTGTAACCGACATACCTGTGGTATGAAGTGCGGCAGTCTAATTACTTCTTCATGCACCTTTAAATGTCAACCTGAATGTAGTTAAAGTAAGCTGCAGTCAACTTAAGCTTATTGATATCTCCATAGAGCTTGTCCTCAAATGAAGCAGGTGTGGGCCAAAATATCTTTCTCTATTCTGCATATATTGGGCACTCCTGCAGCAAATGTTTAGCTGTCATTTTACCAGTTCCACAATTACATTCATCGGTATCTCCTATCTTTAGTTTATTGAACAAGTGGTGTTTCAGCCTGTTATGTCCTGTGCGGAGTCTGAAGATTGCTACTTGTTCTCTTCGGTCGAGTTTGTAATATGCATCATCCTTCTGGTGGCCTGGATGCACTGATTCCCATTTGGTTCTATAAGTGCTTTTTATAAACCTTTTTGCCTCATTATAGGTTATGTCTATGTCAGGCTGTGGTAATCGTCCACCCTCTTTTGCTAGTCTGTCAGCCTCATCATTTCCAGGTATACTGCAATGTGATGGGATCCACTGTATTACAGCTTTTTTGGATTTCTGGCATAGACCATGGAGTGCTGCTCTTAGGTCAGCTAGTTCTGTGCTGTTTTTGCTCTTCAGTATTGAGACAGCTGACTTTGCATCTGTGAAGATAGCTATTTGCTTCTCTTTATTTTCCTCCATCAAGAGCATTTCTGCTGCAGTTTTCAAAGCCTCTACCTCCGCTTTGAAGTTGCTTGAAAACTTTCCAGTTGCCATTGAATGTGTTTTTTTTCACTCCATTTTTTAAATTTAGGAGAATTCCTCCTCCTCCATTCTCTATTGAATTTTTGGCTGATCCATCTGTATATGCATGGGTCCAATTGCTGCTTGGGTAATGTTCTTTTATGTAGTGTAGGGTTATTTCTCTTCTTTCGGTTTCATGCTGAGTGTTCTTTTTCTCAATACCAGGAATGTTTTCTATCATCTCAGGCAGTTGCTGCTGTCTCCAAGCTGGGAACTTGTGTGCATTGTAAATGGGTTTGACTGTTGATATGTTAAGTATAGGATCTGCCCTAATCTTTCGTTTTGTAGTTTCTACAAAGTTGCTACGCTTCAGTCTTCCCTTTCCAAAACCATTAAACCTTTTATACATAGGGTGGTCTGTCAATCTTCTAAATTTTTCTGCTTGTTGCTGGGCTCTGCTATCTCTTCTATCCTGCATTGGTTGTAAACAAGTGATCTTTTCTAGTTCATTAATAGGCGTTGTCTTCAGGCTTCCAGTTATGATTCTCATTCCTTGGTTTTGGACTCTACTTATTTTGTTAAAGTTTGACTTAGCTGCTGTTGCCCAAGCTGCAATGCCATATTCCAGTACTGGCCTCACCCGTCCAGTATATAACTTCTTGAGAACTTTCTCATCTGCTCCACACGTTGCACCAGCAAGCTTTTTCATGATTGCCATTCTCTGCCTTGCTTTTGTTCGATTGTTCTCAACCTGTGTCTTCCATGTCATGCGTCGATCAAAGGTGACTCCTAGATAGTTTGGATTTTCTTCATGGCGCAATATTTTTCCATTCAATACCAGCTTAGGTTGCTGAGTTTTATTTGAGAGGGAGAACACTGTGCATGTTGTTTTCTCCTCACTTATCTTCACTAGCCATGATTTTGACCAGTCCTCTAGCGCTAATAAGGCTTGCTGTATTCTGCTGTTAGCTGTACTAATATATTCTTCAGATGTCTATATGGCTAGGTCATCTGCAAAGGAGGATGTGTGTACTCTGGCTGGAAAATTTTCCGTGATGTCATTTATATATGCTAGGAATAATGTTGATGAAAGAACTCCTCCTTGGGGGACACCTTTCTCCAACAGCATCATTTTGCTTGTTTGTCCTTGTACTTTTGTCCTGGCAGTTCTGTTCTCAAGGTAGTGGCTGATCGATTTATACATTTTTCCACAAACATGCATTTTTTGCAGTTTTACTTTCAGTCCTTCCTTCCATACTTTATCAAATGCTTTTTCTAAATCTATCCAGACTGCTAGTGTGTGCTTTTGCTCTTGGAATGCATCCTCTGTTTTCTGAGCTATATAGGTTATTTGATCTTTAGTGGATCTTTACTTTCTGAATCCTGCTTGGTGTGGTGTTAAGAGTTTGTTTTCTTCCAGATGCCATGTTAGCCTGCCATTGATAATGCGTTCCATTAATTTTCCTACACAGCTAAGTAGACTGATAGGTCGATAGCCATTTGGTTCTTCCAGGTCTTTTCCTTTCTTTGGGACTGGTATTAGTATAGCTTCCTTCCATGCCTGTGTGACTATTCCTCTCTTCCAGCTGTTATTTAGGACTGCTAGTAGTTTCTTCTTTGCCTTGGTGCCTAGTCCTATTAGCATTTCATTTGTGATTCCATCCTTTCCTGGTGATTTCTTCTTTTTTAGGGTATTCATTGCCTGTTCCATTTCTTCCATTGTTAGATTTGCCATCATATATTGTGCTGCTGTCTCTGTATTTCTATGACGCATCTGTTTGTCTTTTATTGCTTTCTTCTGTTCGGTTGTAATATCAATGTGGTTTGCATTTGCATAGTGTTCCATTAGTGCATTTGCAGCCTTTTTTCCTGTAAGCAAGGCATTTCCTTGTTTAATTGTTATTTGTTTGTTTCTAGGTCCTTCATTGTTCATGGCTTTCACTAGTTTCCATAGTTTGTTTCCATCCCTGTCAAAATTCAGGTTTTCTGTTTTTTCCCTCCAACAATCTCTTGTTGTTTGATTTACTGTTCTTTTATATTTTGCTGAGATGACTTTGAGAGAGATTTTCGCTTCAATTGTTTGTTCTCTCTCTGCTGTCTTCCTGGCATCTTCAACTTTGTCCTCCAATCTTTGTAGTTCTTCAGTCCAGTATGGTTTGTAATTTTTCCTGGCTCCTCTTGGAATGGACTCAGTGGCTGCCTGTATTATCGCTCTGTTTAGACTTTCCACCATTTGCTTTATGTTGCCATATCGTGTATTTATGTTTTCACAATATTTGTCTGTTAGTATGGCAAATCTGTCCCAATCTGCTCGTTTGTAATTCCAGCGGGGCAAGGGCTTTTGCTCCTGTGGAACATACTCCATATTCATTATAAGCTTGATTGGTCTGTGGTCACTACCTGCTAATTGGTCCAGCACATGGCGATCGATTTTGTGGAGGATGTCTCCTGAGGAGCGGCTGGCCGAGTGGCTAGAACGCCGGACTCTCATTCGGGAGATCCGGGTTCGATCCCTCGGTAAGGTGTGGGATTTTTTTCTGTCGGGGGCAAAAAGAAAATCCACACCTGCACAGTTCGCGGCGACTGCACTAGCCACGCGGCCTTAATTCCTCAGGCTCAAAGACCCCTCTGCCATACACCGCAAGGTACTATATTGGCAGTAAATGACAGTTTTTAAATGACAGTCTCCTGTGCAGAAAGCTAAGTCTGGAGTAGAAGTGGTAAGCCATCTTCTGGAGTAGAAGCTCGGTGTGTCATCCGCTGTGTTGAGTAGATGGAGATTTGAGTCTATTTCCCAGTCCTCCAATTCATCTCCTCTTTTGTCAGTATCTGGGTATCCCCATCTATCTGAACGGCTATTAAAGTCTCCGACAATAATGCAGTTTGTGTCAGTTATTTTCATGTTTGAGAGTGTAAGGTCCTTATCTGCTGGGCTATACAGATTGTAGATTCTTATTTTCACATCCTTTATCATTATATCAACACCTATAATTTCCGTTTGGTTGTCAGAGATCACAGATACTTCGCTGCAAGGTATTGTATTTCGTGTAAGTATTAGAACTCCTCCTTTGTGTCCATCGCGGTCGAAACGTGTGACCTGATATCCTCTGACTGAGAATTTGCGATTGGCTTTGAGGTGTGTCTCTTGAATGCATGCCACATCTATTTTATCTTTATGAAGACGCTGTGTTAGGGACTCTTTCTTCTTGTAAACTCCTTCGGCATTCCACTGTAGTATGTTGAGTGTCAGGGGTATTTGGTCAATAGCTCTTAACCTACTCCTCTGTGCCTTGACTCCACAGCACAGGGGAAGGTGACCACCAATAGTCATGGGTGGACCCCCTCGAGGCAGGGGGCCCGGCACTATCGCCGCCTGATGGGACTTCACGGGATTAGCACCATAACGATTAATTTTGATTTGTGACATCATGAATTAAGTTACGTTGCACTGCTTTGTCAAGCCTGTGGCTCAGTACATCCGATTTCGACAAGCATTTATTCGGGATGCTTTCCCTAGCCTTTGACTGTCCCCAGTCTACCTACAAGGCAGCAGGTTTTACGTTGCACTGCTTTGTCAAGCCTGTGGCTCAGTACATCCGATTTCGACAAGCATTTATTCGGGGTGCTTTCCCTAGCCTTTGACTGTCCCCAGTCTACCTACAAGGCAGCAGGTTTTACGTTGCACTGCTTTGTCAAGCCTGTGGCTCAGTACATCCGATTTCGACAAGCATTTATTCGGGATGCTTTCCCTAGCCTTTGACTGTCCCCAGTCTACCTACAAGGCAGCAGGTTTGTGTGTCTCTTCGTCTGGTCCCTCTCCCTTGACCTGTCCGACATGGGTGGCCCTACCAGTAGCTGTGCTACTGTCGGCATAGCTCTTGGGGTCATTGGGACGCGCAAGCCCCTCTACCTCGTCACGGTGGACACACAGCAGAGGGGAACGTGTATTTTAAAGTTAATTGTATATCCTTTATTGGACGTCGCAGTCAACCCCAGCATTTTTGGCTGTTTGTTATTTCTTGGCAAGTTTATGTTCAGTGGTTTGCTGTTGCTTTCTGAACGACCGGTACTCATATCATCATCTTTCACTTTTGTCGTCAAGCGTTGTGGACAGGAATAAAACTGGCGTTCCACCCCAGCGCCCGATGGCTGTACTGCTGTGTTGTTGTTGTTTGTTCATCAAGAATGATGATGACCATTCATTTCATCCAGTGGGGTTGAAGGTGTGGAGCCGTGGGTTCTAAGATGGCTGATAAGGCCTATTTTGGCTCGAAATGTTCTTTGACAATGTGGGCAAAGAATGCTTGACGTCTCTGGAGGAGGATTTCCTGCAGTCGTTTTTCTGGCCTGCCTTTTCTTCACAGCTCTTGCAGTCCTGGTTGCCTCACATATAACTGCACCTTTGCGCAATGATGCACGCCACGAATTTCGGTCTCTGGCTGCAGCCTCCCAGGTGTCATGATGAATTCCAAAAGCATTCAGTGAAATTTTCAGTGTCTTTAAAACGTTTCCTCTGGCCACCTTGGGATCGTTTACCACAACGCAGTTCGCTGTAAAAAATTCGTTTAGGGAGCCTGTGATCTGGCATGCGAGTCAAGTGACCAGCCCAGCGAATCTGATTCTTCATCAGTAGAGTGTGGATACTGGGCATGGATGCTCTTTCTAGGACTTCAGTGTCTGGAATCTTGTCTTGCCATTTAATCTTCAGTAGCTTCCTTAGGCAGACTGTGTGGAAGTGGTTTAATTTCCTAGCGTGTCGCTGATAAACAGTCCAGGTTTCACAAGCATATAGCAGTGTGGATAATACAACTGCTTTGTAGACTTTTAGCTTTGTTTGCAGGCTTATTCCAGTTCTGTCCCATACATTCTTGTACAGTCTGCCAAAGGCTGCACTGGCCTTGGAGGTTCTTGCATTCACTTCGTCATCGATTGTGGCAGCTTGTGACACGGTGCTGCCAAGATAGGTGAATTTGTCCTCAACACTTAGTCTATGATCATTCACTTTGATATTCGGCACAGTGTGTTGGATGAAGAATGACTTGCGCGATGACTTGGATTAAAGTGAGGAAGAGTTGCGCAATTCGTCGACCTCACTCTCTCGCCTGAGTCCATCTGTGTCCAGTGGCAAGACAAGTCGAGACGACTGGAGACGAATACAGGTGCAGTGGATGACCAGGGCGCTCTACGTGCCTTGCCGTGCTCATTACGTTCCACAACGCTTTGCAGGTAAACGCCGTCTTGCCCGTTGAATCAGGAATGATTTCTTCCGCACAGTCTGCCGAATCTCGTCTTCACATGCTGGGTAGGCATACCCTAGTTTACCTCTTGGTTTGACACCAAATCGGATACCCATGCCTGGTTTAGCCAGCCTCTCACAGCTGTTGCCCGGGGGTGGCCGCTGTCGCATGCTGACAGCTACTAGGAGCCACAGGCACGAGCTGGGTGTCAGGCTTGGACCAGTGGGGGATGGGTCCTGAAAAGGACATGAGAGCCATCCTTACCAAAGGTGCTACCAATGCCTGACACCCCGTACCCCCCGGTACTGCTGTACCGTCTTATGAAAACTACCAACACAAGGTGGTCTGCTTCCAACTCTACTGCAGCTGTGTTTCGAGCGTGGTATTCAGGATTGCGAATTGCGTTCTTAACCTCTTCTCCGCAGCACCAGTGAGGGTGCACGAGGCAGGAGAAATGGCAAGATATGGAGAAACTTGTAGGCGGTCAGTGAAGAGAGCAATGTTCAGCAGATCCGTTCAGGGTCCTCTACCGCTATATATCATATGCTTGTGAAACATGAACTGTTTATCAGCGACACGCTAGGAAATTAAATCACTTCCACAGTCTGCCTTAGGAAGTTACTGAAGATTAAATGGCAAGATAAGATCCCAGACACTGAAGTCCTAGAAAGAGCTTCTATGCCCAGTATCCACACTCTACTAATGAAGAATCAGATTCGCTGGGCTGGTCACTTGACTCGCATGCCAGATCAAAGGCTCCATAAACAAATTTTTTACGGCGAGTTGCGCTGTGGTGAACGCTCCCAAGGCGGCCAGAGGAAACGCTTTAAAGACTGAAAATCTCACTGAATGCTTTTGGAATTCATCATGACACCTGGGAGACTGCAGCCAGAGACCGAAATTCGTGGCGTGCATCATTACGCAAAGGGTGCAGTCATATGTGAGGCAACCAGGACTGCAAGAGCTGTAAAGACAAGACAGACCAGAAAAACGACTGCAGAAAATCCTCCTCCAGAGACGTCAAGCATTCTTTGCCCACATTGTCAAAGAACATTTCGAGCCAAAATAGGCCTTATCAACCATCTTAGAACTCACGGCTCCATTCCATACTTTCAACCCCACTGGATGAAATGAATGGTCATCATCATTCTTGATGGACAAACACCGTTACATGATGAGAACACAATTTATGGTGACGTCACTGGCAGCCATGTCCGGTGATATGCTAACAACGTATGAATGAAAGAAAGTGTCGGTTGTAAGTGAACTGAAATTATTATAACATCTTCATGAATGCGTAGGGTTGCCAGACGTCCGGCAAGTAGAGGACATGTCCTCCTTTATTCCGTCCGGCAGTCAAAGCTAAAAAAAAAACCTTTAAAATGTCCGGCTTTTAAAATATTTTATGTTATAATTTTTTATGTATTGTTTAAAGTTAAAGTTAGTTGTACAAACTACAGTACAAATCAATCAATCAATGTAAATCATTGTGTGTACATTCTTTATTAAAACCCATTGCTTAATAATATTTATTTAATTTTCCTATTATACCAAACGCGAAACACCAATTATTTGTATAATTTGAATCTAACTATTGCTCTATTCGGCAACACTAAAAATGCTGTAGTCTCTATGGTCAAAATGCTAATTAATGTTATTTCCGATTCCAGTAGCAGAGACGCCACTTAAAATTGTTTATTTTTTTTTTAAATTTGTAATTTTTGCTGTCAATGTTTATGAAAATGGCTTCTACAAAGAGAAAATGCAAATTCTCGAACATTGAAAAATAACTTTCCATGCTTCGTTGAAGGACGCAGCGAGAATGGGGCAAAGCGTACAATTTGCAACAGTTACTTGTCCGTTGCCAACAAAGGAACTACTGACTTGGAGCGCCATGTTGACAGTGAGAGACATAGAAACCTAATCAAAGTGTCCGCGTCATCTAGCACATTGACGTCTTTTTTTCAGCCTAAGTACTGAAATATGTTGCTGAAAGCGCATGCGGCTGAAGCAACTTTGGCATTTCATACAGTTTGTCATCATCAGTCTTACAACTCGATGACCTGCACAGCTGGTTTGATGCACACATTATTTGAAGATTCAGAAATTGCTAAAAATATTGCTTGTGCAAAAACAAAGACTGAAGCAATAATAAACCATGTGATTTTCCCAAACAATGTTGATGAATTGGATAAATCTTTAAGTGGTATTTCATGTTTCGGTCTTTTGACAGATGCTAGCAATCACGGTTCGCAGAAAATATTTCCGATTGTTGTTCAGTACTTTGACTGGAAAGCATGTGGAATCCAAACTAAGATTCTCAAGTTAGACATCACACCAAATGAAACCTCAGAAACTTTATCACAGTATATTTTGAGAACACTCCAAAAACATGATTTGTACTCCAAATGTGTTGCTTTTGCTGGTGACAATGCTAATGTGAATATTGGAGGCATTAACAAAAGAGAAGGTAGAAATGTGTTTTCATATTTGAAGGAAGCCTTGAGCAAGCCATTAGTAGGCATTGGATGTTCTGCTCATGTTCTGCACAACTGCACCAAACACGGTGCACATTTGATGCAGATTGACGTTGAATCTATTGTCTTGAAGATATTCAATTACTTTTCTATATACACTGTCAGAACAGAAACTTTAAAGGATTTTTGTGACTATGTCAACATTAACTATCAGCAACTACTCCACCCTAAAACTAGATGGCTCAGTTTGTTTTCAGCTGTTGAGGGGCTGTTGAGGCTGTTTACTACTTTGAAAGAATATTTTCTTTCTGTAAACCAACCACCTGCAATGATAAAAAATTTATTGGCAGCTATTGTAATAAAATTGTACTGATTGTGGGTTTAATCTGGAACGATTTAAATGAAACATTCAATATGTCCTCCTTTGTCCCCCTTTTTGCCTTATTATGTCCCCTTTTTGTCTTATTATGTCCTCCTTTTGATGCCCACATTTCTGGCAACCCTATGCATGCTTTACTATACTTCCTCGTCATTTCATCATATTCATACTTTTTATATAAAGTAACTTTTCTGTTTCTGATGTGAAGAAGCTAAATATGAAATATAACTGCAGATAAACTGCAACAACAGTTTGATTGTGAGAGGACAGAGGCATTTTTTTTTCCACCTGACTGGACGGGATTTAAAAAAAAATTAAGTTGCATGTCCTTCATAGGACGTAGCAGTCAGCCCCAGCATTTTCGCTGTTCGTGATTCCTGGGCAAATTTTATGTTCTTCTTTTCGTTCATCCGGAGTGTTTTTTCAGATGTGATTGCGGTGTGTCTGTTATGCGCCCTTGGGCCGAAACCCGTAGGCCAACACATCGACTTTAGCGTGCTTTTTTGACCAGGTAGAATCCTGGGAGACTCTCACTTTTGTGGTGCCATCTGCAACCATGCTGGCCAAGGTTGAACGGTCGAAGACAACGGTCATCCCTCAAAGGAAGGCAGGGACAGTCCATAGCATTTTCCGCCATCCAAGGTTGCTTCCATAGTTGCAGGGCCGACACATAACGCCCTGGATCTGGGCTCACCGAGGGAGATCGTCACGTCCTGCTCATGGCTGCTTTAAATCCTCACTTCAATATATTGGTCATTTCGTTTCCCCGGGTCATTCCCGCACAAACCAGACAGGTTTGCAGACGGCATCCACTCAGCGAGTTTTCGGACATGTGCTTGTCGTTGCGCCCATCAGAGCTTTTCCAGGCACAACAGACATTCGGAAAACTACCCAGTCAGAGCTGTTCTGAACAAGAGAGACATTCGGACGAGACATTTCACTCGGACGTAATTGCGTAGTGTCAATTTTTAGTTTGCCACCCGTAGGACGACACTTCCGGCTTCAGCGGGCATTTTTTAATGAGGTTAGCCTTCCTCTGGTTTCGAGGCACGTTGGACTGTTGTGATGTCGCTAACATCTCAGCTGGTCAAGACAGAACGATGAACGACATCGTGGTCGGCCCTCAAGGGAAGGCAGGGGCAGACCATGAGCATTCCCTCGCTATCCAAGGAGGCTTCCATAATTGCAGAGCCGGCACATATTGCTCTGTGACTGGGCTCACCCGAGGAGTTGTCACGTCCTGCTCATGGCTGCTTTAGTTCCTCACTTCCATGTGTTGGGCAACTCGTTTGCCACTGATCGCTCAAGCACACACCAGGGACGGTCAGACTGCAAGCGACACCCACTCGGTAAGCTTTTGCTTTTGACTTCGGACCACGCAATAGGTTCGCTCGCCGTGCGTTCCATTTTGCGTCATTGAGACGTTCTTCCACTTTTGTCTACACTCTATGAGTTAGATACAGTTTTCGCAGCCATTTTCTTCGACTGGGGCACTTTTTGACTTTTTGTACTCGCTCACGAGGTAGGCTACTTGTGCTGCCGGTTCAGCACCTTACCTTCGTGCCTGGCCCTCTCATACGGGAATCTCTCATATCCCCCAGCTGGGAGTCTTCGAACTTCTATCAGACCTGAGCATGTAGCTTGCTCAGTATCACGCCTTTATTTTTCGAAAGGTGGCTATCGGCCCGGCTCTCAGGTCCGAGGGTTTGTGGCTTAGAGGCGTTCAGCCTCAGCCCTCGACAGGGAGCGTTTAGTGTTTTGTCCGGACCAAGAACTTCTGCCTTCGTGCGCCTGATTTAAATTTTAGACTGCTATCCTCAGTCTCACCTGCAGAGCAGCAGGTTGTGTCTCTCTTAGTCTGGTCCCTATCCCATGTGCTGTCCGATATGTAGTTTTTCACCCATCGGCAAGCACATGGGGTCAATGGGACACGCAAGCTCCCCCATCACGGCAAGGTGGAGACACATCGGGGGAGAATTTTATGTTCAGTAGTTTGCCATTGATTTCTGAGCGACCGGCTCCTATACCTTTTTCGAAAGAAAAAAAACCCAGCACCGCTGTGTTTCGAACCCAGGCATACGGGCTCACAAACCGCGTTCGCAAGCCCTTACTCTAGCCATTTTAGTAACATGTTCTAAATTGCTTTTTAATTATATAACTGCAGAGTTGGATACCTCCTGAAAAAAAAATCCACACTACATGACAATATTAAGGGTACTTATCTGAATCTGTATCCTAGCTTGGAGCGACTGACGCACGTTAGATGACTATCAGTAGATTGTATGAACCGGATGTATGGTCGATGGTTCAAAGGTCAATACCTTCAGAAGCTCAGGTATTGGCTAAGCCACTGGGCGGGAAAATAAGCAGGAAGAGAGTGGGGGTGGAGAGGCGCCAATGTGAGCGGAAGAGTAAAAATTTGGATTGGCGAAGATGTCATGGATGCAGTTCGCAATTAGCGATTTCTCGTTCAGCGCTTGAAACACAGCTGCAGAAGATTTCATTGCATTGGTCCTCACGGAGGGGCATGAGTAGCCATCCATCCATCCATCCGTCGTGTGCCATGCTGGAAAGTGTAGGCGGTCATGTCTTGCCATTTCACTCAATCACCAGAGTCGTGGATCAGCTCAGTGTTGCTGTCTCGACCATGCCATGTGGGCAAGCCATCCAGGTATTTACTTCTTGGTCTTCCCCTTGGTCTGTTCCCTTCAATCTTGCTAGTTGTCACCAAGTTCTTTAATCCATTTCTTCTCATAACATGTCCAAAACATTTTGACTGTCTACGTCTGAGTTCTCTGATCAATTTATGAATTTCATTTGTTTCCTGTAGTACTTGGTCATTTGTTTTTCTGTCTGTCAGTGGAATTCTTTGCATTCTCCTCAGAATCCACATTTCTGCAGCCATCAGATGTTTTTCAGCTTGACTGCTCATTGTCCAAGTTTCACTCCATACAAAAGTACATGCTCTATATAGCACCTCAACACTTTTTTTCTCGCTTCAATTGACATCTTTTTATTGGCCAGTATGTTTTTCATCTTGCTAAAGGCTACTTTTGCCATAGTGATTCTTGTTCTAATCTTTTCAAAGCATCTCCCATCAGATGTTATGACTGTTCCGAAATAATAGTACTGATTCACTTGTTGAAGAATATTCCCATTTACTTGTACAGTGGAACCTCGCTTAACGAGCATAATTCGTTCCAGAATCTTACTCGTAATGTGAAACACTCGTTAAGCGAAACAGTTTTTCCCATACAAATTAATGTAAAATACGATATTGCGTTCCATGCCGAAAAATATTCAAAATATTTTGTATAACGTTTATTCAAAGAAAATTATATATACATTGTTAAGGAGCATGATTCATCTTCCTCTTCTATCGCGAAATAAACAAACCTGGGATAAGAATTCGATTTGTAGAAAAAAAAAAAAAATTGAAATAATTAATCTTCTTGCTGTGAAACACAATGTAATTCCATAAGCTCTTCGGTGGGCAGCTCTTGGCTATGCTCTTCCACAAGCTCATCGATATCTTTGTTATCCACCTCCAGTCCCATGATCTTGGCCAAAGACACAATCTCGTTGACTACTGGCTCCACAGGTACTGTCTCAAACCCCTCAAAGTCACATTCGACAATGCTCTCCGGCCAAAGCTTCTTCCAAGCTGAAGTGAGGGTTCTCTTGGTAATCCCTTCCCACGCCTTTTCGATCATCATGAGGCAGGCAACGATGTGGAAGTCATATTTCCAAAACTCTGAGAGTGAGATTGGTCCCTTCAGTCACCTCAAAACAACGCTCGAAGAGCGCTTTAGTGTAGAGCTTCTTAAAGTTAGAAATAACCTGCTGGTCTATAGGCTGGAGTAACGGAGTAGCGTTGTGAGGCAGAAACTGGATCTTGATTTTGCAGGCGCACAATCCGGGACTTTCCCTCCCCTCGTCACTCGTTATGCGAAACGTCACTCGTTCAGCGAATAATATTTTTACAATTTATTTTGCTCGTTATGCAAATTACTCATGAGAGGTGCTCGTTAAGCGAGGTTCCACTGTATATTACATTGTGGTATTTCTTTCTTCCTAGTGACGACCTAATCTGTGTATTTTTACAATTTAATGCTAACCCAGTTGCTAATTTTAATGTCTCTGTCCTTGTCTTGCAGTGATCTGTAGTTAGTCGAATCATAATGAAATAGGCACCCCGGGAAGGTTAACCCGGTCAACAAATGCCAGCAGAAGTCGGATGTGTCGGCCTAACGGCGCAAGAACGCAGCTCTGCTGTAAACAAGCACAACGCAATCACATCCGGAAAAAAAAACTCCGGATGAATGCAGAAGAAGAAGAAGAAGAAATAGGCACTATTAAAGAAGGTAGTTTGCCATTGCTTTCCTTCCTTGGCAGTGACCATACTGGTCGGTGACGCCAGCCATTTTCTTGTGAAAGAGATCCTCTGCCTTGAAAGAGATCAGCTGCCCTCAAAGTTTCATCCACCACCTGCCTTCCGTGGCTTCTTGTGAACACTTCCAATAAATGAATATGAAATAACACCACATAATCCACAGGAAAACACTAAAACCAGTGTCTCCCGAAGAATGAACGTTACGTCATCGCTATTTTTACCAGAAGTGAGTTTTCGCATTAGAAGTGAGACTGCATGAGTAGCGGTTGCTCAGAAAACGATTGCAAACCACTGAACGCAAATCTGCCAAGAAATCCCAAGCTCCAAATAATAATGCTGGGGTTGACTGTGACGTCCTGCAAAGGACATGCAACTACCTTTGTAGTGGACTGTACAACTAGGGGGTGGGAAAGTTAAATGAAACTGTGTTGGACATTGAGGCCATGAGGGGAGAGTGAACCCAACTGGAAGATGGTTTACCACTTCTGCTCCAGACTTAGCTTTCTGCACAGGAGACATTCTTCACAAAATCGATCACCATGTGCTTGACCAATTAGCAGGTAGTGACCACAGACCAATCAAGCTTGAAATGGATATGGGGTATGTTCTACAAGAACAAAAGCCTCTGCCTCATTGGAATTACAAACGAGCTGATTGGGACAGATTTGCCATACTAACAGACAAATATTGTGAAAACATAAATACACGATATGGCAACATGAAGCAAATGGTGGAAAGTTTAAACATAGCAATAATACAGGCGGCCACTGAGTCTATTCCAAGAGGAGCAAGGAAAAATTACAAACCATACTGGACTGAAGAACTAGTTACAACAGTTAAACAAGGAAATGCCTTGCTTACAGGAAAAAAGGGCTGCAAATGCACTAATGGAACACTATGCTAGTTCAAACCACATTGATATTACAACTGAACAGAGACAGCAGCAGAATATATGATGGCAAATCTGAAAATGGAAGAAATGGAACAGGAAATGCCCCGGGAAGGTTAACCCGGTCAACAAATGCCCGCAGAAGTCGGATGTGTCGGCCTAACGGCGCAAGAACGCAGCTCTGCTGTAAACAGGCACAACGCAATCACATCCGAAAAAAAACTCCGGATGAACGAAGAAGAAGAAGAAGAACAGGAAATGAATACCCTAAAAAGAATAAATCACCAGGAAATGATGGAATCACAAATGAAGTGCTAATAGGACTAGGCACTAAAACTAAAGCAAAAAATAAACTACTTGTAGTCCTAAATTACAGCTGGAAGAGAGGAATAGTCCCACAGGCATGGAAGGAAGCTATACTAATATAATACCAAAGAAAGGAAAAGACCTGGAAGAACCAAATGGCTATCGACCTATCAGTCTACTTAGCTGTGTAGGAAAATTAATGGAACACATTATCATTGGCAGGCTAACATAGCATCTGGAAGAAACCCAACTCTTAACATCACACCAAGTTGGATTCAGAAAGTACAGATCCACTGAAGATCAAATTACCTATATAGCTCAGGAAATAGAGGATGCATTCCAAGAGAAAAAGCACACACTAGCAGTCTGGATAGATTTAGAAATAGCATTTGATAAAGTATGGAAGGAAGGACTGAAAGTAAAACTGCAAAAAATGCATGTTTGTGGGAAAATGTACAAATGCATCAGCCACTACCTTGAGAACAGAACTGCCAGGACAAAAGTACAAGGACAAACCAGCAAAATGATGCTGTTGGAGCAAGGTGTCCCCCAAGGAGGAGTTCTTTCACCAACATTATTCCTAGCATATATAAATGACATCATGGAAAATTTTCCAGCTAGAGTCCACACATACTCCTTCGCAGATGACCTAGCCATATGGACATCTGAAGAATATATTAGTACAGCTAACAGCAGAATACAGCAAGCCTTATTAGCGCTAGAGGACTGGCCAAAATCATCGTTAGTGAAGATAAGTGAGGAGAAAACAATATGCAAAGTGTTCTCCCTCTCAAATAAAACTCAGCACCGTAAGCTGGTATTGAATGGAAAAATATTGCGCCATGAAGAAAATCCAAACTATCTAGGAGTTATCTTCGATCATCGCTTGACATGGAAGACACAGGTTAAGAAAAATCGAACAAGAGCAAGGCAAAGAATGGTAGTCATGAAAAAGCTTGCTGGTACAACGTGGGGAGCAGATGAAAAAGTTCTCAAGAAGTTATATACTGGACGGGTGAGGCCAGTACTGGAATATGACATTGCAGCTTGGGCAACAGCAGCTAAGTCAAACTTTAACAAAATAAGTAGTCCAAAATCAAGGAATACAGATCATAACTGGAAGCCTGAAGATAACGTCTATTAATTAATAGAAAAGATCATTTGTTTACAACCAATGCAGGATAGAAGAGATAGTAGAGCCCAGCAACAAGCAGAAAAATTTAGAAGATTGACAGACCACCCTATGTATGAAAGGATTAATGGTTTTGGAAAGGGAACACTGAAGCGTAGCAACTTTGTAGAAACCGCAAAAGGAAAGATTAGGGCAGATCCTATACTTAACATATCAACAGTCAAACTCATCTACAATGCACACAAGTTCCCGGCTTGGAGACAGCAGCAACTGCCTGAGATGAAAGAAAATATTCCTGGTATTGAGAAAAAGAACACTCAGAATGAAACAGAAAAAAAATAACCCTAAACTACATAAAAGAACATTACCAATGTAGCAATTTGACCCATACATATACAGATGGATCAGCCAAAAATTCAATAGAAAATGCAGGAGGAATTCTCTAAATTTAAAAAATGGAGTGAAAAAAACAGTCAGTGGCAACTGGAAAATTTTCAAGTAACTACAAAGCAGAGGTAGCTTTGATAACTGCAGCAGAAATGCTTTTGATGGAGGAAAATAAAAAGAAGCAAATAGCTGTCTTCACAGATGCAAAGTCAGCTGTCTCAATACTGAAGAGCAAACACAGCACAGAATTAGCTGACTTAAGAGCAGCACTCCATGGTCTATGCCAGAAATCCAAAAAAGTTGTAATACAGTGGATCCCATCACATTGCAGTATACCTGGAAATGAAGAGATTGACAGACTTGCAAAAGAGGGTGGACGACTACCACAGCCTGACATAGACTTAACCTATAATGAGGCAAAGAGGTTTATAAAAAGCACTTATAGAACCAAATGGGAATCAGCATCCAGGCCACCAGAATTGTGATGCATATTACAAACTCGACCGAAGAGAACAAGTAGCAATCTTCAGACTCAGCACAGGACATAACAGGTGAAAATATCACTTGTTCAATAAACTAAAGATAGGAGATACCGATGAATGTAATTGTGGAACTGGTAAAATGACAGCTAAACATTTGCTGCAGGAGTGCCCAATATATGCAGAACAGAGAAAGATATTTTGGCCCACACCTGCTTCATTTGAGGACAAGCTCTATGGAGATATCAACAAGCTCAAGTTGACTGCAGCTTACTTTAACTACATTCAGGTTGACATCTAAAGGTGCATGAAGAAGTACTTAGACTGCCGCACTTCATATCATGTCGGTAACAAAAGCGTCCCAGAGGCATGAAATGGAATATTGCTTGGATAGCAAATCCATTACGTGGAAAGTCTGAATCAAAAGCTCATTGTGTGGGCGTCTTCAAAGGTGGAAAAAGTGTCCTAGTGGCACGAAATGAAATATTGCTTGGATAGCAAATCCATTACATGGAAAGACCGAATCGAAAGCTCACTGTGTGGATGTCATCTGCAGACTGTATTCTTCTGGTTTCCGGAAGAACAGCCTACGGTGAACGGAACGCCCAATTAAAAGTGAGGCTAAGCAGCCATGTGCAGGACGTGACGATTCCTAGGGTGAGCCCAGTACCAGAGCACTGTGTGTCGGCTCTGCAAGTATGGAAGCCTCCTTGGATGGCGAGGAATGCCCATGGTCTGCCCCTGCTTTCCCTTGAGGGCTGACCAGGATGTCTTTGGCTGTTCTATATGGGCCAGCTGGGATGGGGGATAACACCACAACAGTGAGAGTCAAACGTCCTAAGAAACCCCCGGGAAGGTTAACCCGGTCAACAAATACCTGCAGAGGTCGCGTGTGTCGGCCAAACAGCGTAAGAACGCAACTCTGCTGTAAACAGGCACAACTCAATCACATCCCTAAAAAAAAACTCAGGATGAACGCAGAAGAAGAAGAAGAAGAAGAAGAAGAAGAAGTATATATAATTTATTGTGAATTCCTCTTCAAGATAAATAATAATTAAAGTGAAGATTATATATATAAGGTAATGATTTCTTAGGGAATACCACTTTGTTGTTGATGTACTTCTGACTTTTCATTGTTTATTTTTACCTTTATTGTCTCTCTTGTATGCTTTTTCTGACATTCCCATACTTTTTAAACTGTATGAGACAAACTTTTCTCTCCAACGGACATCTTAAGCTCTAGACATGCCCAGAAATAGGACAACTGTCTTTTTTCTCTGAAATCTGGGTTTGGTTTCTTATTCAAACTTAATTGTTTGCCTACATACAGATTTATTTTTGTTATATACATTATTTTTCATGTGAGTAACATTTTAGTCTTTGGAGATCAGCATGGCCACATGGCTATGAGCACTTGACATGAAATATCTGATGTGCTGATTTTGAGGTAGCGGGTTAAACCCCATACACCGGTCAATTGTAATAAAATGTTGTCTTCTTGACCTTAACTTGGGGACATAAATTACAAGTATCTCAGAGTGGGTTTGCCTGTGGGTGAGAGACACTGGTAATAGGGAAAGCTAACCCACATGTAAAAATCAGTCCAGTTCACTAGAAGTAGTATCATGTGTGTGGACTATGCTTTACTTCAAAGTGAACGAGCGTTAAAATATTTTATTCTGTGACGGATTTTGGTTTCTAGAATTTTAACTAATTGGCAGGTTAGTGATATTGTTTGTGTATGCCTTAGCATTACTTTCTTTTCTTCCTGTTTTCAGAGTATGAATGACCGTGGCTAACTTCACGTACTAATAATTGCATCTACTCAATTGAAGACCAGAAACCTCATATTCAGATGGCTAACAGCACATGCATGGACATATTTGAAAGTGGACAATTAAGTCAGCCTGTTTTACTTGGAGATAACACAGGTAATAATTTACAGCACAAACAAGTAAAAGACCTCTTTTCATGTAATGAGGTGTATTGGGTGTATGTGTTAGCCCCTTGTTTGTACATTGATTGGCACCCACTGGGTGATGTGGTCAGTATTGTGCTGTTTGCACAATGATTGGCACCCACTGGGTGATGTGGTCAGTATTGTGCTGTCTGTACAATGATTGGCAGCTACTGGGTGGTGTGGTCAGTATCGTGCTGTCTGCCTTTACTCCCCAGGATATTTCTTGGCATCCATTTTAGGCTGGGGGATGACCTAGAGGCCCAGGTTAGTGAAAACATCTCCGCTTACAGGGGGTTCAGACACAACCACCAGGCCGATAGGCAACATACAGACATAATATCTGAAACTCCCTCCCGATGTGTCTCCATCTTGTTGCGGTGGGAGGTCTTGCGTGTCCCAGTAACCCAGAGAGCTATGCCGACGGAAGCACAATTATGTGTCGGACAGGACTTGGGTTAGGGACCAGACCAAGAGAGACACAACCTGCTGCTCTGCAGGTATTCTGAGGATAGCAGTCAAAAGTTTAAATCAGGTGCACGAAGGCAGAAATCCTTGGTCCGGACACAAGCACTAAGGCTCTCAGGTGAGGGATAAGGCTGAATGCCTCTAAGCCATTAATCCTCGGACATGAGAGCCGGGCCGATACACACCTACCGAAAAATGGAGGTGAGATGTTGAGCACGCTACATGCTTAGTTCAGATACTTGTTTTAAAGGTTCTCAGCTGGGGGATTTGAGGGATCCCCTGGTGAGAGGGCTAGGCCGTTTTCTCGCTCACTGATGCTCAGAGGCAAGGTGCTGAGCCGGCAGCACATGTAGCCTACCTCATGAGCGAGTACTAAAGGTAGAAAAGTGCCCCAGTCGCACGAAATGTTTACGAAAAATGTCTGTATCTATGCTCACAGAGAGTGTTGTCAAAGGTGGAAAAACGTCTCAATGACACAAAATGGAACGCTTGGCTAGCAAATCCATTGCCGGGTCTGAAGTCCGAAGCGAAAGCTTACCTAGTGGATGTCGCCCTAGTCTGTCCGTTCCTGGTTTGTTCTTGAGCGACCAGTGGCAAGCGAAATGCCCAATACATGGAAGTGAGGAATCAAAGCAGCCATGAGCAGGATGTGGCAATTCCTCGGGTGAGCCCAGTCTCAGAGCAATATGTGCCGGATCTGCAATTATGGAAGCCTCCTTGGATAGCGGGGAGAAAATCCATCGCACTCTCAGGCTACAATATCACTTCAGGAATCAACCTCATAGCGATAACTCTTCGGATCCTACCGACCATTTCTCTCACCTCTCCAAACACAGGTCTACTTGGGTTCCCAATCCAGGGGCATCTAAGGCCCTTGATTTATACATCGACAAAACACTTTACGACATCCAAAAACTCAAATTTAAGCCACTACGATATTCCAACCTCACCGCGGATGAACAACGGGCACATACACAGTTGAAACGTCGTGATGACATAGTTATCAAACCTGCCGATAAGGGAGGGGCGCTAGTGGTTTGGAGGAAAGACTTATATATACAGGAAGGCAACAAGCAACTTGGGGATGCCACCTTCTACAGACCAAGGATACAAGATGGGACAGTCAGCAACAACACCCAGGTCAAAAGTGTGACTAACGCCATTATCCAGCAAGGTCTTTTGCCTAGCTCTGCCACCTCGCTGATCATCCACGATAGCTGCTTGGGCAAACCCGCCTTTAATATGCTGCCTAAGACACACAAACCAGGTAACCCAGGCAGACCTATCGTCTCGGCCTGCTCTTGCCCTACAGAACGGATTTCAGAGTTTCTAGACAGCATGTTTCAGCCGTTGGTTGCCAGCCTCCCTTCGTATATCAAAGAC
Source organism: Cepaea hortensis (assembly GCA_963921405.1). Lineage (NCBI taxonomy): Eukaryota > Metazoa > Mollusca > Gastropoda > Stylommatophora > Helicidae > Cepaea > Cepaea hortensis. Next base: position 205,447,639 of record OY992877.1, read on the forward strand.
ACCAACCACGCTATCTCCATCTTCGATTCCATCAGTTTCACTAACCCTTCTCAGTATCACATCTTCACTTTAGATGTGACTTCACTCTACACATCCATTCCTCACTCTGACGGCCTTAAAGCCTTAGAATTTTTCTTGGAGAAAAGGCTTAATCCCTCAATAGCCACTGGACTATTACTGCGTCTTGCGGAGTTAGTCCTCAACCTCAACTCGTTTGAGTTCAATGGGGACTACTTCGACCAGATCAGCGGTGTGGCCATGGGTACTAAGATGGGTCCCAGTTATGCCTGCCTCTTCATGGGCTATCTGGAGCACCAGGTATGGAGTCAGTACACCGGTAGGCTCCCGGAGCTCTACAGGAGGTACATTGACGACTGCTTTGGTGTCTCGGACATGCCCTTGCCTGACCTACAGAACTTTATTGCCTTTTTTTCAGACTTCCATCCCAGCATCAAACTTACCTCCACCATTTCTTCGTCGGCCGTCAACTTCTTAGACCTCACAGTCTCTTTAGGTTCCGCTGGTCTATGCACGACGGTTTATTATAAACCAACTGACTCGCACTCATTCCTTCTCTATACCTCCTCCCACCCTCCCTCGTGCAAACGTTCTATTCCTTTCTCCCAACTGTTACGTCTCCGACGATTTGTCAGGATAACAACGACTTCCATCAAAAAGCCCACGAGATGCTTGATTTCTTTCGCCTTCGTGGCTATCCTGAGAATGTTCTATCTACAGCTCTTCACCGCTGCCAGTCTATCAGTCGCACTGAGGCTCTCTCCTCCAGGCCGAAACCACGAAACAATAGACCTGTCCTCTCACTTACTTATCATCCCCACAATATTGCTGCCAAGAATATCCTTTTTAAACATCTATCCATTCTCCGGGCGGACTCGACCACTTGGGATGTCTTCTCAGAGGCTCCTCTGGTGGCATATAAGCGGGATCGTAACCTCAGAGATGTGCTGGTCCATAGCAGGCTAACCCAACCTCACCAGTCTCTTCCTGGCACGGTGGCGTGTCTTTGATCGGTTTGCAAGACCTGTCCATACGTACTTGAAACCCAGAGTCTGACATTCCCTAAGACGACCTTCCACATCCGTGAGGGTTTCTCATGCATCAGTCGCAACGTCATCTATGCGATTACCTGCACACGTTGCGACATGAGATATGTCGGTGAGACAGGATTACGTCTTGGGGACAGATTTCGACAACATCTTTCTGACATCACCAGCGGCGCCCAGAAACCAGTATCCATGCATTTCAACAGTCCTGACCACCATGGCGTAGCCGACATACAGGTCACGGCCATCAAATCATGCGCATCCCACGAATGGAATCGGAAGAAATTGGAACACCGTCTCATCTTCCGGTTGGGCTCACTCTCCCCTCACGGCCTTAATGTCCAACACAGCTTCATTTAACTCCCCACCCCACCCCTCCCACCCCTAGCTTACAGTCCACCATCTGGGTACGTGCAGATCCTTTGTATGACATCACAATCAACTCTCTTGGCGGATTTACGTTTCTGAACGACCGCCACTCATGCCCCTCTGTGTGTACTAACACTATATAGGTATCCGCAGCGGTGTTTCGAGCGCTTAACGATAATTGCTAATTGTCATCTGCGTCCGTAACATCTTTGCCGGTCTCAAATTTCACTTTTCCGCACACATGGGCGTGTCTCCACCCCACTCCTCTCCCGCTTGACCTTTGACCCGTGTACCATACATCCGGTCTATTGATCCACTGGCGCCCTACGCGTGTCAGACTTTCCAAGCCAGGACACAGAATTCAGATGAGTACATTTAATTTTAATAAGTTTAATAGTTTAATATTGTCATAGTGTGTTTCATGTAGTTTTGTGTTGGTTTGTATTTGTTTGTCCTGTGCTGACGAAGGCTTTGGCCGCAACGTCCAATTTGTCTCTTGTAGTCGTGTTTTAGTAAAGCTCACTATCTACTTCTCGTCTATTTTGGGTGATTCATTCATTGGATAGCGGGGAATGCCCATGGTCTGTCCCTGCCTTCCCTTGAGGGTCGACTGTGATGTCTTTGACCGTTCTTCCCTGACCAGCTGAGATGTGGGCGACACAACAACAAAAAGTCTAATCTGCCTTGAAACCCGAGGAAGGCTAGCCTCATTAAAATATGCCCGCTGAAGTGCCGGCTTACGGGTGGCAAAATAAAAATTGGCACTACGTAATTACGTCCAAGTGAAATGTTGAACGAGTCCGAATGTCCCTCGTGCTAGGAACAGCTGTGACTGCCTAGTTTCCGAATTCCGCTCTTGTTCGGAACAGCTCTACCTAGGTAGTTTTCCGAATGTCTGTCATGCCTGGAACAGTTCTGACAGGCACAGTGACAAGCACATGTCCGAATCGAAAACTTGCTGAGTGGATACTGCGTGCTGACCAGCCTGGTTTGTGCGGGAACAGTCCAGGGTGAACGAAATGCCCAATATATTGATGTGAGGAATTAAAGCAGCCATGAGCAGGACGTGACGATTCCCTCGGTGAGCCCAGCACCAGGGCGCTATGTGTCAGCTCTGCAACTATGGATGCCACCCTGGATGGCGGAAAATGCCATGGACTGTCCCTGCCTTCCCTTGAGGGATGACCGTGAAGTCTTTGACTGTTCCAACTTGACAAGCTGGGATGTAGATAGTACCACGAAAGTGAGAGTCTCCCAGGAATGCTAACCTGATAAAAAACACACGCAGAAGTCGGATGAGTTGGCCCAAGGGTGCGTAACAACACTCCACAATCACATCTGAAAAAACACTCCGGATGAACGCAAAGAAGAAGAAGAAGATATCTGAAACTGATCAGTTGTGTTAAATTCTCTTCAAGCCAATGTATTCCTTTAGTGAACCTAAACAGAAGATGTAAACAATATGTTGCACAATTTATTGTATAGCATATTTTGCTGCATCATGTCAGGTGTATAAAAAAAGTTAGTTGCATGCCCTTTACAGAACGTAGCAGTCAACCCCAGCATTTTTTGGCTGTTCGTGATTCCTGGGCAAGTTTACATTCAGTAGCTTGCCACTGCTTACTGAACAACCGGCACCCATACCATTTCATAAAAAACCAACACAGCTGTGTTTCGAACACGGGTATGTGGGATTACGAACTGCGCCTGTAACGCCTACGCCAAGGAGCCGGTGTCAGGTGTATAGAGCAGAGTCATATGAAGTAATTTTATAATGGTGTAATTGTTTTTCTTGAGTGACCCGCCCTCAGCAAGGCGAGTCTCCTGCAGGCCAGCAGTATTGATGTTAAGATGGTTGAGTCTGATTGCAAGATGATAATCATTCCAGCCACCTACTAGTTATAAACATATCCCTCATACGTCCTTCCTTGCTGGAACCACACTTCAGTCCAGACTCAATTGTCCTTAAATATGTTGTTTCATCTGTTAGCGGTGTCTTTACATAGCAGTCACGCATAGTGGACAAATTATCTGCATGTGCAGATGAAGTTATGTTGAAATAAATAAAAGTATGTTCAGAAATATGTACTTATCTTTTAATTGTAATAAATTAATATACCACATATGTTTCAGATGTACAACCTGAAGACCAGACTACCAGGATGACTGAAATAGTAGACAAGCAAGATGTGCAGAAAAATGATATTAATGATTCAAGAACAACTACGAATGCTGGTGTACTGCCTGAGGGCCAGACTACCAGGATGACTGAAACAATGGACAAGAAAGATGTACGGATGAATGATGTTAATGTTGCCAGAAGAAATGTAAATGATGGGCTTGCAGCTATTTTTGTCTTGCTTGAAAATAAAACTGATACTTCTGTCATGCAGAATGAAAACACAGTAACAAACCATATGTCTGATGGAACATTACCAGCCGGTGAAATCACTGCTGAGTGTTGTCAGGTAGATGCAGTCAGTGGAGCAGTAAGTGATGTGCAGAATATAGAATTGAAGATGGTGGAAGAGAAACCGTGTAAAAGTGATGTTTGTACCACACACAGCATCCAGTGTTGTGGTCAGGAAAAGTATAAAAGCATGTCTGTAAAGAAGGAGCCATTTGTAAATTATAGCTCTGACTCGGAATGTGATCATGCAGGGCATCAAGCAATGGACACAGGAGCGCAGGCATCCCAGTGTGATGTTCCTAATCAAAGTTGTGCACAATCTATTGATCTAAGATCACTTTCAAAAGCAAATGTAGTGAATAAACCACATAAATGTGATGTTTGCAGTGCAGCCTTTAAAAAAAATAGAAAACTACAATTGCATAAACTGAGACATACAGGAGAGAAATTATTTAAATGTGATGTTTGTGGGGCAGCATTTTCACGACTTAATAATTTAAAAGGCCATATGAGAATACATACAGGAGAGAGGCCGTTTAAATGTGATGTCTGTGGTGTGTGTTATGCACGGTCAAACAATTTGAAAATGCATAAAAGAAGACATACAGGCGAGAAACCTTTTAAATGTGATGTTTGTAATGCAGCTTTTGCACAACGTAATAAACTCAGATTACATAAGAAGAGACACACAGGAGAGAAATCTTTTAAATGTGTTGTTTGTGATGCAGCGTTTACACAATATAACAAACTGAGATCACATAAAAGAATGCATACAGGAGAGAAACCATTTAAATGTGATGTTTGTGATGCAGTCTTTTCACAACATAATAAATTCAAATCACATAAAAGAATGCATACAGGAGAGAAGCCATTTAAATGTGATGTTTGTGATGTGGCTTTTAGAAAAAATATTCATCTCAAAAACCATAAAATTAAACATACAGGCGAGAGACCGTATAAATGTGATGTTTGTGGAGAATGTTACGCGCGATCTGAGACTTTAAAAATACATACAAGAACACATACAGGAGAGAAACCATATAAATGTGATGATTGTGATGCAGCTTTTGCACAGCATAGTAAACTCAGGTTACACAAAACAACACATACTGGAGAGAAACCATTTAAATGTGATGTTTGTGGGGCAACGTTTACACAACGTAATAATCTGCGGTCACATAAAAAAAGAAGACATGCAGGAGAGAAATCATAAAAGCATGATCTTTTAATGCAGGTTTTATTCAACTTGCTTTTCTAAGATGTCGTAATAGAACACATGAGAGAAACCATACAGATGTGTTGTTTGTAATGCAGGATTTGCAAAGCTTTGTAATCTGAGATTGCATAAAATTAGACATACAGGAGAGAAGCAACATAAATTTGAAGTTGTGTGGCTCACTTTTGGACTGTCTGGTCAACTGAAAATACAAAAAGGAACATTGACAGGAGAGAAGCCATGTAAGTTTTATGCCTGTGGTAGAGCTTTCATAACATCTTGTGTTCTTACATCACATAAAAAATATATACAGAAGATAAATCATACATGTGATGTCTGGTAGAGCTTTCATAGCATCTTGTGTTCTTACATCATATAAAAACCCATACAGGAGATCAACCATATTCATGTAATGTTATAGTGGTAGATCTTTGATACAGTCTTGGGATCTGAACTCACATTTTTTTTAGTTTTGTTTTTTGTTGCTCTAGTTCACTTTGAACTCGAGCGTAATCTATACACACTACTTCTAGTAGTGCTGGACTGAATTTTGCATGTCGATTAGTTTTCCCTATTAACAGTGTCCCTCGTCATCAGGCAAGCCCACTCCGACTTCAGAGGTACTTGTAATTTATGTCCCCAAGTCAAGGACGATAGGTCAACATTTTAGTCCAACTGTCCAGTGTAGGAGGTTAACCTCTTACCTCGGCATCAGCACACCGGATGTTTAAGAACACACGTTCTTATCCATTCAGTCATGCTGACCTACGTGAACTCGCATAAAAGAACATAGGAGGAGAGAAGCCATATAAATATGTTTATGGTGCTAATTGTGCAGTCTATATAAACGTCATCAGTTACTACCACTACGCAAACACTTGCTTTTCAATATAATCCAGAACATAGCAGACGACTAAACAAATTACATGACCTTGAAGCTTAGGATAGACTTATACAAAACAAGCTTAGCGTGTCCACAGCTCAACTGAGGAATAATCTTTCACAGCAAATCAAAGACACCACCAATCCCTATACATACAATCACAGCCTGTTCTAACACTGTCTCAGCACAAACTATATGCCCCCTTACAAATAATAATGATGTCAAAGGACAGCTAGGATAATAAACATTCTCCTTACTGTGGTTCGTTACATCTACCTTAGCCTGTTATAGTTGCCATGTCAAACATTGGTGTTAGTGGTAATGTATTATTGAATATTGCACATTTTCTATGCGTTTATAATGCATATATTTTTTCTGTTGTCAAGGAGTAGCTTCTTAAGTTGTGTATGAATAAGATAATGTCTATGAGCAGAGAGACAAGAAGGACAGAATGTCAAACAGGTCTGCGTACCCAATTTTTAACCCTTTGAAAATAAAGATCCTTCATTCATGGACTAGTCGTTTAAATGTATATAGAGAAATACACAGAGGAGAGAATTTACAGAATTGTAATGTTTGTGATGAAGATTTTACATAATGGCTGTCATCTGAAAATACACAGAAGAAAACATGTATGAGAGAAGCTTTGTAGTGTGATGCTTGGGCTCTTGGCTTCTTACTGTCTGCTGAACCTAAAGTGTGTTGTTTGTGGTTTAGTTTTTACACATGGTAGTCATCTGCAAGTATGTGTAGGATACAAACAGAACATAAATCATATACATGTAATATTTGTGATGTGGTTTACACAATTTAGTAATCTGAACGGGTCCTAATGAAGCATAAAGCAAAACAACACTACAATTTCTCACAGCCTCCTTGTGCCCAAGCCTAATTAAAAGTGGATCCCTTTGTCTTCAGCAATCCAACTGTGGGTTAGAGTTTCAGTTCTTAGTGGGAAGCTGGAGGAGCACAACAAGGTTCAGGCGAAATAATGTTCCTCCAGCCAGTGGGGTCTGAATGAGTCCACTCACCCATTGAAGATGGGATAACCCTCACTTTACTCTGTGGGTGAGTTCTGCCAGGTAGGTTCTGTATCAGGTTCTGAGCCTCAACAGAGTCCACCTTAGAGATTGTAGGACCCTCTTGGCAATCTGGTAGAGTTATAAGACAACAGAGAAGAACAGCTGACCAAAGCAAAACAGAGAGAGAGTCTTACATAAGTGCTATTTATCTTAAAGCACTGGAATGCAGAGGGATTGAATAGCAAGCAAATTAGATACCGCAAAAGAAATTAGAGCCCTACCTGCCTTTATTCCGGGTACCATATACCAATGGCAGTATTTTTTGCGGGGGGGGGGGGGGGGGGGCGGGCCGGGGGACAGATGATGATAATATATAAAACAGGACATGCAGAACTGAACATCTTTAAATGTGCATATTATTATTCTTTTGCCATATTTGTTTGTAATGGACTCTTAGAGTGTGGTTTTGAAAGTGGAAACTGGCATGTTACAGGTGGAGTGGCTAGCATTGCTGAACAGGATGGAAATTGTGAGCATATGGATTTCTGTCCAGGGCATGCAGATGTGGGGGACAATGAAAAGGCTGGTAGATCAGCTGCTGCTACCCCTCTGGGTGGAGAGCCATTTTATGATAGAGGTGATGTGGTGAAGGTTCTCTGTCATTGGGTGGAGCGTGCAGCTGAACAGATAAGTATCCACATCCGGACAGACTGGCTCGGAAGGAAGTAAGTAGAAGGTCTGGATGATACTCAAAGTGTAAAGGTAAAGCCCAGCATACTTTCTATCAAATTGCTATTGTAATCATCGGCAACAGTGGCTTTTGAAGAAGGGACAGCATTATGAGAATGTCCTGAGTGCAGAGTTGTCGATTCTGAGAGTGTTCTTTTGCCCTTCAGAGTCCTATTGGAGTATAGGCCCATAACCACACTTGCCAAGCCTTTTGTAGGCCAGTTCTGCTGGTTAGATCTTGGCTTATATTTGTCTATTAAAAGTCAACATGGTCGACTTCATTGCACCGGGATTTTATCCTATATAGCTCGGTCTCTTTCCGCAGCACGGAAAACGTCGCACAAAGCACAAACTCCGTGGCTCTAGCGGCAACCCACAGGAGTCTTCGAAAAATTTCACTCGTGAATCAAAGGACACGGCCCGGAATCGAACCCACAACCTCCAGAGCCTGAGTTAAATGGCTTTACCACTTCGCCACAGAGACTCCCTTATATTTGTCTATGGTGTGACATAGTGAGTCTCAGACTGTAGTCGCATTTTACAACTTTCTCAAGATGCCGAGCCATCTAGATTTACATCTACAGTGTTACTATTGTCTTTCCCTTTGGGGCCCTGGTAACACATGGGGGAAGTATGTATGTGTGTGTATTTTACAACTTGCTCAAGATGCCGAGCCATCTAGATTTACATCTACAGTGTTACTATTGTCTTTCCCTTTGGGGCCCTGGTAACAAATGGGGGAAGTATGTATGTGTGTGTATGTGGAGAAGGGGGTTCAATTTATGTACAGTGTGGTATTTGTGTAATAAACATTGCTTAGTTTACTTTTGTTTTTGAAATGTTAATGCCCAGTGCTGTAATTGCATGTTTGTTACATTGCACTTTAAAAATGTGGATTTAAAAATGGACCTGAGCTTCCAGGTCAGGTCGGACCAGCCTAAAATGTCTGGGGAAGGAAAGGCAGCTGGTGGGATAGAGACCACATGGTGTACCAAGTGTTGGTTGGTCTGTGAACATTTGTGTCTAGCGCTATATGCCCAATGGCCTTAGGCATGGACAAGGGTTTTTACTGACTAACTACTTTAAAACTGAGTTTAATGATTTTTGGCTGGCCGAGTGGCTAGAATGCCGGGCTCTCCTTCGGGATACCTGAGTTTGAGTCCTCGGTAAGGCGTGGAGGTTTTCTTTTTGTCCGGGGCAAAAAGAAAACTCTAGCCTGCACAGTTCGCGGCGACTGCATTAGCTATGCAGCCTTAATTCCACAGGCTCAAGACCCACCTGTCATACACCGCTAGATACTATAGGCAGTAAATGACAGATATTTACTAACTTTAATTTCTTAAGGTGTTAATTTCTTCTCTAAATATGTGTTGTTAAATAGATTTGTTAACTGCTTCCTGTCTAGTTTAAAGTATTAAACAGTGTTGTGAGTGTGAATGTGAAAGTTCATGTGTCTCATTTATGGATATTGTTACTTTTGTTTGTTTCGTTTTTTACACAAAGCTTTCTGTATTGTAAAAATGCGTATTGATCTTCTTCTTTTGTCCTTTATTCCCCCATTGGAGCATAGGTCCTCAATCAACATGCTAAGCCATTCTATTGCTATCTCCTGCAGGTGTCTCTCCATCTAATCTCATCTTGTTCCTCTTGTACCTTGCAGTGTCAAGATGAAGCATAAACAGTGGGAGAGCGCCTGTTTATGGCCTTCATGTATTGAGATTCCCATGAACTCTGCTATTCCCTCTGTCCATAGTTTGCGTGGGCTGGCCTCTTCTTTTGTATCGTGCACTATTATGAATGAAAGATGAGTGATTGGAAGGGCTGAATGTAAGACGGGCTTGCGTGCCCAATTTGTAACCCTTGTAAAATAAAGTTGAATTGAATAAAAAATTTTTTACTTCCATTTAGTCTGTACATTCTTGTTTGTTGTATACTGTTAGTTGGTAATCTATTTACCTGGCCAACCATTTCACCTGCTGCCTTTTAATAAAATCTATGGTGCTATAACCCTCACTTTAGTCCTGATTTCTTCGTTTTTAATTTTCTCTCTTTTTGATTCATTGAGTATTCTCAGCAATCTCATTTCTGTTGTTGTTATTGTTCTTTTATCTTTTTCTGTCATTGTCCAGGTTTGGCATTGGTAGCATAGTGATGGTATGAAGATTGTGTTGTAGAGTGCTTTCTTAGTGGCTATTGATACATGTTTGTTCGTTAGTATTGGTGCCATTTGTCCAGTGAGGTGGTTTGCCTTATTGCATCTATTTTCGATCTTGTCTTCTGATTTACTATTTGATGATATTATACTTCCTAAGTACTTTAACCTGTTTACTTGTTTCAGTGAGTGTTCTTTTAGATGAATCTTTGTTTTTTTTCTTCTTTGGTTATAGTCATTACCTCTGTTTTACTGATGCTAATTTTCATATTATGCTCCTTATTTAGACTATTCATGTGGTCTTGTATTTCTACTTCTGAGTTTTCTATTAGTGCTTGATCATCCGCAAATAAGAGTTATTTAATGGTGTAATTTGCCGTTGGTTCCTCTTTGGTGTTCTGATTGCGGTCTCTGTTTGGCTGGTTTCTTTACATATGTTGTCTATATAGGTATGAACTAGAAAAGGACATGACACAACCTTGTCATAATCCGGATCTTATGGTGAAGGGTTCTACCGAATTAACTTGCATACTGAGTCGTGCAAAAGTTTATTAATGCATCCAACTATGGATACTCGGGGTAACTCGAGAGATGGAATAAAGCATTTTCTGTCATATTGATTTCGGTCTCCTCATCGAAGGGGGTCGATATCAATATGACTGGGGTTCGATCACACCACACACACACACGCACACTGGGACTCGAATCCAGATGCCCGGTGACTAGTTGGTCTACTTATCTATATAAGTATTCCACATGCACTGGGCTTGCGCCGCTGTCTTCTAGCGACCCCGGGACGGACCAGGGAAGCGGAGGCGGCCGGTGGAGGCATCTGGGGTACCAAGGGCGGGTACCCAGGTGCCCGGTCACTAGTTGGTCTACTTATCTATATAAGTAATCCACATGCACGGGTCTTGCCTCGTTGTCTTTGAATGGGTTCGGAAGCGGTCCGAGGCGGTCGGCGGAGGCACCTGTGGGGTGGGCGGTCGGTAGGGGGTACCCCGGGACCGGAAGTAACACCCAGACCCAAGAAAATACCCGCCAAGTTCAAAATATTGAGGTCAATTGTGGTCGTAAAATATTACAAAACAAGATGGCCGGATAACCCCGTATAGAAGGATTTATTTGAGGTTTGAAACCCCAAAATAGACTTAGGACGTAAACTGCTGGTGTTGACAGTGATGTCCTATAAATAGGATATGCAACAAAAGATTTTTTAAAAAGAGAGAGAATACATTATTTTGAAATACGTCCCTAATGAGACCAGTGAGTCAAAAAATAACACGTGAATGTTAACTTGTAATTGATTTCACCGCGCAACAAACAAACAAAATAACAGTTTTTTTTTTTCCAGTAGAAGTAAACTGTTTATTAATCTTACTTTTTTCTGTAATTCATTTCTGTGGTGTGCATGTGTGTATATGCCATATAGTTCTTGTGGGGGAATATTCTCTGGCATGGATTGCACTTGTGCATGCCGACTGACTATCTTCCCATCTGCTTGCGAGCCACCGTGATGTTTGTACCTAACATTTGGCAAAGAGCGTATTGTTGTTCTCCAGGAGTAATTCTTAACTGACTTGCTGTGGTATCACTCTTTACATCTTCTATGAATATGAATGTTTACATACACATCACGTGACGGTCACCACCACTTCAATAGTGAACTCTTCATGACACAACAGCAGCGTAGTTTCTAAACAGTGTATTATCGTCTCTTTAAAATAGTTCACAACATCAGTCCGACCCCAAACACGGTCCAGACATAAATTAGCCCTGAAGGACTCGTTGTCCCCTGCTCAGCCACTTGCCTTGTCATATTCATGCAAAGCGTAGCCTTGTACTAGTGTACCTGCTCAATCTTCACGCCAACTGTGTGAAGCTCTGATCTCTACGCAGTATGACTAAGTGTCCCATGACCCAACGTCAATCATGGCAGCATACATGTTTATTAGGGTTTCAAAACAATGTTTTCCCGAAGTGAATTTCAGTAACGAAGACACAAACAATAGATTGCGCGATTTATTGCCTGGCATATTTCGCTGCATCTCGTCAGGTACATACTGCAGAATTAACACAACGTGAAGTAAATTAACTAGTTAAATCCATCAAGTTGAAATATACACATGTTCGCACAGTAATGTCAATTATCTACCACTGTAATTTTAAGCTGACTAACATGTCTTTCTGTTTGCACAATTCCGGCTTGCGTTACTTGATCATTATTGATTTTGCAAACCTTAACAAGCGAGTATTTTGCGTGTTACACAATACGCGAAAGGCAATGTCTCTGTTAATCACATGGCCGCTTTCGAGGATATACCTTGCGATTGATGACGCTGGAGACTTCCGGTGTGTCGGCCCCATTAAGCTCGCATCGCCTGTATGTCGTATCTTGTCCACCCATTGAGGTATGTGTTCTGACACTCTTTTGTTCAGATGTCTCTCTGTTCTACCGATGTAGAAGGCCTGGCAACTACATGTGAATTGGTAAATACAACTGTTTTTGGCGTACAGAGGGACAGACTCTTTCACTGCTGGTGTAGGAATCGGTGTGGTTTTATACCTAATGACTGGAGTTGCAGCACAGAATGTTCGGCCTACTGCTGCAGTAAGCCGGTCTTGTAGACGTTGCATTACGTCATCCCCTCGAAAGGTTAACTGGATGAATAACTTGAGTTTAGGGACAGTAGTTTCGTCTGGTTTTTGGTTTAGGCTGTTAGGCTTTATAAATCCCGTGGAGTACCCATTCGGGTTTAAAACATTCTTCAGAGTTTCAAATTCCTCTGTCAGTGTGTCCTGGGTGCATATCTTTTAAGCTCGGTCAAACAGGTGTGAAGCTGTGAAAATTTAGGTATTGGCCAGTCCATGTCTCTTTGCGGTACATCGATCTTTGAATTGTGCCGTCTGCTCTACGTCTCATTAGAATATCTAGGAACGGCAACGCTTCGTTGTGTTCGTGTTCCATAGATAGAGAGATGTTTTATGCGTCATGTTCATTGTGGCCTGGAACGATGTTGCTTGTAGCTCGTCTGTGGTGATAATTAATTAACGTCCACGTAACGACGGTAGAAGACAAAGTTGTTAATGTCTGAGGATCTCTTTCCTTCTAAATGTGCCATGAAGATGTCCGCTAGAATAGGACCAAGAGGACTCCCCATAGCCACTCCGTAAACTTTGCGGCTTGACTTTGTTAGGAAATTGAATTGTATGCTGGCGGTACACAGTAGTAGTAGCCTCTCCAGAATAGGCGTTGTTATGCCTAGTTTTAGTTGTTTGTCTTTAATGCGCTCCTTTATTATTTTCACTGTCTCCTCTAATGGAACGTTGGTGAATAGAGAGGCTATATCCATGGATGCCATGTGTTTGTTATTTATGTCCATGGTATCCAATAATTCCATCAGTTCGAATGTATCTCTGAGTATTTTTTGATCGAAGGACTGTCGTACTGGCTTTAAGATTTCGGCTAGCCATCTCGCCATTCGGTGTTGTGCAGAGTTAACCATGGACAGGATGGGTCTTAGAGGAATGCGGGCTTGTGAAGTTTGGGTAGACCGTACATCTGAGGAGTTTAGGAGCCACGTGGTGTGAGCGTTATAGCAGTGGCCTCACTGATGAGTCCCGCATTCACAAGCGACTGGATCTCTTTCCTCATTATTGCATCCAGGTCCTCCGACTTGTTTACTTTTTGATCTACCCTGAATTGAGATTCACCTGATAATATGGGACGCAGAGGTGTTTCCAAGGCACCAGGGCCGGGTTATATACTGGCCAAGACCTATTGTCGCGTCCTCGTCGAGCGTCCTGGGCAACAGGTCCCTTCGGGGTCCTGGCTGAAGTCAATAAGATAGCCGATTTCTCTGAAGTCGGAGAGTGTCTGCCTGTATGGCGAGGAACCACCAGTCTGCACACCAATAAGCCAGACATGGGACAACGGATACTCACGCAAAACTCAGGTCCTGTATGACATCACACTGATGTTGGACAACAGGATGCCTTCATCCGACATACAGGACTTTGCGTTGGAGCTCAAGCCAACGAACACAAGCAAGCAAGCAAGCACCTGATAATATTTCTTCCATTTTTCTCTGGTAGTCTGACATGTCCATCGGTACTGCACCACTCCATTTGTCAAATTTCAGTATTACGAGGGTGTTGTTAGCCTTTAACGCTTTTAAAGCAGTAAGGTGTTCGTTGGTCAGCGGACATGTCTGTTTAGATGGTGTTAATAAATGTTATGCGATACTGGTGTTCTAAGTCTACCAGTTTGGCCTTCAGCCACCCGACCGACTCAACAGAAGTAGGTGATAACTTGGAGACTTGATCAAACATTTCAAACTGTGCTTGCGAATCAACACGGTTGATGTGTTTAGGCTTTATGCAGAATTTTAATCCGTATGCAAGGGCCTCCGTTTCAATGTTGTTGAGTACGTACGAAGATAAGTTCCTCACATACTTCTCTGGGTTGTCTAGTACTGACGTAGTTACCTTTTCAGTGCTCAGTGATTTGTTGAGGCGAGCATTCTCTGCGATTTTCACCTTGTGCACTGTTCCTGTGCAGAATTTAGTGAACTTCAAGAAGCCGTACAAGCTCATTTCTTTGGTGATGTATTAGACAGAACTGTGTGTGCACTTGAGGTTGGCTAGCTTGGACTGGGTTTCTTCTATCTGGTTGTTTGTCAATCGTCTCAGGTTTTTTCTTGTTGGACATATCCTGTCCGCCCTGAGAGATCTGAAATACCGGTGAGGAAATATTCCCGTCCTTAGGCATTCCTCGAGAAATCTCAATCGACACTCCTGTACCGAAATTTTACACTTCAGCTTGAGTAATCCATCTAATCGCTTCACAGTTGGTAATGGGAGGCGACGTTTCAGAAATTCAACACAATGTTTTCCCGTAGTGAATTTGAATAACGAAGACACAAACAACAGATTGCACGATTTATTGCTTGGCATTTAGCCATTTGTTAAAACTGATTTTATTAACATTTTCTTTTAGCTTGTTCTCTCGCGTGAACACTTAAAAGCACGTCTTTCTACATATGTTTATGTATTATTATTATTATTTACAGGATAATGATACTGAAAAATGTTGCCCGATTGAAATAGTACATATGGACAACTCTGAGATAAATTGTCATTTAAAAGCGTTCTTATCTTAATATCACATTGGTGTTTGTATAAATGAACACATATGCAATGAAACTGATTAAACTTGGTTGATTTACAATTCAAACTGCACAATTAGAGAAATGGGAAAATGAAATGAACAGATTTTGTCTGCTTGTGTTATTGTCATAGCAAGATTGCCACAATCTTCTCTACAATATCTAGACTGTAAGGCAGGGTATTGGATTGGTTTTTGAGTTGTCGAGATTGTCATGTGCCAAATGTTGTGAGCACCATCATGAATGAACAAGTGTGCAGTGAAACTGATTAAACTTGGCTGTTTTATGTGTCAAGTCTACATATGAGAGATAAATGGGGCGGAGGGGGGGGGGGGAAAGAGAGAATGACATGAACAGATTTAATCTGCTCCCTTTCCATGTAAGTACTTATACTGCAGTACTTACACAGTCATCATAGTAGAGCCTGCCGTGTGGGGAAGAGGCTCGGAACATCCAGAAGGCATTCATATGCCCAGTGTTTCCCCCACACACCAGATGCCCAGAAGATATCCATACATCTGGTGTATACGCCTGGTGTACCCCCACACACTAAATACCCAGAAGACATCCATACGCCTGGTGTTTTCCCCACACACCAGGTGCCCAGAAGATATCCATACGCATGGTGACCCCCACACACCAGATGCCCAGAAGGCATCCATTCACCTGGTGTTTCCCCCAAACCAGATGCCCAGAAGACATCCATATGCCTGGTGGGGACGTTGTTAGGTCCAGTTGGGAAGTTGGTAGGGCAATTCGACAAGTTGTGAGAGCAAGTGGAGAAGCTATTAGGACCAATGGGTGAGTTGTTAGGGCAATTCGATAAGTTGTGAGAGTGAGTGGGCAAATTGATAGGGTCAGCGGGTAAGTTGTCAGGGTAATTCAATAAATTGTGAGCTAATTGGGGAAGCTGTTAGTGTTAGGTCCAGTGGGTGAGTTGCTAGGGCAATTCGACAAGTTGTGAGAGTCAGTGGGAAAATTGATAGGGCTAGTGGGTAAGTTGTCAGGGCAATTCAAGAAGTTGTACAAGCAAGTGGGGAAGTTGTTAGGACCATTCCAAGTTGTGCAATATGGGGGACACTTCTGTATGTGATGTGGGACACAGTTGATTGGCATGGGAGTCACTTATATTTCAAGTGAGGGCTATTACTGTCTGAGGTGAGTGATATATTTGTATGTCATGAGGTGGGGGAATGCAGTCAATGTTTGTTATTTTTTCAGTGAATGTGTCATTTTTAGCTGTTTCTTTCTTTATTGTGTGTCACATTGTGACGTTTATATTTGGATGTCATGTTTTCTTTAGGTGCCTCGTTCAGTGTTTGTATCAGTTTTCAGTGTTTATGTCAGCAGTTTTCCTTGGTTGTGTCAGTTTTCATTCGTTGTTTCATTTTGTTGATGCGTCAGTTTAACACATCCAAGCTGCTTGGTTATGCAGATGATATAGATATTATAGGGCAAAGTGAACAAAAGACATTGGAAATATTGACTCACTTAAAGGAAAAAGCCCAACAGATGGGGCTGGTTATCAACCAAGATAAGACAGAATATATGGTAATTTCAAGAGACGGAATGGCTAGAAACTCTGGCCACATACAAATAGATAATATGACCATTAAAAGAACGGAAACATACAAATACCTGGGTACGATCTTCAACTGCTCCAACATCATAAGGGAAGAAATACAAACTAGAATCAACTCTGGAAATAAGATATACTATGCACTACAACATCTACTAAAATCAAAGGCGCTATCTCGTAACACCAAAATCACAATATACAAAACACTGATCAGACCAGTTGTGCTGTATGGCTCTGAAACCTGGAGTACAACAAAAGGAGACGAAGCCTTGTTACAAACCTTTGAGAACAAAATTTTAAGACGCATCTTTGGACCCATTAGGGATACACAAAGTGGAGAGTGGAAAAGAAGAAGTAACAAAGACATTTATGATCTGTTTAAGTCTCCGCTAATCACTGGTATCATGAAGGCTAATAGACTACAATGGCTGGGGCATATAGAAAGAATGGAAGATAATAGGGAAACAAAACTCGCTTACACTCAGGAAATAAATGACCGTAGACCCCGAGGTAGACCAAGAAGGCGGTGGAGAGATAATACATGTACAGACCTACAAGCACTTGGAATCAACGACTGGCAAGAGAAGGTCCACCAGAGAGACGAATGGAGACGGATTGTATTTGCAGCAAAGAACCTCAATGGCTCGGAACGCTGAAGAAGAAGAAGAAGAAGAAGTCAGTTTTCATAGGTGAGTCAGTTTGTCGTCATTTTTTCTTGAGTGTGTCATTTTCAGTTGTTGTCTGTTACATTTTGGCGGTCTTGTTTTCTTTAGATGCCTCATTCAGTGTTTATGTTATCAGTTTTCCTTTGTTGCATTAGTTTTCCTTGGTTGTTTAATTTTGTTGATGTGTCATGTTTGTTGTCAATTTCTTTTTGTGTGACGTTTACATTTGGATGTCATGTTTTCTTTAGGTGCCTAGTTCAGTGTGTGCATGTGCGTGTTCGCTTGCAAAAGAGAGATAGTACCTCACGGTCAGTGGCAGCCATATCCCAAGGGATAGATTGGATCCTATTTGGTTTCCATCTCTATACCTAGCTCATGTATGGCTCCACGAATACTGCTTGTGTACAGCAGTGGCCACACCACGGACAACAGTCTTGGCTGACTGGTTAAACTACATGAGTGAAATAGGGGTAATATCCTACTAAGGGAATATCCATCCCTAGTATACAAAAGACTGGGATGGTGAACAAGGCGGATGAATTTATATTGATCAACAACTTTGAAAGCGAAACAGCAGTGTGTGGCACACATGAGACACATTCAGGGCAAAATAGTGAACATGGCTGGCCATCATGGAAGAGATTGGGACCTCACCACCTAGTATTCCCCCCCCCCCCCCCAGCAATGCAATCACAACAGAAAGTGCGAGAGACAATGTTGGAGATCCATTGCAGCCAACTTTCATTGTGGAGATGGCACCTGATTGATTGACTGTAGTTAGTTAGTTAGTTAGTCGACATTAGTTAATTAGTTAGTTAATTCATGTTACTGTTTCTAGTGCACTGCACTGATTTTTGCGTGTGGATTAGTTTTCCCTATTACCAGTGTCCCCCGCAATCAGAAGAATCCACTCTAACTTCAGAGGTACTTGTAATTTGTTCCCAAGTCAAGGGCGAGAAGTCAACATTATAGTCCAACTGACCAGTGTAGGGGGTTAAACCTACTACCTCAGCATCAGCACACCGGAAGGTTAAGAGCAAGTGCTCTTATTCATTTGGCCATGCTGACCTACGTATTATTGGACTAAAATGTATTCAGATGATCAAAGAGAAGTCCTACTCAAAGAGATATACATATCACACGGATGGATGAACCAAGATTTCAACTCAACAGCAAACCCCTGACAGGGCAGAATAAATAGAGGAAGACCTAACAACAAACAGGGGAAGAGGTTTGAGAAAGAATAATATGGATAGGACACAGAGAGTACTGCAGGAGGTAACAAAAGTGGCCTGGCATAAGTTGTTCGAGGGCCTATGCTTCAATAGGGGATTAAGAGTAAAAGAATAAGTTGAATCAATACAAATTCCTACAAAATAGAACACTATGTAACACAAGCTACAATATCCATAAATCACACACATGAATACGCACATTGACATCACAAAATAGAACACTACGTAACACAAGTTACAATATCCATAAATCATACACATGAATACACACAATGACATCACAAAATAGAACACTACGTAACACAAGTTACAATATCCATAAATCACACACATGAATACCCACATTGACATCACAAAATAGAACACTACGTAACACAAGCTACAATGTCCATAAATCACACACATGAATACCCACACAGATGTCAGTTTAATTCTTTTTTTTTAACCAGATGGGAAGCATCTTGAAAATACAATAACACAATATTGAAAAATATATGAACACTAGAGTTCAAGCTCGTAAATTACAATTTTCTAAAGTCATTTTCAGAAAATTACACTTAAAGTATTAGCGATTAACATTTCAAAGGCAAAAAATAACTAACACTCTAAATATACTGAACTCTCCTCCCTCCACACACACAGTGCATCACATACATACACTCACCCACCCACATATAAAGCTGTCTCTGCATGTCCTATTGCATACATTATAATAAATCATTATCACCAGGTGCAACTTCTGCATTGGTATAAACAATCATCATTTACCTTTTTTTTTTGTATTTCATGGTGCAGTGATTTGACTTAAGCTAAGACGACTCTGGACAGTGAGTAAAATTGACCAATGGTCTTTTCCTCCCACTCAGTTATGCATCCTGATGTATGGGTAGGGGATTATAAGATCTGGAGGTGAAGTTGTCATCTTCTGGGGTAGTAGGTAGGAGCATCTCTTGTAGTGTTTATCATGATTAGTTATTTTTTTCATCTTGCTTAGTTTAAACCACATCACTCCTGTGATCGAGATCGTGACATCAAAGAACGTTGGCACTTTGTGATTCTCTGTCTCTCTTCTCCATCATCTCATGATTCTACAAGATGGTCAAGACAGGCTTCCAGTCACTAAGGGTGGTACTGTATTGAGGCTCAGCCCAGCATTGCACCTACTTGGTGGAGCTCTCCAGCAGAAGAACTTATCAATGGTTTGCTTATCTACAGAGTGGAAGTCAGCATGGCCAAATGGATAAACCACTGTCTTAAACTTCCGGTGTGCTGATGATGAGGTAGCAGGATCAACATCTACACCGGTCAGTTGGACTAAAATGTTGACTTCTCATCCTTGACTTGGGGACGTATATTACAAGTACCTCAGAAGACGGAGTTGGTTAGCCTCATGGCGATGGATACTGGTAACAGGGAAAGTTAACCCACACACACAAATCAGTCCAGCATGGATTATGCTCAAGTTCAAAGTGAATGAATGGGGAAAAAAATCTATAGAGTAAAGAGAGAGTTTTGTGGCTGGGAATCTCAGTGCACCTTTCTGTGGCTAGGATTCTCAGTGCACCTTTCTGACACAGTATCAACAACTTTATCACTTCTCTTCAATGAGAGGGTGGATTCTCAGTGCACCTTTCTGGCCCAGTATCAACAACTTCATCACTTCTCTTCAATGGGAGAGTGGATTCTCAGTGCACCTTTCTGGCCCAGTATCAACAACTTCATAATTTCTCTTCAATGGGAGAGTGGATTCTCAGTGCACCTTTCTGACCCAGTATCAACAACTTCATCAATTCTCTTCAATGGGAGAGTGGATTTCAATCTGGTTGAGAAAAATAACTTTGCCTAAACCTTGTCTGTGTTCTATCTAGCTTCCCACTAGGAAATGAAACCCTAACTTTCAGATGATTTACTGGGGAGGACACGGTCCACAACTTGTAGCTGAATAAGCCTTGGGCATAAGAAGCAGTGAGACGTACACTTATGTTTTGCCTCTTGCCCCATTAGAATGCCTTCAGTTAACAACAATGTGCAAAATTTGCTTCACAAATATCACATGTGTATGGTTTATTTTCTTTGTGTGCATCTCTATATACTGTCAGATGAGTACCATGCATACAGACTAAACCACAAACATCACACTTACACCGCTTCTCTCCTTTATGTGTTTTTTTCATTCAAGTTCAACAAACAGTATAAAGCCAACACCACAAACATCACACTTATATGGTTTCTCTCATGTATGTTTTTTCATGTGATTTAAGAATACAAGATGTTTTGAAAGTTACACTGCAGACTTCACAATTATGTGGTTTCTCCACCTGTAAGCACTCCTTTGTGTAGTTTCAGTTGACCAAATAGTCTAAAAATGTGTACTAAAAAAATATTTATATGGTTTATTTCCTGTATGTGATCTTTTGTGTGCTTTACATAGCTCCCGTATGTAAATTTTGCACCACAACTATTATATTTATATGGCTTCTCTACTGTATGTGTTCTTTTCAGCGCATTAAAATTAAATTGACTATGGTGTGACAATTCTGCACTGCAAATATCAAATTTATATGATTTCTCTCTTGTATGTGACTTTTGTGTGTGTATGTGACTTAGGTAATTTCAAATCACTAGAACATGTAAAACCAACAATACAAACATCACATCTGTATGGTTTCTCTCCATGTGTTTTGTTATGTGATCTCAGACCTACATGTTATGTAAAACTTGTATTACGAGACCACACTTTTACGATTTCTCTCCTGCATGCTTTCTTTTTTTATGTGTCCGCAGATTATTACGTTGTGTAAACGCTGCACCACAAACATCACATTTAAATGGTTTCTCTCCTGTATGTGATCTTTTGTGTGATTTCAGTTTACTATGCTGTGCAAAAGCTGCATCACAAACATCACATTTATATGGTTTCTCTCCTGTATGGGTTCTTTTATGTATTTTTAAAGTCTCAGATCGTGCATAACAAACACCACAAACATCACATTTATACGGTTTCTCTCCTGCATGTATTCTTTGATTATGTGATCTCAGTTTACTATCTTGTGTAAAAGCTGCATCACAAATATCACATTTATATCGTTTCTCACCAGTATGTGATCCAAGATCACTAGTCTGCGTAAAACTATCATTAGGAACATTACTCCAGTGTCCTCCTGCGTCCATTCTTGTTTGCACTTCTAAAGTGATTTCATTCACTGATGCTTCTTCATTTGACGTATTTGTCACTGTGTTTTCATTCTGCATAACAGTTGTGTCACTTTTACTTTCAAGCCATACAGCAGAACCATCAAACCCATCATTCATATTTGTTCTTGGATCATTGACATCTTTTGTCTGTACATCTTTCTTGTTGATTGTTTCAGTCATTCTGGAAGTCTGGTCTTCAGGCTGGACATCTGAAACTGTATGTAGCATATTAATTGATTAAAATTAAAAGAAATTATAAATATTTCTGAACATGTTTTCATATTTAAAAAAGCAGTTTCTTACTGTGATATCATAGTGCTATCACATTTTGTAGGTCTGAATGCAGGGAGGAATAAGTGGCCAATCTTTCCCTCACTTTTTCAGGTGTCCGACCGTCATCATCAAGTGCCCTGCCAGCTGGCATAGTTCTTGTCTCTCCACAGCTCTCAGATTTTGGTGCTCTGGATCAATTCTGTTGAAGGTATTCCACTATGCCACCGTCTCAGTCCATCCATCATCGTGTCTCTTTGTCTGCATCTTTTCCCATTGATCTTTCCAGTTCTCATGATGTTCTACAAAGCTTCTCGCTTCTCTTCTAATTACGTGACCAAAAAAGCTATTTGTCTCTTTCTTATTGTTGTATCAGCCTCTTTTAGGCAATCATTATTAGTTACTCTGTTACCCCACTGGATGAAATAAATGGTCATCATCACTCTTGACGGACAAACAACAGAACATTAGTTACTCTGGCAATCCAAGGTTTCGCAACATTTGTCTCAGAAACCACATCTCTGTTGCTTATAAATTCTTCCTAATTTGTTCATTTACGTTCCAAATAAGAACAGCACTCATAACAATACCAGCACAGTTTGTAATATATTTTGCTATCACGCCAGCTTTATTCATTACTTACTTCAAAACAACTATTTGCACATGCTCAAGTTCAGTTGGCAAACATTACCTTTAACTGTTACACAACAGTACAGTCTAGTATCTAAGAAATCCCGGGAGGGTTAACCAGGTCAACAGATACCTGAAGAAGTCAAATGTGTCTGCCAAAATGCGCAAATATCACAGCTCGGCTGTAAACAGGCACAACGCATCAAGAGCTCAAAACAACGATTTTGGACGAACAAAGAAGTATCTAAAAATGTTTATTAAAAAAGCAAACTGTCATTGCACCTATGTTTTACATGGCCCCGCAAGGGGAGGAAAGTTTAGCTACTCTGTAACCTACCTTGCATATCACAAGAGGTGACTAAGGAGAGTTGGTGTGAGACTGGCTACCTTATCTTGTAGACTACGTCAGCTGCACAATCCAATCATTCATGACCAAGCCTACAAAGGGCTGAGTGTGAGTCACATGGGTGTCTATGCTCCACTGGGAGATGGCAGGTACAAGAAGAAGAAGAAAATGTCATCGACTTATTTTCCACTGGGAGATGACAGGTACAAGAAGAAGAAGAAGAAATGTCATTGTCTTATTTTCCACCGGGAGATGACAGGTACAACAAGAAGAAGAAGAAGAAATGTTATTGACTTATTTTTCATCGAATCTGCAAAGCAGCAAGGGTGAATTTTATATGTTACAGACATAAAGACATGGAAGAAAACATGTCCAGAATATTCAAAGTGATTCTTGATTTTAAGAACTAAGAGGTAACTTATCGATGCTGTCAAAGGCTGTTTTATAGTATACAAATCCAATCTAACGTTGTGAAGACATTTCAATGCTTGTTCTAATATTATGCATATGGAGGTCAGCATGACTGAATGGATAAGAACACGCATTCTTAAACATCCGGTGTGCTGATGCAGAGGTGAGGCGTTCAACCCCTAAATCAGACAGTACAACTAAAATGTTGACTTCTCGTCCTGGACTTGGGGATGTAAATTACAAGTAGATCTGAAGTCGGAATGGGTTTGCCTGATGGCGAGGGATACTGGTAATAGGGAAAGCTAATCCACACACAAAATTCAGTCCAATGCTACCAGAAGTAGTGTGTATGGACTACGTTTGAGTTCAAAGCAGGGGAGGGGGGGGGGATAGTATGCATACTGTGGCTACTTGCAGGACTGTTAGGTCGGAAGCCTCTGTTCATCCCTTTGTTGTTTGTCAACAGTATTCGATGAATAATAAACAATTGCTGAAATATAGAGAGGCATTAGCAATTAGGTGGCTCCAGTCGGTCTTGTGCAAATAGAAAGAGGTTGTAGTAAATTTGAAATTACCATAGTAATAATGAGAGAGATCAAAGAGAAGCCAGGAATACTAATCGGAGGATATAATATAAACAACATACGCTATGCAGATGACACAGTATTGATGGCGGATAATGCAACAGACCTACAACAATTATTGGACATTGTAGTATCAGAGAGTGCACAGAAAGGACTCTCCTTGAATATCAAGAAAACAGTAACAATGGTGATATCAAAGAAAATGGGGACACCAAAATGTGACATAGAAATAGAAGGGGAAATTCTTATCCAAGTGGATAATTTTAAATACCTAGGGGCACTTATAACGTCAGATGGAAGATGTACAACAGAGATTAAGAGCAGAATAGGGCAGGCAAAAGCCGCATTTAAGAAAATGAAGAGTATCTTATGCAATAAGTCGCTATCCATGAATGTAAGAAAGAGAGTGCTAAAATGCTATATAGAACCAGTTTTGCTGTATGGCAGCGAATCTTGGAATGTAAATGAACAAATTAGGAAGAACTTAGAAGCAACAGAGATGTGGTTTTTAAGACGAATGTTGCGAATTCCTTGGACTGCCAGAGTAACTAACAACGATTGCCTGAAAGAGGCTAATGAAACTAGAACACTATATACAACAATAAGAAAGAGACAAACAGCTTTCTTTGGTCATGTGATGAGAAGAGAGGCATTGGAGAACATCGTGACAACTGGAAAGATCGAGGGGAAGAGAGGCAGAGGCAGACCAAGAGAAATGATGCTGGACGGATTGAGATGGTGGCATGGAGGAATATCATCAGCAGAGTTGATCCAGAACACCAAAGACCGAGATCTGTGGAGAGGCATGAACGCCTACGCCAGCCGGCATGGCACTTGATGATGACACACTTTTTTGTTTGGCAGTGAATCAGTTATGTGTTAAGTCACTATAATTAAATTAATAAAATGGTACTAAAATGTTACATAGATAGAACATGTTTTGCTGTATGGCAGTGAATCATGGAACATGAATAAACAAATGAAAAAGAGCTTGGAAGCAAACAAGATGTGGTTCATGAGACAAATGTTGTGACTACCTTGGAATCAAAGAGCGACTAATAATTAATATAACTATTGCCAGGAAGATGCTAATGAAAGTAGAACAGTATATACAACGATTCATTGGTCATGTGATAAGAAGAGAGGCATTGGAAAACATCGTGACTAGAAAGATCAGTATGAAGAGAGGCAGACTGAGAGAAATGATGCTGGATGGACTGGGACAGTGTCAAGGAGGAATACCATTGTCATCAGCAGAGTTGATCCAGAACACCAAGAACTGAGATCTGTGGAGAGATATTCCGCATTCCACCTACGCCAGTTGGCAAGGCACACAATGGTGATGATTGCTTAAGGACTTGCCAGATTAGATCTTTATTAAACTGCCTACAGTAATAATATTACACTAACAGTAATATATACACTTGAATGAAAGGAGTGCATGTGCATATTATTTTAATAAGTTAAAGTGATAATGATATTAATTATCATAATTTATTAACTGATTCACTGCCACATGCCACTTTAGTGACAGATTGTTGACAGTTCGTTATTTGTTTCATTTCGCGTATCTTCCTTAATTTTAATGCCCTGTAAATGACGTTTTACACCGGAAGGTCTGTCATTTCAAAACAGCGCATGAGAGAAAGAAATTATCTAAAATTTGAGCAGAAATTTTTAGTTAAATTGTGGTTACTTTTCTGATTTTAGAAATGACACGCTCTCTGGTTTTTGGCCTCGCATATTTGCATTAGATAATAGTTTTAAACAATGTTAATTATAATTATTGTGATTTAAAGGACTTTGTGAAAGATTCTAAACTGATAGTATGCGGTTAATGTGGTTATTCAGTTAAAATAGTTTAGCAAGTGGTCATAATGGAAAACACAACTAACCGTGAAAGTTCGTCATCATGTCGAATTATGCTTGTTTTAATTTCCTCCGAAGTCGGAGAGTGTCTGCCTGTACGGCGAGGAACCACCAGTCTGCACACCAATAAGCCAGACATGAGACAACGGATACTCACGCAAACCTCAGGTCCTGTATGACATCACACTGATGTTGGACAACAGGATACCTTCATCTGACATACAGGACTTTGCGTTGGAGCTTAAGCCAACGAACACAAGCAAGCAAGCAAGCTTGCTTTAATGGGCCATACTTATGCCCCTATGTTTGCTAGGCCTAACACAAATAAGCTGAGGGGTATTTAAATAATTAAATTTAAAAGAATAATAACTATAACTAAATAAAAAATAGTGTTTTTATTGTTTCTCAGTACAAATCTGATATTTTCTATTTTGTGCGAAAATGATGTGCTTCAAAATATGAAGTTTAATTGTGTTTTATTGGTGTTAAGGGGCAGTTCCTGTGATACTGGTGAAGTAAAGTGGTTTATTTATCATTATTCAGTAAATTTCATTGGATTATCATCAACGATTAAGAAGTAGTGCCTTGGTAAGTGGGAATTTTCAGTAATTGTCACCTGTCTTCACTTTGTTTTGTTTTTAAAGAAAATCTAACATCATCATAAGATCCAAATAGTTCTGCAGTGAATAATTTTATATAACTAACCCTAACCCTAATCACTTATTCACTGCAGAACTATTTGGGACCGGAATTCAGAAGAGTGCCATTTATTTCTAACCTCTGCCCCTAGCAATACTGACGTGTTCCGCGTGCAATCTCCTTTAATTTGATATATAATACAATATAGCTGCTACCACTTCAACCAGTTTTAGATCATTACATTACTGTGACACACCCCTACTTCCCATTTTCTGTCAGTCATCATTTTCTTTTTGGTCCAAACCCATTTTTTGTTTGGCAGTGAATCAGTTAATTTACACACATACAACTAAATCACTTCTGTTCTTTACATACAACAGATAAGAGAAGTAACGGCTGCAGCAGACAATACCAAATGAAAACTGTTACCTATGTCACTATGTGTGCGAAACAGTCTAAGTCAAACCTGTCCTGTATTGTCGCGTCGTTACTGTGTTCGTCTTGCTACCAGACATTTACAATCTTGCTATAATAACGAAATCACACATATGAAAATACACACTGTTTTCTACGAAATAATAGTTTATTAAAAATATAATTCTGGACCCCTTAATGATCTGAATGTATTATATAATCGTGGACACCCAAGAAAGAAGATAAGTAGCAAGCAATATAGAGAAAAAATTACACAAAATAGTAGACAAAAAATATTTCTGCCGAGATATTGTTTTGTTTCATCTTTGTGTTTGGAAATCCAAAATGTTGGCGTCACGCATATCAGACTAGCATGTATGTATAATTTTTACACTTAATACGTGCAATTTGAAGTACTAAAGTTAAAGAGAATACACGTTTAAAGTGTATTAACAATTTATCTGTATTATTTTCCCCACTTTTGATCATAATTAAAATGACTGAACATATTTTGTGCCGTAGTTTTCGTATCCGTCTATCCCGTTTCCGTTTCGTTTGTTGAGTCAATCTCGCACGGACTGGGCGTTGCAATTTATTTTAAAATTAATTGTAAATGAGAAAGTAGTTAGTGTTAGATGAGTATTTTTTTTTTTAAAAAGATGCAGCATTTGTCTTGTATTTTTGCATCTCTCATTATTGTTGGTCAATGCTGGTGTCTGTTGGAGACATATTTACAAATATTATTTTTCTACATGGACCCCATCGTACCCAGTTCAGAAGATGAATTTTCGGTACTTTTGCTTTCTTTCACCCCAAACAAAAGGGAATCCCAGGGTATGACGTCACATCCAGGGGTTCCCTGTGTTGCGCCGAACATTCAGGGGGTTTCCGTGTGTTGCGCCGTAGCTCGGTGCGCAAAATCTATGCGGCGGCGGTGGTGCGCTATTCTTTCACTTTCCGGTTAGGGTTAGGGTTAGTGTGTGTACCCTACCCCTAATCCTAACCGGAAAGTGATTGCAGGACCGATGCAAATGAGGATCGAAGGGAGACAGAAACGGTTGCCACAGCCTAAAGAAACAACACTGTGGTGTGGGGCAATTGAAACACACTGACACACACTCCAGCCGAACACAGAGGAGATCACCGTCGGCGCTAAATATAGCTGGTGACTCTAAATATAGCTGGCAAAGTTTGTTTGGGGTGAAAGAAAGCAAAAGTACCAAATTTTCTTTAATTTAGCCACTTTAGTGAAATTTTAAAAATTGGTTTGATATTGATTAAACCTGGACTGCTTTATAGGACTTGGAAAACGATTTCCAAGGGTACCTCATTCAAGTCTGTATGTTGATATCCAGATTTGTGTGTTAAATTTTAAAAATAAAATTGTCATAATAAAAGTAAAAGTAAGGAACATAGAATAGAGGCAGAGGGAAATAACTGATTTAGCTGATTTTAATTTGCTGCCCAGAAACAACAATTGTTTACGACGTGTTTAAAACTGCTACAACTTCTTTAATTTTGAGAAAACCCCTTAGCAACTATATATTTGACTGTAAATGAATTATCATGTTATGGCAGCATCATCATGCTTGATTATTTTTGATGACTACATTTTTGAATGTTAATGTTACATTACTTTGATCATGTTTTTCAAATTGGGTATTTAAAATTTACTAATGAGTACCACCTCAGCTACATAGGCCTTGAAAAACTAAATTCAACAGTACCTCAATGAAGCCTGTAACTGTACTCTGCTGGTCTCTGGTGATGGCATTGCAGACACGATTCGTAATGCCACTTTCCTGCGTTTGAAACACGACGGTGACCAATTGAATTTGGTAGCAGACCGTGTCGCGCTGGTTTTAATGTGTTGGTATGGGAGCCGGTCATTCAGAAAACAATGGCAAATTACTGAACGTAAAACTTGCCAAGACATCAACAATGGCAGTAAAATGCTGGTGTTGACGGCAAAATCCTGTAAAGAATATGCAACTTTAAAAAAAAAAAAAATACTGTGTATGTATGTAAATACAAATTCTAAGTGACGATATTGAATTTGAATGGCTGAATTAAACAAATTTTAACAAAGAAATACTTTGAACTTTAACAAAGAAATACTCAGGAATCCGCTCACTGAGCTACATGCTACTATAACATTTTTGTTTTCAACCACAAACATATTTTTGTTTTTGCATATCCTAATATATTTATAGGACATCGCTGTCAACACCAGCACTGCTGTTGATGTCTTGGCAAGTTTACACTCAGTAGTTTGCCATTGCTTTCTGAACGACCGACACCATACCATTTTCGTAAAAAACCAACACAACACATTCTGCTGCCAAATCAGTCGCAGCTGTAGAAAGAGACTGAGCCATATTGGATAAAACCCGGTGCAATGAAGTCAATCTCGAATGTTAAGACTTAAAAAAAAAGATTTCCTAGTTCCCCTTGAGCAAGTGAATCACACCAAGTTATGCACCTCAGTCTAGGCCAATATCTCAGATTTCAGCATTTGTTAGTGTAGTTCACTTCCTCTAGACAGATTCCATCCAAGGTAATATTCCTCTTGACAGATTCCATACCACCATTGGCACCTTGCCGTCTTGACAGACGATAGTTTGTGCTTTAAAAAGGCATAATAACTTTTAACTATGGCGGTAGCGAGTGTGACTGATAAGGCCAATTTGCGCTGTAAATGTCCGTTCACAGTGGGTGCATGTGAACACGTGGTCCTTTTCACCATCATGCACCATCTTACGTCTCAAACGCTTGGTGTGTGACTTTTCTGCAATAATTTTCTCCTTTGACTTTATTCCATTTCTGATATTTGCCCTCCATGCAACATGTTCAGCTGCGACTTGCTCCCAATGTGCATTATCAATGCCTGTATCAATCATGTCCCGCTTACACACATCTTTGTATCGTAGTAGAGGCCGACCCTGAGATCTCTTACCCATCTGTAATTCACCAAAAAAGATATCCTTTGGTATTCTACCATCATCCATCCGCCTAAGATGTCCTATCCATCTAAGTCTACGAAGACTGAGCATGGAATAAACTGTCACACAACCTGATCTTTCCAATACTTCAGTATTTGTGATTTTGTCTTGCCACTTAATACCAAGAATTCTTCGCAGACACCGCATATGAAAGCTGTTTAAATTGTTCTCTTGGTGTGAGTAAGTTGTCCAGGTTTCACTGCCATAGAGAAGAGTACTAAGGACACAGGCTTGATAGACAAGGACTTTTGTTTTGGCAGTAAGCTTCCTGTTCTCCCAGACTCTTTTTCTTAACCTGTTCATTGTTGTTGCTGCCTTACCAATCCGGATGTTGATTTCCTGATCTAGGGATAATTTGCTATTTACCACCGATCCTAGATATGTAAAATGGTCTACTATCTCTAGTTCGGCGTCGTCAATAAAGATTGATGGTACCCCATGTGCACCTTGTGACATAATCTGTGTCTTCTTTTTGCTAATTGTTAAACCAAATTCAGAACAAGCATTGGAGAATGCAGATAGTAGACATTGCAATTCTTCCTCAGAGTGGGTCGTAACTGCAGCATCATCTGCAAAAAGCAACTCTCTGATCAGTACCCTCCTAATTTTAGTCTTAGCCTTCAATCTCTGAGCATTGTAGAGGCCGCCATCTGAGCGTGAGTGAATGTATATACCACCATCCTGATCACGAAATGCATATTTCAGTAGAAGTGAAAAGTATATTCCAAAGAGGGTGGGAGCTAGTACACAACCTTGCTTAACTCCACTCTTGATTTCAAATTCTTCAGAAGTTGCACCATCAAACTTGATTATACCCTTCATGCCTGTGTGGAACGATTCCACAATGGACAGAAGAGTTGGTGGGCAGCCAATCTTCTTTAGTGCCTTGAACAGACCCTCACGACTGACCAAATCAAATGCCTTTGTGAGGTCGATGAAGGCAATAAACAGTGGTTGATTCTGTTCACGGCATTTTTCTTGCATTTGTCGCAATGAGAATATCATATCAGTGGTAGACCGGTTCTGTCGAAAGCCACACTGTGATTCGGGGTAGACTTGATCTCCTAGGACTTGAAGTCTGCGCAGAACAATTCTGGCAAATACTTTTCCAACAATACACAGAAGTGAGATACCCCTATAGTTGTTGCAGTCGCTCCGATCGCCCTTGTTCTTGTACAGTGTTATGATGCTTGAATCTTTGAAATCCTGTGGGACTTGTCCTTCACGCCAGCATAGCTCTATTAGCTGGTGGATCTGTATAGTGAGTGTGTCTTGCCCACTCCTGATAACCTCTATTGGAATCCCATCCTTACCTGGAGCCTTGCCAGATGCAAGTTCATTTATAGCACACTTAACTTCTGTTATGGTGGGAAGTGTGTCCAGGTGGTCAAGAGTTGGTAGAGCCTCTATGGCGTTGAGGGCATTATCCGCTAGTTTGGTCTCACTTGAGTAAAGCTCCAAATAGTGCTCTACCCATCTGTCCATCTGCTGTTTCTTATCAGTGATGACTTCTCCAGTCAAGGTTTTCAATGGTGCACTTCTTTTGATCACTGGACCACAGGCTTTCTTTATTCCTTCATACATGCTTCTTATGTCTCCCTTATCACTTGCGATTTGAATGGACTCACATAACTTGATCCAATAATCATTTGCACACTGCCTGGCAGCCTTTTGCACATCCTTCCTAGCTTGCCTTAGCTCACTCAGAGTGTTACGCGTTGGTCTTTCCTTGTTTCTTAAGAGAGCTTTCTTCTTCTTATCAATCAAGGGCTGCAGAGTCTCGCTGTTGGCCGCAAACCAGTCCTGCCTCTTATGATCCACAGTGCCGTAAACCTTTACGGCAGTTTTACAAAGAGTTTCCTTAAGTTTATTCCATTTATCATTTACTGTACAATTTTCTGGTATATCAGTGAAAGCGTCTTCAAGTTGCTGTTGAAACTGAAAGCACTTTTCAGGATCATGAGTGTTAATACTATTAATCCTGGGGCTAGATTTGTGTTTAGCTGTGTAGATTCTCTTTGGTCTCAGTCTAACCCTTGCAACAACCAAAGAATGATCCGTATCACAGTCAGCACTGTGGTAACTACGAGTCAATGATATATGGTTCAGATGTTGTCTCCGTGTGATGATGAAGTCCAGCTGGTGCCAATGGCCGGATCTTGGATGTTTCCATGTGACCTTATGCATCTCTTTTGTTTTAAAAAAAGAGTTTGTAATACATAGGTCATTACTGGTGCAATGCTCCAGCAGCCTTTGCCCATTTTCATTCATGCGACCGATGTTGTATTTTCCAAGGCACACTGGCCATGAACTCGAGTCCTTGCCCACACGAGCATTGAAATCACCGAGCATATAAATGTAGTCGGATTTTGGAACTGCCTTGATCACAGAGTCTAACTCCTCATAGAACAAATCCTTCACATCATCAGAGGAATCGAGTGTCGGTGCATATGCAGTAACAATGGTGGCAAACCCACAAGAGGTTGCCAAGCGCAGGGATAATAGTCTTTCATTTCCTCCTGCTGGAATTTCAATCATTCCCAGTAGCGAATTCTTCACTGCAAAGCCCACACCGTGTTGCCTTTTCTCCGCCTGCCCTTTACCCTTCCAGAAAAAGGTGTAGTTGTTTTCCCTGAGTGACCCTTCCTCAGCGAGGCGAGTCTCCTGCAGGCCAGCAATATCAATGTTAAGACGATTGAGTTCGGCATCAATCACAGCCGTTTTTCTCACATCGTCAATATTGGTCAAGTCAGTGGAAAATCCTGGACACATGGTTCTCACGTTCCAGGTTGCAAGCCGTAGCTTGAGGTTTCTATTTATATTTTTGTTTGTACCTGGTGCATTGGTTTTACAGCCTGCGATTCAGATTTTGTCCTAGCCCCAAGCACCCATTGAAGCAGGCAGGCTGTGGCGGATCAGCACCCAATTGGCTGGGGGCTGCCCAGCTTGAGGCGGGCGGTAGCTGATCAGTGACACCTATAGGTGTCTCCCACCGTCAGAGGCAACGCGTGGCGCCCCATGTCTACGCCAACTGACAAGGACTTATAACCCGTAACAGTTGCCTCTCGCTTTGATTCCGAGACCAGTTAAGACCAGGGATGGAGTTATTGCCTCTCCATAGCACAAAGCCTGGGCTAAAATATAGAGATCATGTGTTGCCCATGCAGCATGATCCCTCTCTCGGCCTGCCTAGTTCACTCCAGAGGAAAGGTAACACCCCTACATCTGGAACAAGACAAGCTGCAGAAGCTGCCAGATCAGCAAAGCAATGCTCTAACTGTCCGCCTGTCGGAGCTTCGATCCTAGACCAGTCGCCAACCAAGGCTTAGGGCCTGGTCTGCCCTGCCATGACAATTTTGTCTTTAGCTTGCATTTCCTCGCACCAGGGTAAGGCTTGTACCCTCCCAATTGCGCTCTTCCGCCCGAAGCCGTTGGCACAATGTGGGGTGTCGGGTTTGGTAAGCACCGCCCAATGTTCGGCGCTAACAGAAACCAGGTAGTACCGTCTACTGTTATACGGTAGCTCAGTCATATCTGACTAAGACCTGACCTATAAGATTCCATCCAAGGTAATATTCCTCTAGACAGATTCCATCCAAGGTAATATTCCTCTAGACATATTCCATCCAAGGTAATATTCCTCTAGATAGATTCCATCCAAGGTAATATTCCTCTAGACAGATTCCATCCAAGGTAATATTCCCTAGACAGATTCCATCCAAGGTAATATTCCTCTAGACAGATTCCATCCAAGGTAATATTCCTCTAGACAGATTCCATCCATGATAATATTCCCCTAAACAGATTCCATCCAAGGTAATATTCCCCTAGACAGATTCCATCCAAGGTAATATTCCTCTAGACAGATTCCATCCAAGGTAATATTCCCCTAGACAGATTCCATCCAAGGTAATATTCCTCTAAACAGATTCCATCCAAGGTAATATTCCCCTAGACAGATTCCATCCAAGGTAATATTCCTCTGGACAGATTCCATCCAAGGTAATATTCCTCTAGACAGATTCTATCCAAGGTAATATTCCTCTAGACAGATTCCATCCAAGGTAATATTCCTCTAGAGAGATTCCATCCAAGGTAATAATATTCTTCTAGACAGATTCCATCCAAGGTAATATTCCTCTGGATAGATTCCAT
Organism: Cepaea hortensis; assembly: GCA_963921405.1. Taxonomy (NCBI): domain Eukaryota; kingdom Metazoa; phylum Mollusca; class Gastropoda; order Stylommatophora; family Helicidae; genus Cepaea; species Cepaea hortensis. Next base: position 205,481,646 of record OY992877.1, read on the forward strand.
CCAAGGTAATATTCCTCTAGACAGATTCCATCCAAGGTAATATTCCTCTGGACAGATTCCATCCAAGGTAATATTCCTCTAGATTCCATCCGAGGTAATATTCCTCTAGACAGATTCCATCCAAGGTAATATTCCTCTAGACAGATTCCATCCAAGGTAATATTTCTCTAGAGAGATTCCATCCAAGGTAATAATATTCTTCTAGACAGATTCCATACAAGGTAATATTCCTCTAGACAGATTCCATCCAAGGTAATATTCCTCTAGACAGATTCCATCCAAGGTAATAATATTCTTCTAGATTCCATCCAAGGTAATAATATTCTTCTAGACAGATTCTATCCAAGGTAATAATATTCTTCTAGACAGATTCCATCCAAGGTAATATTCCTTTAGACAGATTCCATCCAAGGTAATATTCTTCTAGACAGATTCCATCCAAGGTAATATTCCTCTGGACAGATTCCATCCAAGGTAATATTCCTCTAGAAAGATTCCATCCAAGGTAATATTCCTCTAGACAGATTCCATCCACGGTAATAATATTCTTCTAGACAGATTCCATACAAGGTAATATTCCTCTGGACAGATTCCATCCAACGTAATATTCCTTTAGGCAGATTCCATCCAAGGTAATGGGCTCTCTCTTCTCTGCTTGTATGTAGGTTTGTTTTTCTTTAACTAAAAGTTTTGCCAGGGCAGAAGCCTTGTGATCTACACTTTGCAATTTCCCACTGCTGTGGGATTTTTAATGTGCACCACTTGCACACAGGACCTCCTTTTTTTGCCCTTATCTGAGAAGGCTAGATCATATCTCACTACCTAAGAGATCAGTGCGACGTGGTTCTTGGAAAAATTGTCCAGCCCTTTGCTGAGATCTTAACCAGACAGTCAACTGTGAGTCATGGTTCTGAGATATCCTACACTTTATTGAGTTCCTTGTTTATAAGAACTTAATTTTACTTATCAGCAGATGCACTTCTAAAAACATTTACGTCAGATAGAGGTAGTCTACATTTCTTGTTAATATAGTTATGATCAATTTGATTTTCATTATTTTCATCTGGTTACTGTGTGATGATTGATTATATTATATACTCATTAATTTATACTGTTGTGTAAAATGTTTTCATCATGATCAGGCAGTACCTGATGATTATATTATATACTCATTAATTTATACTATTGTGTAAAATGTTTTCATCATGATCGCGCAGTACCTGATGATTATATTATATACTCATTAATTTATACTGTTGTATAAAATGTTTTCATCATGATTGGGCAGTACCTCGTATCCTCATGTCGGTCTGGCTGCTTTCTGTATATGATATTTTTACATTAGTGAGCCCAGACATATAAGACAAACAAAATGATGGACACTGTGCCTGTCTTTGATGTTAAGTTTGTTTGGAAAGTTTTTCTCATCCAACGACACACACTGAGAAAACCTCAGGACAATATAACTAGACACTCTTGTCTGAAACCCACAAGGCAATGTAGCAGTAGACCTTAAAACACATGAAGTAGAAAATTACAGATGAATAATATTGGGAGGACATAGTATTGGGAGGACATAATATAGGGAGGACATAATATAGGGAGCTGTGGGAGATAGTAAAAGATAGAATGGGTTGTTTGGAGGTCTATACCCTAATGGGGGATACAGGACAGAATAAGGAGATAGAATGGGTTGTTTGGAGGTCTATACCCTAATGGGGGATACAGAACAGAATAAGGAGATAGAATGGGTTGTTTGGAGGTCTATACCCTAATGGGGGATACAGGACAGAATAAGGACATTGACATCACAGCATTTGATACATCACAGGTGCACAGTTCAGGTATCTTCAACTCCAACTGGCTTATTAGTTTATTATTCATTCAAACAGGGGTATTGTTTAATATTCACTTTATCCTGTATTTCAACATAACATACAGTACAGCTAATAAGTGCTTCAATGTTTGTAATTACTTTTAACTGTTTAAATTTGTTAATTATTTAAGCAGAGAACATCCATACTTCTATAGGATAGGAGCTGTCTTCAGAAATCGTGACAAAATGGAACACCTCCAAAAACCAGTAAACATTAAACAGGAATACATTTATGGGGTATGTTTTTACTGCAACAGTTTTTTTTTTTTTTTTAGCATATCCTTTACAGGACTTAGCTGTCAACACCAGCATCTTTCAGCTGTATGTTGATCTCTTGGCAAGATTACGCTCAGTAGTTTGCCATTGCTTTCTGAGCGGCCGGCTCACATACCCCGTAAGTTACCGATGCGATTCGAACCACTGCTGATTTGAACCGTCATCACGTTACCTTACGAGAGTATACGAGATTACGGAGAAAAGTCATAACCTCTAAGCCACGAAGCCGGCTGCAACAGTTTAGTCAACATTAATTAGCCTTTAATTCTTCTTTAGTTTTCATTGATAATGCTATATTTGTAGCCCTGTCGCCTGGATGAAATTTGAATGTTCCAGGTCAGGGTAGCAGCCTTATTACTTATTCAATTGAAAACCTTAAATGTTTGTTTAATTTTATTTGGTGAATATACTCTGAAAAGGTAAAGAACAAACGTATCACTTTTCAATGTAGTCACCACTGCGTTTAATGCAAGGCCTCCAGCGCAGATAAATTGCTTGGATTCCTGTAGAAACAAATGCCTACTCCACTCACACACTTGCTGGACTGACAGGCATGCATCACCATATTGAACCTTCATTCACCAGTAAATTTCTATAGGTTTCACCCCTTCACTGATTAAAAAAAAAATGTAAAAATGGGGCGGCCATCTTTAAACTGTCCTTATGATCTCACCATGTTTGTCTGCACTGTGATGTCACACGCTTAACACTTTTGAGATCCTTCACAACAATATTGACAGGTTACAAGACAATGGCATGGTTATTGTAAATTCTATAACACTTTTAAGGTTTTCAAGTCCCCTCGTACTTCTGCTTTAGTTCTGTACCCTATGTATCAAGTCTAGTAGCACACTAGAATAGTTCTAAAGGATGCTTTCACAATTCCACTTCCAGTTCCATGTTGCCATTCTTTTTGTGTGGCAGATTTTGAAATATTAATAGATGTTCGAACAATCTTCAGTAAATTGTTTTAAGGTTAATTGTGGTTTTGTTTTTGCTTTGGGAGTTCTTGGATTAACTCAGGTCTCTTGTCCATGTTTTCTCTGCTGCCAAGATGCATATTAACTGTGGGAGGTGGTGTTTGCTTCTTGTTATGACACTAAATGTCTAACCTGCTGCATTCTGCTGCCAGTATGAGACAAGGCATCAGCTCTCTCTGTCTCCGTAATTCTACACTGAGATAGTAGCCACTGGAGTCAGTGGATAAGAATCTTTAGAACGCGGGGTCCGTTAAATGTTTACTTGTAAGATTTTTGTATCTGTTATTATGTCTCTTCTTCTCTTCTCTCCCCTCTCCCCTCTTTAAAAAAAAAGACTGAAAATCCCAATACAATTTGTTTGAGGGACATTGATTTTGTGTGTGTGCATGCATGTGTGTGTGTGTGTGTGTGAGAGAGAGTGAGTGAGAGAGAGAGAGAGAGAGAGAGAGAGAGAGCGCGAGAGCAAGAAAAAGAGATTGATTGATTGTTTGTTGAGAGAGAGAGAGCATGCATGTTTGTAAAAGAAAAAAAAAGTTACACAAGAGGCTAAATTACACAGCTGACAAGCATTACGGATTGACACAAACAAGACAAGTAGAGAGACTACAAGCTATTACTGCCTGAAGTGGCACACAGTCATCTACAATCATACAGTTATTAACTTCTCTTCAGTAGAAATATCTTTTGAATTCCATGAAAGCTTGCATTTAGTTTTATCATTTATCCACGGTACACAATTTCTTTTCAGGATGCAGCAAATAGCCAGACAAACTTTCCATTTATGAATGAAATCATAAAGCAGGAAATGGATTGCAAAGTCAGTTCAATGTTTTAAAATGTTATATAGTGATATATCAAATCATATGTAATTAGTAATCATATTGTTGACACATGCTAGAGGTTTTTAAATGCTTCAATTTTCTGGTTGTTGAAGTCTAATTATTGTTAGTTTTTTTTTGTTATTTTTTCTTATATTAAAAACTACTCTCTTATTTGATTGGTATATGCTCAGGAGTAAAGATATGGTTGGTCACTAGAAGTGTATTAAAGTAATGAAACCACAGTTTGTCAATGAAGGAAAACAAAGAATTAAACATTAGTGCTAAACCAACACAAATAATGACTGGATGTTCAAGGTGTGTTTCATCTGTCTGTAAGTTATAGAAGCAGCAAACTAGCTCTTTATTAAGAACATAAACCCACTGTCACACGTTGTTCTTGATGATAATACCACGAAGTTCTTACGATGATATGCTCATGATATTATTGTGTGATGGTCGTTGTCTAGGTAACGATACTCATGGTGTGTCAATGGAGATATCTGTCTTGCAATGTAACTCACCCCCGCAGTGCATATTCACCAGTCATGAAACAAGATTGAGTTGGCGCACATAATCATTTATTCCAGAAATAAGACGAACAGACGGAACATATATATATATCCTGAAACAATGTAAATCCATAGAATATAAATATCCTCCTCACAATTTAACCAGCACACATCAATGCCTTCTCACGGCCTGCTACTCATCACATTCACAAGACAGGTAATCCAGCTACTATCCACGGCTGGATCTCCCACAATACAACCCACACATTGGGTTGGAGCCACTGCTCACTATAGAACCCACTCTGGTTCAGGCCTGTCTTCACAACCCGGAGCAAAACACAACCCCGTTGTCCGTGGACTACCGACTACCTCGGTATCTCAAACTCCACTCCCTCAAACGACCTGACCCGCAGTCGGTCTCTTCTCTCACTGACTTCACACAACACACAACTGTCTTTCGACCCATCCCCCCCTGGGGATTTCCACTCATATCCGCCCCATTATTTCTGAGGGTTGATTGTTTTCCTCGTAGCCAGGTCAGTCACTTTACTGTCTCCCACTCTCATCTCCATTCTTCCTCCTGCCCGGTCACTCAACTCAATGTCAATGACCCAGGCTTATGTCATCACCCCCCTCTTAAAAGAAAACTTCGTTTTCAAATATTGGGAGACTAAAACTTACTAAATATGTGACCCAGACATATAGCCTGGGTAGCCCTAAGTATGGCTGCACCTTACTCTAGCTACCACCCTAAATAATACACCAAATGCTCATATTACACTCCCATATTCCCCACACATAAATACAAACAACTTTCTATCTTGTGTACCAATGCATGAACTAATACATCACATAATAATAATACATCATAGGAAAGCATTATACTTATGTACTCACAAGTCTCTTACTACTTCACGACCACACAATACTATTTGTGTACCGACCCTATATCAGGTGGTTCTGTTCTTGCATTAACCCACCTCTGATTCCTGTCGATGCTGTGTCTACCTTTCATGTACCCATGACTCATGGTACCTCTACAATTACAACATCTGTTTGCTATCCCTAGCCCTGGGTCAGTAATGTCGCGAACACTCTTTAGACCTAACTCAACTTTTCTATCTGCATATTGCACCGTTACACTTGAGTCTCTGTTTAGTCTGAACTCTTTATTCAATCTTGGCCCATTTATCTGGCACCTTGCTTTCTGCTGCATATGCCTTATGCCTATGTGCCCTGCACATGCACTATCCTGAGCTGTTCTAGTATATCGGTCTCTATGTGCTAAAGGTACTGCTCCTTGCCCATGTGCAGTTCTGCTATCTGAAAACCTGCGAGTGAGAACATTGTTGTTCCTCTCGAAGCACCATCTACCTTTCTTTGACTGCCTATGTTCTACTCTCCTACACCCTTGGGAACATTTGTTCAGAGCAGTATCTTGTCTCTGGGAGCCACTAGCACTATATTTGGGATCCATTCTCATCTGCTCATCTGTACTATCCTTGTCCTGAGTTCCTGTGTCTACTCCAAGTGCCTCTTCTACCTCAGCTATACTTTCTAATTTAGGTTCTCTTGTGGTAACTACCGCATTACTGCTTACACTATATTTTTGGTCCCAATAAACTACTTCCTCTTCTGTACAATCTTTAACTCCTATAACATTTCCTATGATCAAATCAGCTACTGGTGAGTCCAAAACACACGCTGTCACTCTTCCAGTGATATATGGTGTTTTTACTGTTATTATGGCTACTGGGTAGAACTCTACTGTGCCGTTGAATGTTATGCATCTAATATTTTTCCCTGTATAATCCGAGGGATCTATTAAACTTCTCCTCACTCCGATAGACGTACATCCGGAATCCCTAATTGTTAATGCTGGTCTATCATTGACGAATCCCTGATGCAGCTTCAGGCTTCCTCCTTCATGCACTGCTGATCCTGCTTTCACTGTATGACCACATATTAGGACTGGCTGACTGTCTTTTTCAAAAAGAGGTTTGCACCCACTACAATCTTCATTGTTCAGCGTCTCAATTACTTGCGCTGCATTTGAGTGCTCTGTTTCTCTCATCCTACATTGATGGCTGACATGCCCCTTCTTTCCACATTTGAAACAGATAATCACCCTTTTACTGCTGTTCGTTGGTCCATCTGATGGTTGTGCATCACACTCTGCTGCCTTGTGTCTCCAGCTCCCACAATTCCAACATCCGGCATAATTTGGACGTCTCTGGAAGTTCCCTCTTCTATATGGGTACCGTCCTACTCTACCAACATTGTTTCCTCGGACACCATTATCTTGAAGTTCTTGCTGCTCACCTTTCTGTGCTGAATCCACACTTTTCGCCCTTGGTCTGATGACTGGATTCTGGTCCTGTTTAGTGTACGCCGCACAGACTATTTCCTCACTCATTAGTTTCCCAATCGATACGTTAGGATGTGCAGTCATGTAGTTTTGCCCTAACTGAGACATTGTGTCTATGTCCTTTGGCTTCCGTTCCTCAAAGAACGCCACTAAATTAGAATTGCATGCAGATACTACCTTGTCTCTTAACATTAGATCTACTAATTTATTAAAATCTTTCCCTATTTCTGCAAGCTCCATCCATTTGTTAAATGTATTCTTGACTGTGTTAACAAAGTCTGTGAAATCTTGATTTGTCTCTGGCACTAACTGTCTAAACTTTGTCCTATATCCATGCTCAGTGAGTTGGAACTTAGTCAGCAAACGTTGACGTAAGATAGTGTAGTTGTTCCTTTCTTCTACAGGTAAATTGAACATGGTGTCTAGTGCCTTGCCCGTAAGAAATTCGCCAAGTCGTATTGCATACTCTGCCTCTGGAATGCCTAATGTTTTTACAGACGATTCAAATCTCCCAAGATAGGATTCAAGGCAATCCCGGTCCGTAAAATATGGCAGTTTTAATCTCTGTGACGACTGCGACGGTCTTCTGCTTTCCTCACTTTGACCTTTCGAAGATAGTTCTAGTTTTTTTAACTCAATTTCAGTTTCCATCTTAATCTTCTCTTTCTCAATTTCCACCGCATTTGTGTGTTTTAACTTTTCAAGTTCCATTTGTGTCTCTTCCTGTAGACGCTTGTTTTCCATTTCAGCTAGTTTTACTTGTGTCTCTTTCTCTTCCTGTAGACGCTTGTGTTCCATTTCAGCCTGTCTTTGTTCTCTCTCAGCTAACTTTTCTTCCTGCAGGCGTTTTGCCTCGAGTTCTGCCTGTCTCTGTTCTCTTTCGGCTTGTCTCTGGTCTCTTTCAATCTGTTGTTGTTCTTTTGCTTCGGCATACTCTTGTAACTCTTTACCTTTCAGGCCTATTCTTTCACCTGCTTCAATATATTCCATTAAAGTAGGCATCTTGTACTTGTGGACACGTTGCTGTCTGTCAGCCAACTATAAATGTGAAGACTCTGCTGTTAGTCTTTGTGTCACTTCCCTACGTACACCAGCACTTCCTGTGTACGTAAATTTGTAGTGCTAAAATATCACTTTGTACTCACCCAGTCACTCTATAAGCACTAGGTAGTGAGGGGGGAAGTATCACCTATACTCCCTTATATCTCTATATCTATGACCAATAGTTGTATAACATTTCTGGAAATATTGTTAAACATACATATAAATACATATACAAAACGAATGAATGATAACACTAAATGTTGTCAATAAAAACGTTATACTCACAAGCCAAGTACACGGAGACGATGATCACAAAGAAATAAACCACAGTAACAACCACAAGCTTGTGTAGGGACACCCACAGTGCGCGTAACATATAAACTGACTCAGATACCACTAGATAGTAGACACGACAAAAGTGCACAATAATAACATATATCCGAACACCGCAAATATCATATGCAAATATTATGAAAAGAAAGAGAAACAAAACCAATTTATAGTATCAACATATACACAAATTTGACGTCAGACCACTCGGCTCTAGATATTGGTTAAGACTATTTCAATGCCACTGCATGACACGTTAACTCATTAACGTTTTCCTTACAAAAATATCGTAAGCACCAGAAAGAAAAATAGATTTTTGTGCTGTATCCCGACTCTCGAGAAACAACCCAACAATCCCCTACTCTTGACAAACACCGGACCACATACAAGTAACAGCTTAACAACCGAAAACAATATTTATAAGACAATGAGCAGCAAACAGAATGTCCAACTCGTTGGCCGACAAATATGTGCTCATTAATCCGTCGCCACAAGTTCTTTTTATTCAGTCACCAAAGTTTTTGTTCGTTTTAATATTTATTCGCAATCCGCTGGAAATGTCTACGACACTAGATTTCAAACCGACTTCTTGTTTTGTTGAGTGGTTATTGAATTCACGTGGTGATCAAAAGTTCCAACTGTCGGAAACGTTGACGGTAATAATAATTATCCACAGTGTTCTTTGATGTGTTGTTACTTTCGTTGCGGAGATGGTGCTTTGCTGTATCATATATGTTATAGATTCACCAAAAGAAAAGACCAAAATAATGGCAATAAATGTTCAACGCTTTCACTCTGTACAGTCAGTTCTTTTTGGCAACTGTATGCAACTATGTTCGCGGAGATGCCACGTCATCAATCGTTGACAAAATGTTTGCTGATGATAAGGTAATGAACACAACAGGCTTTTAACAAAGCCGAACATAAAGTCTAGTTTCACACAAAAACAGCTTGTTTATCCAGTTCCACTATGGAACATCTCAGTAACTTTCCACTGTCCATGGCCTTGACCTTGCCGGACACCTCAGTTTCTCTTTATCACTCTCAGTGAAAAATTCCTCCGTAGAACAGTTTTCACACAAACTTGACTGCCCCACCCGGCTGCGGTAGGGGTACCGTTACTATCCCCTTCAGTCAACTGTCCGTCAAATCAGCGACTGCCAATTTTTTTCTGTTTTCCAAACATGTACTTCCCCAGTACCTGGACGCTGGTGTACCCACCCGTCCTATTTACTGCGTCGAAAAATCTTGACCAGTCAACTTGCAACAACACCGTGCGCTTGCCTCCAGCACACACACACCTGTCAATTATCTTTGGTTCCCAATCCTGTCATTATCACCGACAGCGGATGTTCTACACACACACACGCTGCCCTCGCCACTCTGGATTCAACACTGGTCTTTCATTGCCGCGTCTGCTAGTTTCAGCACTCCTGACTGGTATCAAATTTACCTGTCACCGTAATGGACTCTCCCAGTTAGTCTGTATGGCGTATCTTTATCACCGACTTTTGTGCTGCCGCTGTTTTTTTTGACACCCCCACTCGCTTTAGCGATATGGTTGGTTCCAATTCACCTGTAGTGGACTTGACGTGAACTGCTGTAGCCAGTTACCGCACGGAGAAAAACTCACTGTTTATACGGGGGACACACTCCGCTGTCCACCCTCTCTCCGCGAAGAGCCCACAAATATCTCAGAATGACAACACAGTCTATAATGTTCTTGACCGTACGTAGCCTTCCAGATACTCCTTACTAAGTGACGAGCGCCCAGATGTCACACGTTGTTCTTGATGATAATACCACGAAGTTCTTACGATGATATGCTCATGATATTATTGTGTGATGGTCGTTGTCTAGGTAACGATACTCATGGTGTGTCAATGGAGATATCTGTCTTGCAATGTAACTCACCCCCGCAGTGCATATTCACCAGTCATGAAACAAGATTGAGTTGGCGCACATAATCATTTATTCCAGAAATAAGACGAACAGACGGAACATATATATATATCCTGAAACAATGTAAATCCATAGAATATAAATATCCTCCTCACAATTTAACCAGCACACATCAATGCCTTCTCACGGCCTGCTACTCATCACATTCACAAGACAGGTAATCCAGCTACTATCCACGGCTGGATCTCCCACAATACAACCCACACATTGGGTTGGAGCCACTGCTCACTATAGAACCCACTCTGGTTCAGGCCTGTCTTCACAACCCGGAGCAAAACACAACCCCGTTGTCCGTGGACTACCGACTACCTCGGTATCTCAAACTCCACTCCCTCAAACGACCTGACCCGCAGTCGGTCTCTTCTCTCACTGACTTCACACAACACACAACTGTCTTTCGACCCATCCCCCCCTGGGGATTTCCACTCATATCCGCCCCATTATTTCTGAGGGTTGATTGTTTTCCTCGTAGCCAGGTCAGTCACTTTACTGTCTCCCACTCTCATCTCCATTCTTCCTCCTGCCCGGTCACTCAACTCAATGTCAATGACCCAGGCTTATGTCACCCACCACCTGACAAAAGACAAGCAAGATTTTGAATAATAATAAAATATTGCAACACAGAAGCCACCAACAATATATTGTACCGCTTATTGCCTGGTATATTTCGCTGCATCTTGTCAGGTGCATACTGCAGAGTTATATCTCATATGAAGTGAGTAAATGAATAATAGTTAAGCTGAAACAATTAAAAACAAATAGTCACAGGTATTGTTCGAATGTGGAGAATCTGTTATCCTCATATAAGAAAATAATAGAAGCTGTACGATTTTGCTTATACAACCTGATGGCAAATGTATAATATACAAACCACGAACGAATTAACTTTATTTTCAAAGGGTAACAAATTGGGCATGCAGGTCCATCTTACATTCGGCCCTTCCAATCACTCATCTTTCATTCATCAATTGAGCATGTTACATTCACATAGGAAAAACACATTGTCAAATTAATTTTGTAAACGTAAACAATGCATATTACCATGTTATGAGACACACATACATACGCACATTCATAAACACAGACGTACTCACACATACTTGCATACATACTTACATCATGTGCAGAAACTCTCACAGTTATGCACACACTCAGTAACATACAAATACACACTCCCTCGCATACACTGCATGCATGCACACATACCCCCACAAACATACACACACATACACGAACATACACACACACACACACATGCATGCACATACACTCATCGCACACATACACACCCATATACACACATACACATGTACACACATAAACACACATATACATACATACACACAAACATACACACATACCATCATATACATGCACACACACTCATAGACACAACACACACACACACATCTAACACATACACACTGCTCACATAATCACTAAACTTATATGAACAAACTCCCACACTTTACACACACATACACTGATGATTATCGTGAGCATCCTCACAAATAACACACAAACACACACTCCCTCACATAACACACAAATACACACTCCCTCGCATACACTGCATGCATGCACACATACATACACAAAAATATACACATACATACACAAACATACACATATACACATGCACATACACATACCTACACACATTCATACCCATACACACATACTTACACACGCATACACATTCACACATACACACATTCACACACACACAAATGTAAACACACATAAACATACACACACAAGCATACACATAAAGACATGCACAAACATACACCCACATACATACATATATAAACACATACACACCCATCCACCCACACACATACACACTGCCTCACATAATCACTAAAACTAATATGAAAAAACTTCCATACTTTACACACACATATACGCTGATGACTATCGTGAGCATCCTCACTAAAACATTTAAAATTGGGGGAAATGGAAAATGGTGAAAATGAAAAAAATACGTTATACATTGTGTAACCACCTCAGTTCTAGAATGTGAAACTTAATAATATGTCAGTTCTTTCTACTGACTTGTGTACATTTTTTCACCAGACTGAACCTGATATTGAAAGCAATCCCCAAATTGAAACTGGCATGATGGAACATGAACAACTTAATCAGGTAATTGAGTTATTGCTGCTTAATTTATTAGCACCTCATACCCATTAGGCCTCAAGGTGTGGAAGGAGTCGTGTACTTTTTTGCAGTGATAAAGAGGTAAGGAAAGGCCACGGGTGATAGACACATTACACCTTGAGAAAACCCAAGAATAGTTAACTAGGAGGTCTCTTCACTGGAACCCACAGGCCAACACAACAGGGAGACCTAGAAACACTTGGAGAACACAGAGACAGCAATGAAACACCCGGAGAAGACAGGGACAGCAATGAAACACCTGGAGAAGACAGGGACAGCAGTGAAACACCTGGAGAAGACAGGGATAGCCATGAAACACCTGGAGAAGACAGGGACAGCCATGAAACACCTGGAGAAGACATAGGCAGCAATGAAACACATGGGGGAGGATATGGACAGCAATGAAAAACCTGGAGAAGACGGGCAGCAATGAAAAACCTGGAGAAGACAGGGGCAGCAATGAAACACCTGGAGAAGACAGGGGCAGCAATGAAACACCTGGAGAAGACAGGGGCAGCAATGAAACACCTGGAGAAGACAGAGGCAGCAATTAAACACCTGGAGAAGTCAGGGACAGCAATGAAACACCTGGAGAAGACAGGGACAGCAATGAAACACCTGGAGAAGACAGGGACAGCAATGAAACACATGGGGCAGGACATGGACAGCAATGAAACACATGGTGAAGACAGGGACGGCAATGAAACACCTGGAGAAGACAGGGACAGCAATGAAACACATGGGGCAGGACATGGACAGCAATGAAACACCTGGAGAAGACAGGGACAGCGATGAAACACCTGGAGAAGACAGGGACAGCCATGAAACACATAGGGGGGGGGGGGCATAGACCAGGCTGCAGGTGATGGTAAAATATAGGATGCCTTGGTGTGAGTTAGTTTAGGGCCTGTACCTCAGCATGGGATAAGAGACAGAAGAAGAAGAGATACAGAATAGGTACAGTGTTCTAGAAAAAGAAAGCAGTATAGATGAATAATGGCAAATGCTCAAGGAGTCATTACAATAGACATTAAAAGAAAAAATACAAGAAGTAAAGAAGACAGTGGTAAAAGCAATGAATTACAGAAAATTCTACAATTGAAGGACATAGAAGATAATGTAAACCAAATAAAAAAAAGAATATTTAAAAATACATAAAGAAACAATAGAAAATGTAAAACAGTGAAAGAATCCTGGCTATATGGTGTAAGAAGCTTGGGGAGGAACAAGTAAACAAAATCTTTGTACGAAAAGATATCAAGAATTAGAAAGCCTACAACAAGTAGTTGTCTGAAAACAAAAGAATATAGAATATTAATGGTAATTGTAAGATGGACAGAGTATATAAGAGAGTTATAATAATCCATCCATCCATCATGTGCCAAGCCGGTAAGCGTGGGCGGTCATGTTCTGCCATCTCACTCGATCACCAGAGTCGTGGATCAGCTCCGTGTTTCTGTCTCGGCCATGCCACAAGGCCAAGCCATCCAGGTACTTGCTTCTAGGTCTTCCCCTTGGTCTGTTCCCCTCGATCTTACCAGTTGTCACCAAATTCTCCAATCCATTTCTTCTCATAACATGCCCAAAAAATTTTGACTGTCTATGTCTAATTTCTCTAATCAATTTACGATCTTCATTTGTTTCTTGAAGGACTTGTTCATTGGTCTTTCTGGCTGTCCATGGTATTCTTTGCATTTTCCTCAGAAACCACATCTCTACAGCCATCAGATGTTTTTCAGCCTGACTGCTCATTGTCCACGCTTTACATCCATATAAAAGTACAGGTTCAATGTAGCATCTCAACACTCTTTTTCTCGTTTCTTCTTCTTCTTCTTCTTTCGTTCGCTTGAAATATGTCTATAACTGCAGTGCTCTCTCTTGTATGAATTGAACTGTCTTTTTCAGTTCACACAGCGGTCCACAGAGTTTATCTTCCACTGTCGTCTCTCTAGGCCAGAAGGTTTGCCTAGATATGTTATATTTTGGGCAGTCTTGGAGTATGTGCTCTGCTGTCTGCGACGCCAATCCACATGTACACATGGCTGTGTCACCAATCTTGAATTTTGTATACATGTGGTTGCGTAATCTATTGTGCCCTGTTCTGAGGCGCAGAATAATGACTTGTTCTGGTCTATCCATAACGTGGTAGTCATCTTGAGCAGGTTTTGCTGGCTTTCTGACTGATTTGATCATTCTTTTCTTTTGGTGGTATGTTACAGGCACATCAGGCTGTTCTTCTTTGGCTCCTTCCTTAGCCAATTGATCAGCTCTGTCGTTCCCGGGTACTCCACAGTGGGATGGTATCCACTGTATGGTGACCTTATGCTGATTGCTAAGTTCAGAAAGTAGTGTCCTTAGTACTGGCAATTTCCCAGACAGGAGAGCCTCGAGTACTGATTTTGCATCTGTCAATAGCACCACAGGTTGTGTACCATTGCTGGTATTTAGTAATTTCTCTGTTGCTATCTTGATTGCCTCAATTTCAGCATCATAGTTATGGCAGTACTTTCCTGTTGGTACTCTAGCTGTGTCCCTGGTATTATTTGGGTATTCTATGTACACTCCAGCTCCTCCATTTCGAACAGCATTTTGTGCTGACCCATCTGTGTAGACTCGGATCCAGAGGTCCTGTGGGTATTCTTCATCAAGGAAGCTGAGAGTGGCTGTTCTGCGCTGCACACTGTTCTGATCTTCCTTGTCAAATATTTCTCTCACTTTTGTCTGGATTTGTAATGATAGTCTATGCTCATCTTTCCATGGAGTTCGCTCTGGAATAGTTGTTAGGGGGATACCAACTGTGGGCAGATCGGTGGTTTCTCTGCAGAGTCGTTTGGCCTGGTGGATAAAACTACTTCTTTTCAACCGCCCCATAGCTAGGTTTTCAAATCTGTTCTTCATAGGGTGGCCTGGCAAGCTGAGGAACTTTTCTGCTTGTATTAGCGTTTTCGTATCTCTGCGCTCACTCAGTGCTTGTGTCCTCATCATCTTCTCCATTTCCACTATAGGGGTTGATCTCATCCCTCCTGTGGTGACTGCTTGGTTTTGCACTTTGTCCAGCTCTTGTAGTGTGGTTTTTGCTGCCGAACACCATGCAGTTGACCCGTATTCCAGGTGTGGTCGTGTGCTCTGTTGATAAACTTTGCTAAGTATTTTTCCACTGGCTCCCCATGTGGTTCCACTTAGCTTTCTCAGGATGGCTATTTTCCTTCTGGCTTTTGCTACTGCTTTGTTGATGTGCTTTCTCCATGTCAGCCTGCCATCAAATGTTACTCCAAGGTATGTTGGTTCTTTATCTTCTCGTAGGGGTGTTCCATTTATCTGGATGGTCCCTGCCTTTTGTTTTGGAGAGAGGGTAAATAGGGTGGTGCTGCACTTGTCAGTGTTTATGCTGACACACCATCTATTTGCCCATGCAACAAATGTATCTACAGCTCTTTGTAGTAATCTCGTGGCCACTGATGCATGTTCATTTGTGCTCCATAGAACCAGGTCATCGGCATACATTGCGGCTTTAATTCCATGCGGTAGATTAGCAACAAGATCATTGATGAAGATTAGAAAGAGTGTGGGGGACAATACTCCGCCCTGGGGAACTCCGTGACGCAGTAGTACTTTCTTGCTCTTTAGTCCGCCTATCTGTACTCGGGCTCTTCTGTTGTGCAAGTATGCTTTCACCCATTTGTACATTCTTCCATTGACTTTGCAGTTTCTCAGTTTATTCATCAGACCTTCTTTCCAGACTTTGTCAAAGGCTTTCTTCAAATCTATCCATGCCGCAAGCACCAGCTTCTTCTCTTGGAATGCATCCTCAATTTCTTGAGAGAGGTAGGTTGTCTGATCTTCCGTAGAGTAGCACTGCCTAAAGCCAGCCTGCTGTGGCACAAGGATGTTTTTACTTTCAATGTACCACTGCAGTCTGTGATTGATGATGCGCTCCAGTGTTTTGCAGAGACAGCTGGTGAGGCTAATTGGTCTGTAGCTAGAGGCAATGGAACTATCTTTCCCTGATTTTAGGAAGGGTATCATGATTGCTTCTCTCCAGGCTTGTGGAACACTGCCTAAGGTCCAACTGTTATTGAAGATCTGCAACAGCTTTGCTTTGGCCTCTGTTCCTAGGTTCCTGATCATTTCATTGGAGATACCATCAGCTCCTGGTGACTTTCTCATTTTCAGTTTTGATATGGCTAGCTCCAGTTCGCTGATTGTGATGGGTGCCTCCAGAACCTCATGTACTATTTCGTTCTGTCTTGTATGTTGCCGTTTCTCTTGAATCTCTTGTTGTTTCTCTGGACTGATTTTGATATTGTTATCTTGTGCGAATGAGTCCGCAAAATGGTCAGCTGCTTGCTTTCTTGTTAAGATGTTTCCATCTTTATGTAGTGCAATTTTTGAGTTTCTCCCTGTGCCCACATCGTTAAGTTGTTTTATTAGCTTCCACAATTTCCTTGTGTCTCTTTCAAAGTTCAGAGACTCTGTTTTCTCCTGCCAGCTTTTCCGTCTAGCCTGCAGCTTGGCCCTTTGAAATTTGGCTTTTGCATGCTGGAATTTATTGTGGTTCTCTTGGCTGGGTGTGGCCTCTGCTTGCTTTCTACATACTTCCACATCATTATGCAACTGTTCCAGTTCACTACTCCAGTAGGGTTTATATTGTTTACGGGCTCTTGGTACTGTTTCTCGCGCTGCCTGTAGTATGCATTTCCCAAACTCTTCAACTACTTTATTTATGTCTTTCTCAGTGTTCAGGTTTCTAACCAGTATGCTGGTGCGATGCTTGTATACTGCCCAGTCTGCTTTCTTGTAGTTCCACCTCGAGAGTGTGCTGCTTTCACTTACAAGCTCATTTTCTACAGTTAGAAAGACTGGTCGATGGTCACTGCCACCTAGTTGTTTCCCAACAATTTGTGTAATGTTCCACTCCAGGTCTGGTGAATGAAAAGCCAGGTCAGGTGTAGTTGTAGAGTGCCATGATCTCGAGTAGAAAGTATGTGGGTTGGACGGCTTGTTAACCAAGATGAATCTATTCTCATCCTGCCAGTCTTCCAGTCTCTCTCCTCTCTGGTCCATGTGATCATAGCCCCAACTCTGCGAGTGGCTGTTGAAATCGCCGCACACAATCATTTTTTCTGTTAATGGTAGTGTGTCCAGTGCCTGTGGACGGTCACTTGGACAGTAGTAATTGATCAGATGTAGATCCGGCATGTAGGGCCCGGCACTGCACCTGCCTGGGGGTCCAAAGCAGGGCGAGCACCATAACGTTTAGCAGCAGTCGACATATTCCATTTTGCGTAATTGCGTGGCATCCTGATTTCTGTGGTGCGCCTCCTGGCTGGTTGCCTCCGTCTTCAGCACCTTTCCTTTGCTAGAGCAGACTGTGGTCTCACTCGAGTTTAGATGTGTACACACACACACACGTGTCTGCACATGCATGTATGTGTATACACATCTAGAGCACACTGGTTATTTTCCGGCGCCAGATACTCGCCGTCACACACACAAATGTAAACACACATAAACATACACACACAAGCATACACATAAAGACATGCACAAACATACACCCACATACATACATATATAAACACATACACACCCATCCACCCACACACATACACACTGCCTCACATAATCACTAAAACTAATATGAAAAAACTTCCATACTTTACACACACATATACGCTGATGACTATCGTGAGCATCCTCACTAAAACATTTAAAATTGGGGGAAATGGAAAATGGTGAAAATGAAAAAAATACGTTATACATTGTGTAACCACCTCAGTTCTAGAATGTGAAACTTAATAATATGTCAGTTCTTTCTACTGACTTGTGTACATTTTTTCACCAGACTGAACCTGATATTGAAAGCAATCCCCAAATTGAAACTGGCATGATGGAACATGAACAACTTAATCAGGTAATTGAGTTATTGCTGCTTAATTTATTAGCACCTCATACCCATTAGGCCTCAAGGTGTGGAAGGAGTCGTGTACTTTTTTGCAGTGATAAAGAGGTAAGGAAAGGCCACGGGTGATAGACACATTACACCTTGAGAAAACCCAAGAATAGTTAACTAGGAGGTCTCTTCACTGGAACCCACAGGCCAACACAACAGGGAGACCTAGAAACACTTGGAGAAGACAGAGACAGCAATGAAACACCCGGAGAAGACAGGGACAGCAATGAAACACCTGGAGAAGACAGGGACAGCAGTGAAACACCTGGAGAAGACAGGGATAGCCATGAAACACCTGGAGAAGACAGGGACAGCCATGAAACACCTGGAGAAGACATAGGCAGCAATGAAACACATGGGGGAGGATATGGACAGCAATGAAAAACCTGGAGAAGACGGGCAGCAATGAAAAACCTGGAGAAGACAGGGGCAGCAATGAAACACCTGGAGAAGACAGGGGCAGCAATGAAACACCTGGAGAAGACAGGGGCAGCAATGAAACACCTGGAGAAGACAGAGGCAGCAATTAAACACCTGGAGAAGTCAGGGACAGCAATGAAACACCTGGAGAAGACAGGGACAGCAATGAAACACCTGGAGAAGACAGGGACAGCAATGAAACACATGGGGCAGGACATGGACAGCAATGAAACACATGGTGAAGACAGGGACGGCAATGAAACACCTGGAGAAGACCAGGTGCCTCCAGAACCTCATGTACTATTTCGTTCTGTCCTGTATGTTGCCGTTTCTCTTGAATCTCTTGTTGTTTCTCTGGACTGATTTTGATATTGTTATCTTGTGCGAATGAGTCCGCAAAATGGTCAGCTGCTTGCTTTCTTGTTAAGATGTTTCCATCTTTATGTAGTGCAATTTTTGAGTTTCTCCCTGTGCCCTCATCGTTAAGTTGTTTTATTAGCTTCCACAATTTCCTTGTGTCTCTTTCAAAGTTCAGAGACTCTGTTTTCTCCTGCCAGCTTTTCCGTCTAGCCTGCAGCTTGGCCCTTTGAAATTTGGCTTTTGCATGCTGGAATTTATTGTGGTTCTCTTGGCTGGGTGTGGCCTCTGCTTGCTTTCTACATACTTCCACATCATTATGCAACTGTTCCAGTTCACTACTCCAGTAGGGTTTATATTGTTTACGGGCTCTTGGTACTGTTTCTCGCGCTGCCTGTAGTATGCATTTCCCAAACTCTTCAACTACTTTATTTATGTCTTTCTCAGTGTTCAGGTTTCTAACCAGTATGCTGGTGCGATGCTTGTATACTGCCCAGTCTGCTTTCTTGTAGTTCCACCTCGAGAGTGTGCTGCTTTCACTTACAAGCTCATTTTCTACAGTTAGAAAGACTGGTCGATGGTCACTGCCACCTAGTTGTTTCCCAACAATTTGTGTAATGTTCCACTCCAGGTCTGGTGAATGAAAAGCCAGGTCAGGTGTAGTTGTAGAGTGCCATGATCTCGAGTAGAAAGTATGTGGGTTGGACGGCTTGTTAACCAAGATGAATCTATTCTCATCCTGCCAGTCTTCCAGTCTCTCTCCTCTCTGGTCCATGTGATCATAGCCCCAACTCTGCGAGTGGCTGTTGAAATCGCCGCACACAATCATTTTTTCTGTTAATGGTAGTGTGTCCAGTGCCTGTGGACGGTCACTTGGACAGTAGTAATTGATCAGATGTAGATCCGGCATGTAGGGCCCGGCACTGCACCTGCCTGGGGGTCCAAAGCAGGGCGAGCACCATAACGTTTAGCAGCAGTCGACATATTCCATTTTGCGTAATTGCGTGGCATCCTGATTTCTGTGGTGCGCCTCCTGGCTGGTTGCCTCCGTCTTCAGCACCTTTCCTTTGCTAGAGCAGACTGTGGTCTCACTCGAGTTTAGATGTGTACACACACACACACGTGTCTGCACATGCATGTATGTGTATACACATCTAGAGCACACTGGTTATTTTCCGGCGCCAGATACTCGCCGTCGCCCCTTCTCCTGTTAGTTAAAACAGTTCCGCCACGTGAAGGCCAGGAGTTGGACTTTTGCTGCAGAGGTTATGTATTCACGAGCCATTGGGGTATTTAAGCAATGTTGGGCGCTCACCCCAACACTGCGCCCCGGCTACATACAGCAATTTGGAACCTTTCTCGTTTCAATTGAGATCTTTTTATTGGTCAATATGTTTTTCATCTTGCTAAAGGCTACTTTTGCCATGGCGATTCTTGTTCTAATCTCTTCAAGGCATCTCCCATCAGATGTTATTACTGTTCCGAGATAATTGTACCTGCTCACTTGTTGAAGAATATTCCCATTTACTTGTATATTACATTGTGGTATTTCGTCCTTCCTAGTGACGACCATAGTCTGTGTCTTTTTACAATTTAATTCTAACCCTAGTTCACTGTGTGTAACAATCGCATCTACTAAATTTTGCAGGTCCTGTTCATTGTCTGCAATCAAGACTGTATCATCTGCATATCTAATGTTATTGATGCATTGTCCCCCAATGTTGATTCCTTCCATATCTTCAATATTTCTGAAAATACTTTCACTGTACAGGGAAAACAGATCTGGAGACATTACACATCCCTGTCTCACACCCCTTTTAATAGGCTGATATTGGCTTACTTCATTATCAACTCTTATGGCAGCTTGTTGTTTCCAATATATGTTTTTTACAAGTCTAAGATCTTTTCCATCAATTTGTAGATCTTCAAGCATCCTTATCATGTTGACATGTCTCACTTTATCGAAAGCCTTTGTGTAGTCCATAAAGCAAAGATATAGATCTTTGTTTTCTTCAATAGAATGTTCAATTATGTTTCTCAGTATATACACAGCATTTACTGTACCCTTGCCTTCCACAAACCCACATTGTTCTTCTCCTATTTCAGGTTGTATTTTCCTCCTAACTCTTTGCATGATAATTCTTAGCAAAATCTTCATGATGTGACTCATTATACTAATTGTTCGATGTTGATCACATTCCAAGGCTCCTGATTTCTTTGGGATTGCAATAAATACAGAATTACATAACTCCTGAGGTATATTTCCAGTATCATATATTGTATTAAGCAGACTGGTAACTTTATCTATTCCATATTCTTCTAAAGCATTAATCATTTCTGTTGTGACGCTGTCTGAACCGGGGGTCTTGCCAGATTTCATATGGTTAAGCGCATTCTGAACCTCCATCTTTAAAATTGCTGGTCCTTCATTATTATTTTGGACATCATACTGTTCGTCTCTGTTATCGTCATAAAGGTTTTTCACATAATCTGACCATTCATGTAAGATCTGATCTTTTTCTATTATGACTCTTCCATCTTTTGTCTTTAGGCAGCCTGCTGATGTACGTGTTCTTTGATTAGTAAGCTCCTGAATTCTTTTGTGCATTAGTTTCGCATTGTTACTGTTGTGTTGTTTTTCAATTTCTCTGCAATTTTTCTCAAGCCATGTTTCTTTTGCCTCCTTACATAAGGTTCTCACTTTTCTGTGAATTTCTTCATATTTATTTATAATAATAGCAGATCAAAATCACGGCCAATGTGAAGGACCATCAATACTGTAAGCAGAAGATGCATAATGGACAACACATGAGGAAATGTAACTTCACGGGGCCTGATTACATCACTGTCAAAGAAATAAAGCTGTTGCTGGATTGGACATGAAAGTAGTAACAAAATTGTTTAATGATATCTATAACAGTAGATATGTACCGGTGATGTCTTGAAATTCATAAGAATACCAAAGAAATATGATGCAGTAGATTGCAGAGAAAATCGCAATTAGTGTAATGAGACAGGTGACTAAAATTCTCATGAGAATTTTAATGAGTAGAGTATGAAGTAAAATAAAATTAGAAATTGGGATAGTAGTGGGGATTTATAGGCCAAAGCACAAACATGCCTTATACATCTTGAGAGCATCAGTGAAAAAAAATGATTGAAGTGAACACTCTTGTTTCTTGTCACTTCATCATTGGAGCTCACTAACTCAGAGATCCTCTGCTACTGTGTTTAAGATCTTGTTTGATAATTTATCTGTGGGTCACAATGAGGACCTGTAGCTGAAGTCTTGCATGGGCTTCCTCAAACATGGCAGAAAGCTCGCTGTCCCCCACAGTGAGGTGCAGGGTATGTGTTTATACACAACATCCATTCATGAATATTCTTCTAATAAATTGTGGAATGGATCGTATTATTCGGTATTTTATTTCCACATTTCCTCCATCTTAATATGTTGCCATATATGATTAGATAACATAAGTGTATCATATGCTGATATCTGTGATGTCAAGCTAAGGAACAATTACAGAAACCAAGTGAGGCTGGGTAGGTTGGTAGACAGAAGTAACAAATACAAAATGTAATATTTTAACAGAAGTTGTTGTCACTAAACACACACCCAGGATATTTTAAAATAGGGCTTAACACTTATCAGAATGCTAAACAATTACATTTGAACAATTTTCATAAAGTTGTGTACAGACTCAACTAATCTACAGTGAAATAAAACGGGAAATGCATGTCAGCATGGTCGAATGGATAAGAATGTGTGTTCTTAAACATCCGGTGAGCTGATGCCGAGGTTGGCGATTCAACCCCTACACTGGGTATCGACTAAAATGTTGACCTGTCGTCCTTGACTTGGGGATGTAAATTACAAGTACCTTTGAAGTCAGAGTGGGTTCACCTGATGGCAAGGGACACTGTTAATAGGGAAAGCTAATCCACACGCAAAATTCAGTCCATCACTACTATAAATAGTGTGTATGGACTACGCTTGAGTTCATAGCATGCAAGCGCCAAAAAAAAAAGTAAAACAGGAAATCCAAAATGAGAATGAAAAACAAATTGTCAGTAATGGAGATAAAACATATGATGATGAAATATTGGTTATTAGCTGTTTTGTTATGAGTATGTGCTCATATTGCAGGATCAATAACATACTTGTTGTTACACTTCCATTTGTGAGTGATACTTTGGCATTTAGGTGCATTTAATTGTCCCTCTTTTTTATCTCTCTTTGTTGTTTTCTGGTAACAATTTTGATCAACATTTTTTATTTTGTTTGTCTCATGTTTGTTGAGATGCCTGGTCATGTTGTACATTAGTTTGCTGTATCATATTTTCCTCAATACAAATGTGTTCCTCTGTTTTCATCCTCAGACTAATTATCACAGTTACTCCACTGAAGAGCATACATCACATGTTCAGACAGTTAACAGCACAGATGTGTTTGAAAATAAACAATTAAATGAGCATGTTTTATTTGGCGGGAACAGAGGTAATAATATACAGATATACTCTCTGGAAATAATCAGCCTGTGTGTTAAATTTAAATTCTCTTCACTTAAAAGATCTTACATTGAATGTGTTATATAAGATGTTCTTAGGTAGTCCATAATCATTGCCTTGCCAACTGGCATGGGTGATTATGCCTCTTCACATCCTGATATCTCCAATAGAGTGTACCATGTGTTGATATTTTGTGTATCTTATGTCTTTCTGTGTTGTCTTTCTTCACATCCTGAGATCTCCAATAGTGTGTACCATGTGATATTTTGTGTATCTTATGTCTTTCTTCACATCCTTAGATCTCCAATAGAATGTACCATGTGATATTTTGTGTATCTTATGTCTTTCTTCACATCCTGAGATCTCCAATAGAGTGTACCATGTGATATTTTGTGTATCTTATGTCTTTCTTCACATCCTGAGATCTCCAATAGAGTATACCATGTGATATTTTGTGTATCTTATGTCTTTCTTCACATCCTGAGATCTCCAATAGAGTGTACCATGTGATATTTTGTGTATCTTATGTCTTTCTTCACATCCTGAGATCTCCAATAGAGTGTACCATGTGATATTTTGTGTATCTTATGTATTTCTGTGTTCTCTTTCTTCACATCCTGAGATCTCCAATAGAGTGTACCATGTGATATTTTGTGTATCTTATGTCTTTCTTCACATCCTTAGATCTCCAATAGAATGTACCATGTGATATTTTGTGTATCTTATGTATTTCTGTGTTCTCTTTCTTCACATCCTGAGATCTCCAATAGAGTGTACCATGTGATATTTTGTGTATCTTATGTCTTTCTTCACATCCTGAGATCTCCAATAGAGTGTACCATGTGATATTTTGTGTATCTTATGTCTTTCTTCACATCCTGAGATCTACAATAGAGTATACCATGTGATATTTTGTGTATCTTATGTCTTTCTTCACATCCTGAGATCTCCAATAGAGTGTACCATGTGATATTTTGTGTATCTTATGTCTTTCTTCACATCCTGAGATCTCCAATAGAGTGTACCATGTGATATTTTGTGTATCTTATGTTTTTTACTCGCTTTGAGCTCAAGCATAGTCCCAGAAAAAAAGTCACTTAAAAGTCGACAGAGTCGACTTCATTGTACCGGGTTTTTTCCCCATATGGCCCAGTCTCTTTCCGCAGTGTGGGAAACATCGTACAAAGCACAAACTCCATAGCTCCAGCGATGACCCCCAGGAGTCTCCGAAAAATGCACTCGTGAACCGAAGGCCGTGGTTCGGAATCGAACCCACAACCTTTGGATCCCAAGTCAGATGGCTTGACCACTTCGCCATGGAGACTCTAGCATAGTCCATACATGTGCTACTACTTAGTAGTTGCCACTAGTACACTGGACTATTTTTGCATGTGGATTAGCTTTTCCTATTACCAGTGTCCTTTGCCATCAGGTGAATCCACTCTTGACTTCTGATGTTGTCTTTCTGCGAGATAAGTAGCCAGATTTTTGTCTTTGATTGTCTTATTGAATTCTGGCCGACGATCGATGCTCAGAGGAAAGGTGAGACGGGCATATAATCAGATTGCAACTGGTACTATTAGTGTTGGACGGAGCGCTTATGGGAATGCCCTGAATGCTGTGATGTCGGTTCCTAAATCAATCAATCAATCAATTGAATTCTGTCATCACTGTCCTCTACCATTGAATACTATTGCTTATGAACCTGTTATTTTCCAACAGCATATTCTGGTTTTTAGTTTCATTGTACTTGTTTGTTTTCTGTTTTGCTTGTTGATGAAAACATTGAAACCTGAGTTTGTGTCACCTTCCCTCCTGGCTTTCTGTTGACAATTAATTGGTTCCTGGCTTTAGCTCAGTCAACCTCTTTTGTAAACTAAAACATCTTATAATTTGTCCCGAAGCAGTTTTCTATTATGGGTCTGTGATGTGATAGGGCCACCACATGTTGTAGGCCTGAATGCACAGGGAACCAGGTCTCTCCCTCACTTAGCGAGATGATGTATGTAGTCGTCGAACCCTGATCCGATCACACTCATGACATTATCAGCATAGCTCTCTATTAACTTCATTGATGTGCCTGCCCAACCTCTTTTAGTGATAACAAATCTGTAGATGCTATATCTGCACCAAAACGCATCAGTTATAATTGTTTTGGCAGCTTTGTATACAGATATACTGAAATATCTACTGCTAGATTTGTAATGTTAATATTTGGTGAAATTTTGCTGTTGTATTGCTTAGCAGCTTGGTATACAGAAATACTCACATTTCCGTCACTAGATTTTAATGTTAAAATGATGGTCAAATTTCTGCTGTTCTGTTAGTATTACAAATATTGTGTTTTAATGCTGCTTAGTTTCAGATGAAAAGTTGTTAATTCTGGGCACATTTTTCACAATGAAAGGGCATTTCTCTCATATCTTTATGTGTTTCATTTATGAGGGTGGTTAAATAATTGTGGTAACAAATTCTCATCTCATCTCATCTCATCATGTTCCTCTTGTACCTTGCGGTGTCGAGGTGAAGTATAAACTTCGTGAGAGTGCCCGGTTATGGGCTTCGTATATCGACATTCCCATGGATTCTGCTATTCCCTCCGTCCAACATTTACGTGGTCGGCCTCTTCCTCTGTTTCCATCTGGTCTGTACATCATTGCTTGTTGTGGCATGCTGTTGACTGGTAACCTACTTGCATGGCCAAACCATTTGACTTGCTGTTTTCTAATAAAATCTTGAGCAGTTTTAACCCCCACCTTAGTCCTGATTTCTTCATTTCTGATCTTATCTCTTCTTGATACGTTGAGTATTCTTCTCAGGAACCTCATTTCTGTTGTTGTGATTTTTCTTTTCTCTTTTTCTGTCATTGTCCAGGTTTGGCATTGGTAGCACAGAGTTGGTAGGAAGATTGTGTTGTAAAGTGCTTTCTTAGTAGTTATTGATACATGTTTGTTCTTTAGTATTGGTGCCATTTGTCCAATGAGTTGATTTGCCTTATTGCACCTATTTTCGATCTCATCTTCTGATCTGCCATTTGATGATATTATACTTCCTAGGTACTTGAAGCTCTTTACTTGTTTCAAGGGATGTTCGTTTAGGTGAATTGTTGCTGTTTGTTCTTCTTTAGTTATAGTCATTACCTCTGTTTTGCTTGTGCTAATTTTCATGTTATGTTCCCTACACATTTCGTTTAGACTATTCATGTGGTCTTGTAATTCAGCTTCTGATTTTGCTATTAGTGCTTGGTCGTCCGCAAACAGGAGTTCTCTAATGGTTAGATTTGCAGATGGTTCTTCTTCTGTGTTCTCGTCTTGCGGTATTCTTGCTTGGCTGGTTTCTTTACATATGTTGTCTATATATGTTATGAACAAGACAGGGGACAGGACACAACCTTGTCGTACTCCAGATCTTATGGTGAAGGGTTCTGAGTGTCCTCCAGTTGCTCTCACTATGCATTCACTGTTGTTGTATAAACTTCTACATAGGTTTGTTAGATGTGTACTCACTCCATATTGTTTAAGGATTTCCCATAGCTTGTTTCTATCTACCCTATCAAATGCCTTTTCTTGGTCGACAAAGGCTAAGTAGAGTGTTTCATTGAATTCGATTGATTGTCTAAGAGCAAAAATGGCGTCTGTGCATCCTTTGTTTTTCCTAAATCCAAGCTGCGTTTAGCTTAGCTGGGGTTCTAAAGTAGTTCGTAATCTTTTTTCAAGAATTTTGCAAAATATTTTCCCAGTATGACTCAACAGTGAAATGCCTCTGTATTGTGTGCAATCTCTTTTGCTGCCTTTGTTTTTCCAATTTGGGATAATTATGGCGTTTCCCCAGTCTCGTGGTGTCTGTTGTTCTACCCAAACATGGTTGAATAGTCTATGTAGCCAAGCTGTCCCTACTTCTCTTGCTGCTTTAATTAGTTCATTTGGTATTTCATCCTGTCCCGGTGATTTGTTCAATGGGGCTAATCTGATGGCTTCTATAATTTCTTCTTTTAGTATGTCTGGTTCTAGTTCTTCGGTGACATCTGTGTAGGTCTCTTGAATTCCTGTGACATCTGATGGGATGTTGAGAAGTTGTTCGAAATACTGCTTCCATCTTATTAGGATCTGTTTTTGTTCACTTATTGGTTCTCCATTTTCGTTGTTAATTATTTCAGTTGGGTCAAAGGGTTCTCCTCTGGTTCGCATTGCACTTATCTTTTTGTAGAAGTTTCTAGTTGCCTCCTTGTAGTTTTTATTTAGAGTTTCTCCATACTCTTCCCAGTCTTTTTGTTTTTCCTTCTTTACTATTCTACTCACATGTCTTCTCGCTATTCTGTATTCTCTGTAATCACATTCCTGTTTGCTCTTCAACCACTTATTATATTTTTCCTTTTTTTCGTTTACCGCTTTCTTTACTTCTGCGTTCCACCAACTTGTTATTTTCTTTATCCGTGTTTTGCGT
This sequence comes from Cepaea hortensis, assembly GCA_963921405.1. Taxonomy (NCBI): domain Eukaryota; kingdom Metazoa; phylum Mollusca; class Gastropoda; order Stylommatophora; family Helicidae; genus Cepaea; species Cepaea hortensis. Next base: position 205,509,660 of record OY992877.1, read on the forward strand.
TTTTTCGTGGTCCCGCATGTTATTTTTGCAGTATTTAAAATGCTTGATTTGAACATCTCCCATTCTTCTTCCACTGTTTTTCTTTCTGTAGGTAATTTTACAAAGAGTTCAGTTAGTTCTTTCTCATAATTTTCCCTTACTGCCTCGTCTTTAAGGTTTTTTAAGTTTACTGATTCGCATGGCATGTATTTTCCTGCTCTTTGTTTTCTTCTTCTGATGGTTCTTATTGTGGCAACGACTGCTTTATGATCTGTGTTTATACTGAAATTGGGCACTGCTCTTGCATCTAATATATTTCTCTTTCTGTTATTTCTTGTTAATATAAAATCAATTTGGCTTTTAGTATCTAGATCGTTCCATTTATACCAGGTGTATACTTGCAAATCTTTATGTTTATAGAATGTGTTTGTTATATAGAGGTCGTGTTGGCTGCAAAGCTCTATCAGTCTACTTCCGTTATCATTCCTTTCATTTTGCTGATCTCCAAATGCTCCCAGATGTTTTTCTATGCCCACTCTGTTATGTCCTAGTCTTGCATTGAAGTCTCCCATAACTATGATGTTGTCCTGCTTATCTATTTTATGTAGCACGTCATGTATGTCTTCGTAGAAGTCCTCACATTCTTGCTCATTATTGTTTGCATTACATGGTGCGTATATCTGTACATATGTTGTAATTGTTTGTTCTTTTATTCTCACTGTTATGATTCTTTCTGATATATATTTTATTTCTAGTTTTCCTCTTGCTAGCCGTGGTTCGATGACTATTCCCACACCGTGTCTTGCCCTTTCTTGCTGTTCTACTCCAGAGTAAACAAACGTGTAACTGCAGTGGAGCTCCTTGCATCCTTTCCCCTTTGTTCTGGTGTCCGCTATTCCCATCAGTCCAATTTTCCTCTCCTCCATTGTTTCTATAAGCTCTTCTTCTTTGCTATTGAAACCACAGACGTTCAGTGTGCCTATTTTTTGAATCGCTGATCTATCTCATAGTCCATTAACATTGCCGGGTCAATAGCCGTTTGGGTCAGTCCGTTTATACTTCTTAGTTTTTCTACGAGCAGTATGAAGATCCCCTGCCGGCTTGCTAGGCCAGTCGCAGGTTTAGGGCACTAATCTGACCACAGGGAGTCCATCCCCTATGGCGAGCCATAGCCCCGTTAGCCCATGACCTCGCGGTCTTGGTTGCTCGGTCTGCACCACGTGGAGGTGGGGGTTGACTTGTGTAGTCTGCGGGTCATTGGCAGGCTACTAATTTTCGCTCTTCACCCCTCCTGGGAGAGGCTAGCCGATCCTAACCCTGCTGGCTGCAGGGCCAGGCGCATTCCACACCTTACAGACCGTAACAAATTCTGCATAGTTTTTATTATCATTGATTTATTGTTATGTTGGTAAGATAGACGTCATTGAGCATTATTTCATTCCCTTATTGTTAACGTTGTAAACAAGCATTTAAAAATGGAGGGTTTTGTATGAAAACAGCTGAAGTTTGAGTTATGTACTGTGATTTGTTTCTGCTAGTGAAGGGCACAGCATCAAGTGAAATTCATTACCAGCATGTTGAAGTCTGTGACAGAAAGCAGACGACCAGATCTTCACAAGAATATCCATGACAGATCTTCACAAGAATATCCACGACAGATGAAATGATATCCATGAAGAACAGCTGATTAATGATAGATGCATTAAACTTACTAAGTTACTTAGTGTTACTGCACAGGACCTTAACGTGCCATTGGGTTCTGTGCACCAGATCACCATGACCAACTGGGATACAGAAGAGTCTGCTGTTACTGGATACCAAAGATGCTCACTAAAATCACAAATTGCTTGGATGGGACTTAGACACTGATTTCATGTGGACTGGGATAAATGCCTTTGTGTGTCAATGGAATAAATACCAAAACGAGTATGCAGATTATGTGGATGAGTATTGTGTGCTACAGATTATCTTTCCATGTATGTTATGAGGAGAAACACACTTGAAAGCTCAGTGTCAACTGGCAAACTTGATGGGAAAATAGCAAAGAGAAGACAGAGATAAATTCCCGCATGGCTTGGCCACATGGTATAATTGGAACAAGAACACAGGCCTGGTCCAAGATTCCAGTGATTGTAGGAGATGGCATAATTAGGACAAGAACACAGGCCTGGTCCAAGGTTCCAGTGATCGTAGGAGATGGTATAATTGGGGCACAAACACAGGCCTGGTCCAAGATTCCAGTGATCGTAGGAGATGGCATAATTGGGACAAGAATACAGGCCTGGTCCAAGATTCCAGTGATCATAGGAGATGGCATAATTGGGACAAGAACACAAGCCTGGTCCAAGATTCCAGTGATTGTAGGAGATGGCATAATTGGGACAAGAACACAGGCCTGGTCCAAGATTCCAGTGATTGTAGGAGATGGCATAATTGGGACAAGAACACAAGCCTGGTCCAAGATTCCAGTGATTGTATGAGATGGCATAATTGGGACACAAACACAGGCCTAGTCCAATATTCCAGTGATCGTAGGAGATGGCATAATTGGGACAAGAACACAGGCCTGGTCCAAGATTCCAGTGATTGTATGAGATGGCATAATTGGGACAAGAACACAGGCCTGGTCCAAGATTCCAGTGATTGTATGAGATGGCATAATTGGGACAAGAACACAGGCCTGGTCCAAGATTCCAGTGATTGTAGGAGATGGCATAATTGGGACAAGAACACAGGCCTGGTCCAAGATTCCAGTGATCGTAGGAGATGGCATAATTGGGACAAGAACACAGGCCTGGTCCAAGATTCCAGTGATCGTAGGAGATAGCATAATTGGGACAAGAACACAGGCCTGGTCCAAGATTCCAGTGATCGTAGGAGATGGCAAGGCATGCCCACCTGCTTCAAGGCATGGCACCTGATGATGGACGTGATGACAACATGGATTCATGATGCACGCCTGGTTGCCTATTTATTGAGACACCCTCATAGAAAGCTCATGCTGTTACTTCCTTGTATTGTAGATTGGATGGCAAGTAAGTAAATGATATCTGGCTTCTTAGATTTAAAAAGTCGCTTAAAAGTCGACAGGGTCGACTTCATTGCACCAGGTTTTATCCCGTATGGCTCGGTCTCTTTCCGCAGTGCGGAAAGCTTCGCACCAAGCACGAACTTCGTAGCTCTAGTGACGACCCACAGGAGTCTCCGAACAATTTAAATCGTGAACCGAAGGAAGCAGCCTGGAATCAAACCCACAACCTTCGGAGCCCAAGTCAAACGGCTTGACCACTTCACCACAGAGACTCCCAAATTGATATATAACATGTGCTATGGCTTTGGGGTGGTGAACATGTTCCACAATTACCTAAGACATTGAGTCAAGGGTTTAAAATTGGGAGCAGACCTCCTTGCATTGATTTCAATGGTTTGAGAATCGGTCATTCAGAAAGCAATGGCAAATGACTGAATTACCTAGTAAATCACAACCGGTACAAAAATTCTGGGATCGATTGTGAATGTCCTATAAAGGACATGCAATTAACTTGATATATAACAGGCAAAAGCAATGCTTATGTACTGATCTTGTAAAAATGATCACATCAACTGTCTACAAATTGTTTTATCATAAGCAATAGAAACATTCTGAAATATTCTTCGTCTTTGGGGATTGCAGTCAATTCATATAACACATTCAATTTCAGATGTTCCTCCTGTTGCCCAAACTACCAGGATAATTGAACCAGTAAACAAGAACAGTGTACAGACAGATGATGTTAATGACCCAACAGGAGATGTGAGTTATGGGTTAGAGACTTTGTTTTCCTGGCTTGAAAGTAAAACTGATATTTCTTAAATGCAGAATGAAAACAGTGCAGTAAAAAAGATATTAACATGTGAAAATATTTTTTTTTTTTAAATTGTCACGAAGCAGTTTCCTGCTATGGGTTTATAGTGCAAAAAAATTGAATTCAAGATACAAAAAATATGCACAGACAAATCAGTGTGCATTCTATACAGTGTTTTCACTTAAACACGGTATAGAATGCACACTGATTTGTCTGTGCATATCTTTGGTGTCATTCGCGAAATGTCTCCCGCCAAGGTGGGTTTCCTGTTTATGCTGACAAATGTTTGTCCCGTAAAGCGGTGCATAGCTGGGTAGAAAGAATGCAGGCAGCGTACGGTAACAAATGTGTGTCGAAGACAACAGTGACTGACTGGGCACGAATGTTTCGGAAAGGACGACAGTTCTTCGACGGCCGAGTCGAGTGCGTATTGTAGCAACAGAAAATACCATCGCCAAAATTGATACAGCAGTACAGATGAACCGTTGTTGAAGCATACATTTGCTAGCGAAAGAATTTGATGTGTCAATTGGGGCAATTCAAAAGGTTTGTAAGAAACAGCAATATCAGGATCACCAAAAAGAGGAACGCATGGGATGGTGTTTAAACCACTTGCTGCGTTACAGAGTGGAGGGTGATGCATTTCTCTTCCGCATAGTGGCAGGTGTCACCACTTTGAGCCGAGCGGCAAAAGAGAGAGCATGCAATGGAAGCATATTGGATCACTAAAAGCCAAAATATCAAGTTACAGGTTTCCGCTGGTAAAGTTATGCTGAGCTCACTTTTTTACCATGAAGGGCTTTTGTTGGCTGACTTTAAAGAACCTGGTGTCAGCATCAACTCTGTCCACTACTTGCAAATACTAGACAAGCTGCAAAAGGCCATCAAGAATAAATGACCCGGCACGCTTTCTCTCCATGTGATTTTGTTGCACGATAATGCTCGTCCGCATGTCGCAAAGATTGTGCAGGAAGCATCAGCAAGGAAGAAGTGGGAAATTCTGCAACATGCAACCTATAGTCCTGATTTGTCACCATATGATTTTCATTTGTTCGGACCTCTAAAAAAAGCTCTCACGGGGCAACGATTTCACACAGATGCAGACGTAATGAATGCGGTAAACACTTGGTTTAGTGAGCAACCACAATTCTTTTTTGCGGACGGCATTCGGCGCCTACCTTAGCAATGGGATGCTTGCCTGAATGCCTATGGCTTCTTCTTCTGACCAACCCATGGTGCATAATTCATTCAAAATGAATGCTTTATTTAATTCTACCACAACTGTTAATGTTTCTTTCATGCTTTTGTAATAAAGCCATTGGAACGGGTTTCAAATGAACGTCCCTAAAATACATATATGTATATATGCAATAATTTTCTCCTTTATCTTTATTCCATTTCTGATGTTTGCCCTCCATGCAACACGTTCAGCGGCGACTTGCTCCCAATGTGCATTATCAATGCCTGTATCAGTCATGTCCCGCTTACACACATCTTTGTATCGTAGTAGAGGCAGACCTGAGATCTCTTACCCATCTGTAATTCACCAAAACAGATGTCCTTTTTTATTCTACCATCATCCATCCTCCTAACATGCCCTATCCATCTAAGTCAACGAAGACTGAGCATAGAATAAACCATCACGCAACCTGATCTTTCCAATACTTCAGTATTTGTGATTTTGTCTTGCCACTTAGTACCAATTCTTCACAGACACTGCATATGAAAGCTGTTTTAATGTTTCTCTTGGTGTGAGTAAGTTGTCCAGGCTTCACTGCCATAAAGAAGAGTACTAAGGATACAGGCTTGATAGACAAAGACTTTTGTTTTGGCAGTAAGCTTCCTGTTCTCCCAGACTCTTTTTCTTAACCTGTTCATTGTTGTTGCTGCCTTACCAATCCAGATGTTAATTTCCTGATCTAGGGATAATTTGTTATTTACCACTATTTCTAGATATGTAAAATGGTCTACCATCTCTAGTTCGGCGTCGTCAATAAAGATTGATGGTACCCCATGTGCACCTTGTGACATAATCTGTGTCTTCTTTTTTGCTAATTGTTAAACCAAATTTAGAACAAGCATTGGAGAATGCAGATAGTAGACATTGTAATTCTTCCTCAGAGTGGGTCGTAACTGCAGCATCATCTGCAAAAAGCAACTCTCTGATCAGTACCCTCCTAATTTTGGTCTTGGCCTTCAATCTCTGAGCATTGTAGAGGCCACCATCTGAGCGTGAGTGAATGTATATACCACCTTCCTGATCACGAAAGGCATATTTCAGTAGAAGTGAACAGTATATTCCAAAGAGGGTGGGATCTAGTACACAACCTTGCTTGACTCCACTCTTGATTTCAAACTCTTCTGAAGTTGCACCATCAAACTTGATTATACCCTTCATGCCCGTGTGGAACGATATCACAATGGACAGAAAAGTTGGTGGGCAGCCAATCTTCTTTAGTGCTTTGAACAGACCCTCACGACTGACCAAATCAAATGTCTTTGTGAGGTCGATGAAAGCAATAAACAATGGTTGATTCTGTTCGCTGCATTTTTCTTGCATTTATCACAATGAGAATATCATATCAATGGTATGCCGGTTCTGTCAAAAGCTACACTATGATTCGGGGTAGACTTGATCTCCTAGGACTTTAAGTCTGTGCAGAACAATTCTGGCAAATACTTTTCCAACAATACACAGAAGTGAGATACCCCTATAGTTGTTGCAGTCGCTCCAATCACCCTTGTTCTTGTACAGTGTTATGATGCTTGAACCTCTGAAATCCTGTGGGGCTTGTCCTTCTCGCCAGCATAGCTTTATTAGCTGATGGATCTGTAGAGTGAGTGTGTCTTGCCCACTCCTGATAACCTCTATTGGAATCCCATCCTTACCTGGAGCCTTGCCAGATGCATGTTCATTTATAGCACACTTAACTTCTGTTATGGTGGGAAGTGTGTCCAGGTGGTCAAGAGTTGGTAGAGCCTCTATGGCGTTGAGGGCATAATCTGCTAGTTTGGTCTCACTTGAGTAAAGCTCCAAATAGTGCTCTCCCCATCTATCCATCTGCTGTTTCTTATCAGTGATGATTTCTCCAGTCAAGGTTTTCAATGGTGCACTTCTTTTGATCATTGGACCACAGGCTTTCTTTATCCCTTCATGCATGCTTCTGATGTTTCCCTTATCACTTGCATTTTGAATGGGCTCACATAACTTGATCCAATTGTCGTTTGCACATCCTTCCTAGCTTGCTTCAGCTCACTCAAGAGTTTTACGCATTGGTCTTTCCTTATTTCGTAAGAGAGCTATCTTCTTCTTATCAATCAAGGGCTGCAGAGTCTGGCTGTTTGTTGCAAACCAATCCTGTCTCTTATGATCCACAGTGCCGTAAACCCCTACGGCAGTTTTATAAAGAGTTTTCTTAAGTTGACCTCATTTTTCACTTACTGTACAGTTTTCGGGTGTATCAGTGAAAGCGTCTTCAATTTGCTGTTGAAATTCAAAGCACTTTCCAGGATTGTGAGTGTTAATAATATTAATGCTGGGGCTAGATTTGTATTTAGCTGTGTAAATTCTTTTTGGTCTCAGTCTAACCCTTGCAACAACCAAAGAATGATCTGTATCACAGTCAGAACTGTGGTGATTTCGAGTCAATGATGTGTGGTTCAGATGTCTCCGTGTGATGATGAAGTCCAGCTGATGCCAGTGGCCGGATCTTGGATGTTTCTATGTGACCTTATGCAGTGCTTTTGTTTTAAAAAAGGAGTTTGTAATAGTAATATGTCATTTCTGGTGCAATGCTCCAGCAACCTTTGCCAATTTTCATTCATGTGACCGATGTATTTTCCAAGGCACACTGGCCATGAACTCGAGTCCTTGCCCACACGAGCATTGAAATCACTGAGCATATAAATGTAGTCGGAGTTTGGAACTGCCTTGATCACAGAGTCTAACTCCTCATAGAACAAATCTTTCACATCATCAGAGGAATTGAGTGTCGGTCCATACGCAGTAATAATGGTGGCAAAACCACAAGAGGTTGTCAAGCGCAGGGATAAAAGTCTTTCATTACCTCCTGCTGAAATTTCAATCATTCCCAGTAGCGAATTCTTCACTGCAAAGCCCACACCATGTTGCCTTTTTTCTACCTGCCCTCTACCCTTCCAAATACAGGTGTAATTGTTTTCCCTGGATGACCCTTCCTTAGCGAGGCGAGTCTCCTGCAGGCCAGCAATATCAGTGTTAAGATGATTGAGTTCGACATCAATCACAGCCGTTTTTCTCACATCGTCAATATTCGTCAAGTCAGTGGAAAATCCTGGACACATGGTTCTTATGTTCCAGGTTGCAAGCCATAGTTTGAGGTTTCTATTTTTCTTTTTATTAGTACCTGATGCATTGGTTTTACAGCCTGTGATACAGATTTTGTCCTAGCCCCAAGCACCCTTTGAAGCAGGCAAGCTGTGGCGGATCAGCACCCAATTGGCCGGGGGTTGCCCATCTTGAGGTGGGCAGTAGCTGATCAGTGACACCTGTAGGTGTCTCCCACCATCAGGCAACGTGTGGCGCCCCATGTCTACACCAATTGACAAGGACTTATAACCCATAACAGTTATCTCTCGCTTTGATTCCGAGACCGGTTAAGACGAGGGATGGAGTTATTGCCTCTTCATAGCACAAAGTCTGGGCTAAAATATAGAGACCATGTGTTGCCCATGCAGCATGATCCCTCTCTTGGCCTGCCTAGTTCACTCCAGAGGAAAGGTAACACCTATACATCTGGAACAAGACAAGCTGCCGGATCAGCAAAGCAATGCTCTGTCCACCTGTCGGAGCTTCGATCCTAGACCAGCTGCCAACTAAGGCTTAGGGCCTGGTCTCCCCTGCCGTGACATTTTGTTTTTAGGTTGCATTTCCTCGCTCCAGGATAAGGCTTGTACCCTCCCAATTGTGCTCTTCATATATATATATATATATATATATATATATATATATATATATATATATATATATATATGTGTGTGTGTGTGTGTGTGTGAAAGTATCAGCTTTGTGTTTCATAGATAACAAAACATTAATTTAATTGATGCCTGTTGCCTCTCCATGCTTGGGTGGATCAGTTTATTCAGTATTTTATTTATATGTTTGTATTTTTAAACCATCCATCTGGATATGATGCTGTATATTATTAGATGAGGGTCACTGCTTTTGACCTATGTATCAATTATAGAACATAAAGTGAGACTGAATAGCTTAACAAACAAGAGTCCCAGACAAAAGAGAATGTTTTAGCTGATATGTTGGTCATTAATTTAAAAACAAAAACAAGACATTAAAAAATAAATACTAAAAAAAAGCTTGGACCACTATATGAATGCCAAAGAATCAAATCAAATCAACTTTATTAGGGTCACAAATTGGGCGCGCAGACCCGTCTTACATTCGGCCCTTCCAATCACTCGTCTTTCGTTCATCAAGAATATTAAACATTTACATAGGAAGAAAAATAAACATTGTGAAATGAATGTTGTAAACATAAACAAGGCTAATTACCATGTTATGAGGCCCATTTCCCACCTATCCATACATCACCCCACCCACACACACACACCCCCACCTACCCACACACACGCACACCAAGGGACACATACATACCCCACCAACTGACCCATCCCCCTCCCGCACATCCCCCACCCACACACACTGCCCTCACCTGATCCCCCAACCAAAACACACTCGCCACCCACCAACATTCCCCCACCAACCCACACATCCCACGCCCATCCACATACACATCCTAAACCACACATCCTCTTCCCACCCAAAGAAGACAGATTGACATTTGAAGACAGCTTGTAAAGTTTTACAATGAATGAGGGACTGAGGCAATACAGGAAGTCCAAACGTGAGGTATAAAAAAAATAAACGAAGTGAAGTGGAATGGAAAAGCTGTGCTTAAGTGGTTAAATAGTTAGAAGGATTACATTATGATGAAGGAAATTTTATTTTTAGATATGTGCAAAAGTTAATCTTTGTGTTTTCTTTATGCTTTTGTTTCCTTTTGTTGTTGTTTCTTGGCAAACATTTTGATCAAGGAGTTAGATTTTGTTTATCTCCTGTTTACAGTACTGCCAATAATGTTTTACATTAGTTTGCAAGTAGCTATATCACATTCTCTTTAATACAGATATGTTCCTTTTTTTCTCTACAGACTAATTATTTCAGGTTCTCCAGTGAAGACAATATAGCTCACGGTCAGATGGTTAACAATGGAGACACAGAAATGTTTGGAGAGAACAGAGGTAATGACATACAATTATACAATCTAAATATGATATAAGGCGGCGGTGTTGTGGTGCTCTCTGGACAATAGGATTGTGAGAGATGATACCCCAAGCCTCACGATAGATGGTAGAAGCGTCAACAGAGAGAACAAACTGAAGTATCTGGGAATCACGTTTTACAGGAGTCTGTCCTTCAAGGACCATGTGGAGACGGTTGTGACAAGATCTCAAAAGGGACTCAATGCACTTAAAACTATGGCTGCAATGGACACAGAGCAGAGAATGCTTTTCACACTATACCAGCACTTGATCCTCTCAGTGATTGATTATGGACTAGGAATGCTCACTGTCTCAAAGAGTCAGCTGGTGAAATTAGAGCGCATACAGAATGAAGCGATGCGGGTCATTCTGGGATGCACCAGAGACACTCCAGTAGTGTGTATGCGTTACATCCTTGGTCTTCCTACTGTTGCTAGTAGGCACAAGGTGATGCAAGCGAAGGCATACCTCAGAGTAGCTGCAGACACAGATCACCCGTTGCATGAGGCGCTGGACGTAGTTAAGGGTCAGAGACTGATAAGAGGGAAATCATGGATGGCTCAGGCGGAGGATACGATCAGACAGGTGTGCCCCTTGGAGAACATCAGGCGAGGAGAGGAGTGGGTCAGAGTGCCAGCCGTGCAGTCAGACTTGTGCAGAGTTGTAATAACATTGAGCCGGGAGTGCAGGGAGTGGCCAGCAGGGGCCACGGAAGTGGAAATTCAGCAACTAATTCAGGAAAATTCTCGCCCGGGTGATGTGATTATCTACACGGATGGGTCAGTGTTGAGAGGTAGGAGAAGTGCCTGGGGGTTCTTGGCAAAAACTAATGGTCAGCGTTTGGTGCAGGAGAGCCTGGCGTATGATAACACTACCTCTAGCTTAAGAATGGAGGTGGAGGCGGTCAGTGCAGCTTTCCGCTGGATAGAAAACACGATACATACACACATTGTGATTGTAACTGACTCAGAAAGCATGCTGAGAAGGGTGAGAACAGGTAGGCTTCGTGCAGAGTGGCTTGCTTCGCTTCGGAGGTCACGGGTAGTAAGCATCACCTGGATTTTTTTCCTGGGCATGCCGGTGTGCTGGGGAATGAACAGGCGGACAGATTGGCTGGCTCAGCAAAATTTGGTGGAGTATTGATGCATGACAAGGCAGATGTGGTTGCGGCCTTGTGATAGCACGTGTACACCCCGGAGGAGCAGATGGAGCACAATGGTCTGGTAAGAATGAGACAACGAGGTGTGACGAGGGGATCTGGCCGACGCTCGGCGCTCGGAGGAAAGGCGAGACGGACATATAATCAGATTGCTACTGGAACTATTAGTGTTGGAACTCTTCGCTGGCTGCTGGGGATGGAGGCGGAGCGCTTATGGGAATGTCCCGAGTGCTGTGATGTCGGTTCCTGAATCAATCAATCAATCAATCAATCAATATGATCAAGTTTTGATATTCTCATCAGCTAAGATGATATTTTCTTCTTCTTTCATTTGCTAATAGCATGTTTGCTGTGGTGCACCTTCTGGCTGATTGCCTCCATCTTCAGCACCTTTTTTTTTGCAAGGGTATACTGTGGTCTTGCTCGAGTTTAGATGTGTATGTGTGTACACACATGTCTGCACATGTATTTACATACATATTTAGAGCAGCCTGGTTTTACGGCACCAGAGACTAACCATCGCCCTTTTTCCTGTTAGTTAAAACAGTTTCGCCATGTGAAGGCCAGGATTTGGACTTTTGCTGTCAGAGGTGATGAATGCACAAACCATGGGGGTATTTTGCAAGGTTGGGCGCTCACCCTCAACACTGTGCTCCCAACTTTAAAGGCAATTTGGAACCTATGAGAATTTTAGATTGAAACTTTTGTATAAGTTGCTCTTAACCCCTAACTCTTTCATATACAATCAAAGGAGTTGCGTAGTTTGATAATATGATTTAGATGTAGATTGCTTGCTTGCTTGTATTCGTTGGCTTGAGCTCCAAAGCAAAGTCCTGTATGTCGGATAAAGGCATCCTGTTGTCCAACATCAGTGTGATGTCATACAGGACCTGAGGTTTGCGTGAGTATCCATTGTCCCATGTCTGGCTTATTGGTGTGCAGACTGGTGGTTCCTCGCCGTACAAGCAGACACTCTGCGACTTCGGAGGAATCGGCGATCCTACTGACTTTAGCCAGGGTCCCAAAGGGACCTGTTGCCCAGGACGCTCGGTGAGGACGCGTCAATAGGTCTAGGCCAGTATATAACCTGGCCCTGGTGCCTTGGAAACACCTCTGTGCCCCAGATGTAGATTTACTTATGGAGCTCTGACATTCTGAAACTGTCCAACTATGAAGCAGAGTTTGTTGCAATAGGAACTGCCAAATAACTGCTATACCATCAGTTCAACCTTGTGGAACACAAGAAGTCTGGTGTAGGGATTTTCAGTCTTCTTTTTGATTGCTTGGATCCGTCCTTTGAAAATCAGTGTGCCATCGCTGGAGCCACAGACTTAATGAGCTGTGCATTTGTGTCGTCGCTGGAGTTACAGAGTTCATGCTCTGTGCTACACTTTCAACAGAAAGCCATCCACCCATCATGTGCCATGCCAATAAGCGTGGGCGGTCATGTTCTGCCATCTGACTTGATCACCAGATTCGTGGATCAGCTCCGTGTTCCTGTTTCGACCATGCCATGTGGCCAAGCCATCCAGGTATTTAATTCTCGCTCTTCCCCTTAGTCTCTTCTCTTCGATCTTGCCAGCTGTCACCAAGTCATTTCTTCTCATAACATGCCCAAAAAATTTTGACTGTCTACGTCTAATGTCTCTAATCAGGTTACGATCTTCATTTGTTTCTTGAAGGACTTGTTCATTGGTTTTTCTGTCTGCCCATGGTATTCTTTGCATTTTCCTCAGAAACCACATTTCCACAGCTATCAGATGTTTTTCGGCTTGACTGTTAATTGTCCACGCTTCACTTCCATACAAAAGTATAGGTTCTATGTAGCAATTCAACACCCTTTTTCTCGTTTCAATTGATATCTTTTTATTGGTCAGTATGTTTTCCATCTTGCAAAAGGCTACCTTCCAATAGCAATTCTTGTTTTAATCTCTTCAAGATATCTCCCATCAGATGACGTGACTGTTCTGAGATAACTGTATCAGTTCACTTGCTTAAGAATATGTCCATTTACTCGTATATCACATTGTGGTATTTCCTTCTTCCCAGTGACTACCATAATCTGTGTCTTCTTACTATTCAGTTCTAACCCTAGTTATTCACAATCTCATCTTCTAAATGTTGCAGGTCTTGTTCATTGTCTGCAATCAAGACTGTATCATCTGCATATCTGATGTTATTGATGTATCGACCCCCAATGTTGATTCCTTCCATATCTTCAATATTTCTGAAAATATTTTCACTGTACAGGGAAAACAGATCTGGAGACATTACACATCCCTGTCTCACACCTTTTTTAATAGGCTGATATTGACCTACACCATTCTCGATTCTGATGGCAGCTTGTTGTTTCCAATATATGTTTTTTACAAGTCTAAGGTCTTTTCCATCAATTTGTAGATCTTCAAATATCTTTATCATGTCGACATGTCTCACTTTATCTATAAAGCAAAGATATAGATCTTTGTTTACTTCAATAGAACGTTCAATTATTGTTGTCAGTATATATACAGTATTTACTGTACCCTTGCCTTCTACAAACCTCATTGTTCTTCTCCTATTTCGGGCTGTATTTTCTTCCTAACTTTTTGCATGACAGTTCTCAGCAAAATCTTCGTGAAGTGGCTCATTATACTAATTGTTCGATGTTGATCACATTCCAAGGCTCCTGATTTCTTCAGGATTGCAATAAATATAGAATTGCATAATTCAGGAGGTATATCTCCAGCATCGTATATTGCATTCAGCAGTCTGGTGACTTGGTCTATTCCATATTCTTCTAAGGCATTGATCATTTCTATTGTGATGTTATCTGTACCAGGGGTCTTGCCAGTTTTCATATGGTTGAGGACATTCTGAACTTCCATCTTCAAAATTGATGGTCCTTCATTATTATTCCGAAGATCATATTGTTCTTCTCTTGTATCATCATACAGATCTTTCACATAATCTGACCATTCATGTAAAATCTGATCTTTTTTTATTATGATTTTGCCATCTTTGGTTTTTAGGCAATCCGTTGATGTGTGTGTTCTTTTGTTAGTGATGTCATTAATTCTTGTGTGCATTAATTTGGTATTCCGGGTGTCGTGTTGGTTTTCAATTTCCTTGCAATTTTCTTCAAGCCATGTTTCTTTTGCCTCTTTGCATAGCTTCCTAATTTTCCTGTGAATCTGTTCATATTTTTCCTTGTTATTTTTGTTATTTCTTCTTATTTCCATGAGTTTTAAGATGTCTTCTGTCATCCATTTCTTGCGTCCTATTATCTTAATTTTTGGGATGGTTGTTTCTGCAGCTTGGTTGACCGATTTCTTTAATATTTCCCATTGGTCACAGACGTCTTGAAATAATATTTCCATATCGGACAATGCATCGAATCTGTTCTTTATCTCTAAGTTGAATTTATCTTTTGTCTCCTCACTCTCGAGGGGGCTGCGTGGTCTCGAGGTATGGTGTCCATCTTGAATGCTGGAGGTCTCGGGTTCAAGCCTCGGTGATGACCGGGATTTTTTTCTCGTGGGCTTCTAGTAATAAAATGTCCCCTTGTCTTTGGGTAGTGAGATCGGACTCCCGTGTGTATTGCTGCGCACGTAAAAAATCCCTTGGCAGTTGGAAATCGAAAAAGAGTAACCTAATGGCGCTGCCCGGGCGAAATTTCAAGTTAAATATCTACCCAAAGTAATTCAGGATCCTCACCGGTGCTACGGAGTTCGTGCACTGAGCTGAGTTTCTCCAGACTCAGGTTTGAGTTAGGAGGAGAACGGAGCACTTATGGGTTGCACCCATGTGCCGTGATGTTGATCCATCGACTAAACTAAACTAAACTCCTTTCTCTTCAGTGCCTGTAGATCAAATCTTGTGTTTCTTGGTGAATATTTGACTTTCTTTAATTTTATATGTAAATTTCTTAAGATTAATCTATGGTCGCTGTAGCAGTCTGCGCTTGATATGGTTTTTGCGACTATTAAGGCATTTCGGAATCTTCTGTTGATAAGAATGTAATCAATCTGATTTCTGATCTTATGATCAGGACTCCTCCATTTCCATAATCTCCTTGGGTGCTGTTTATACCAGGTGTTTTCAATAATCAAATCTTGCTCTTTTGCCCACTGTACAAGTCTGCAAACTCTTTCATTCTGTTCCCCTAGTCCATACTTGCCTACTATGCATCCGTCCTGTTGATTTCCAACTTTGGCATTCAAGTCACCTATTATGATATTTACTTCAGAATTCTTGCATTTCTTGAAGGCTTTCTCTAAATCATTATAAAATTCATCAATGCTGTCAACAGAAAGCCACTTGCAGAAAAAAGAAAGATCCCTAAGGGATAGAATACAGTGTAGTGAAGTCAATCCCCTTGCATTTAACAACAAACAACACACACACACACACACACACACCTTTTGGTAGTTTGAGTATTATTGCACTTAGGATTTGGAAGTCATTCTCTTGCACATAAGTATCCATTTATGTAGGCAGGACGTCCGGTACCCACACACTATATGGACTCCAACTATTTCTAAAGGAAGGTGTCATCTGTGAAAGTCAGAATCTGTCCAGGTCCTATAGGTTGAATCTGGGCTGTGTTTACTATGTAGATGTTAGAATAGTACAGGTAATAGTGGAAGGCCTTGTGGCAGACCAGTTCTAATGCCCAAGTTTACAGTTAGTGAGCAACTGATCTCTTCATTAAGGCTGCTGTTAATCAACATACTAGCTGTGAGATTTCTCTACCAAACAAGAATTCAAGGTAAGAATAAGTATTGGTTCTGCACACTCCAGTTTGAGAAATGATTTGATCATGTACATTGTGTCCATGAAATTCGTGCCGAAGCTGTTAACGATGGAGCAATGGCAGCTTGCTGGACTGTGCAGGTGGTGACCTTTCTTCCTGAACATCGTGACCACTGGTATGAGTTCTGGGTTTATGGGCATGACCCAGAAACCAAGGTACAGTCGTGACAGCTTAGACATTAATTATCCCAGAGGCCACAAAAATGCTAGGCAGGTGTGCAGCAAGATCACAGTTGTGTATTGCAAGTGTTGTTTGTCTATCAAGAATGATGATGACCATTCATTTCATCCAGTGGGGTTGAAGGTATGGAGCCGTGGGTTCTAAGATGGCTGATAAGGCCTATTTTGGCTCGAAATGTTCTTTGAAAATGTGGGCAAAGAATGCTTAACGTTTCTGGAGGAGGATTTCCTGCAGTGGTTTTTCTGTCCTGCCTTTTCTTCACAGCTCTTGCAGTCCTGGTTGCCTCACATATGACTGCACCCTTGCGTAATGATGCACGCCACGAATTTCGGTCTCTGGCTGCAGTCTCCCAGGTGTCATGATGAATTTCAAAAGCATTCAGTGAGATTTTCAGAGTATCTTTAAAGCGTTTCCTCTGGCCACCTTGGGAGCGTTTACCACAACGCAGTTCGCTGTAAAAAATTCATTTAGGGAGCCTATGATCTGGCATATGAGTCAAGTGACCAGCCCAGTGAATCTGATTCTTCATCGGTAGAGTGTGGATACTGGGTATGAACGCTCTTTCTAGGACTTCAGTGTCTGGAATCTTGTCTTGCCATTTAATCTTCAGTAGCTTCGTTAGGCAGACTGTGTGGAAGTGGTTTAATTTCCTAGCGTGTCGCTGATAAAAAATCCAGGTTTCACAAGCAAATAGCAGTGTGGATAATACAACTGCTTTGTAGACTTTTAGCTTTGTTTGCACGCTTTTTCCAGTTCTGTCCCATACATTCTTGTACAATCTGCCAAAGGCCGCACTGGCCTTGGAGATTCTTACATTCACTTTGTCATCAATTGTAACAGCTTGTGACACAGTGCTGCCAAGATAGGTGAATTTGTCCACAACACTTAGTCTATGATCATTCACTTTGATATTCGGCACAGTGTGATTATTCCCTGGAGCTGGCTGGTACATAACTAGTCTTCTCCAAGTTGATATTGAGCCCAAAGTTGGCACAGGCATGTGAGATAACTGAAACATTATGTTGCATGTCCGCCTCTGAGTTGGCGTATAGAGCGCAATCATCAGCAAACAGGAGCTCTCTGACGGTGTCGCTGTTAATTTTGGTTTTAGCTTTCAGCCTTCTGAGATTGAATAACTTTTCCGTCCATACGGTAGTTGATGTCTATTCCAATGTCATCTTTCTCGAAGGCATGCATCAACATGGCTGAAAACATGAGGCTGAACAGTGTTGGTGCCAGGACACATCCTTGCTTCACTCCATTGGTGACAGGAAAGGGTTCAGACAGTTCATCATTTTCCTGTACTCTTGCCTGCATGCCATCATGAAATAGCTGCACTATTTGGACAAACTTTCGTGGACAGCCATATTTTGCCATAATCGCAAGTATACAGTATGAAGCTAAAACATTGCCACAGAGTTCTCCCAGAGGTCATCCTTTGCCTTTGTGATATTGTGCAGTGTCAGCAAATTGACCTGTGGGTAACAGGAACACACCACTCGTCCTTCACATCTGATTCAGACTTTCTTGATACACACAATATTTCTCTGTTTCATGAAGCTCCCCACTCTCTTGACTTGGCTGGTTATGATCTTTGACTTTTCCCCAATCTGAAAATGTCGTTGAAAGGGACCTGATCTGATTCACAAAAAGATATTATCTTAAACACGGTGGCCATGCTGAACTCCATTCTTAAAGAGGCCTGCCAGAATTGCTCTCAACAATGGCAGGACCACAGAAAGAAGTGTGTACAGTCCCAAGAAGAATGCTTTGATGGGTGTAAGGGTTTCCTGCCTCCATGCAAGTAACTGTATTTTTACTGGCTAAAGGTCTGATAATTATTTTAACCAAACTTGTGTGTTCAGGTTGTCATCTGAAGGTGTGCAAAGAAGACAAAATATTATTTTGCTTTCCTTTTATGAATTCAAATGTCACATTCAATTTCAGACACCCTACCTGATGTCCAGATTACCAGGATAGTGAAATCAATAAAGAAGAAAGATGATCTGAAGAGTTGTAAAAAAAAACATACAGGAGAGAAGCCATACAAGTGTGTTGTTTGTGGTGCAGGGTTTGCAAAATCTTGTGAGCTGAAATCGCATACACAAATACATACCGGAGAGAACCCACATAAATGTGATATTTGTAGTGTGTGTTTTACACGGTCTTATAATTTAAAACTACACAACAGAATTCACACTGGAGAAAAACCATATAAATGTGATATTTGTGGTATCTGTTTTACACGTTCTGATAGTGTGAATGTACACAAAAGAATGCACATGGGAGAAAAACCACATAAATGTGATATTTGTGGTGTGTGTTTTACACGGCCTGCTAGTTTGAAACTACATAAAAGAATTCACATGGGAGAAAAACCATATAAATGTGATATTTGTGGTGTGTGTTTCACACGGTCTAAACATTTGAAACTACATAAAAGAATTCACACGGGAGAGAAACCACATAAATGTGATATTTGTGGTGTGTGTTTTACATGGCCTGATAGTTTGAAACTATATAAAAGAATTCACATGGGAGAAAAACCACATAAATGTGATATTTGTGGTGTGTGTTTTACACAGCCTGCTAGTTTGAAACTACATAAAAGAAGTCACACGGGAGGAAAACCATATAAATGTGATATTTGTGGTGTGTGTTTTACACGGTCTGAACATTTGAAACTACATAAAAGAATTCATACGGGAGAAAAACCACATAAATGTGATATTTGTGGTGTGTGGTTCAGACGGCCTGAACATTTGACACTACATAAAAGAATTCACACGGGAGAAAAACCATATAAATGTGATATTTGTGGTATCTGTTTTGCACGGTCTGATAGTGTGAATGTACACAAAAGAATACACACGGGAGAAAAACCACATAAATGTGATATTTGTGGTGTGTGTTTTACACAGTCTCAACATTTGAAACTACATAAAAGAATTCACACAGGAGAAAAACCACATAAATGTGATATTTGTGGTGTGTGTTTTACATGGTCTCATTGTTTGAAACTACATAAAAGAATTCACACGGGAGAAAAACCACATAAATGTGATATTTGTGGTGTGTGTTTTTCTTTGTCTGCTAATTTGAAACGACATAAAAGAATACACACGGGAGAAAAACCAAATAAATGTGATATTTGTGGTTTGTGTTTTACACAGTCCGCTGGTTTGAAACTACATAAAAGAATTCATACGGGAGAAAAACCACATAAATGTGATATTTGTGGTGTGTGTTTTACACGGCCTGCAAGTTTAAAACTACATAAAAGAAATCACACAGGAGAAAGACCATATAAATGTGATATTTGTGGTAAATGTTTTGCACGGTCTGATAGTGTGAATGTACACAAAAGAATACACACGGGAGAAAAACCACATAAATGTGATATTTGTGGTGTATGTTTTACACAGTCTCAGCATTTGAAAGCACATAAAAGAATTCACACAGGAGAAAAACCACATAAATGTGATATTTGTGGTGTGTTTTTTAAACGGGCTCATCATTTGAAACTACATAAAGCAACACATACGGGAAAGTAGCTATATAAGTGTGATGTTTGTAATTCATTCATTCAGTAGCATGTCCTGTGCAGAACCTTGCTCCCATAACAATCTTCCAGAAAACCTCTCGATCATAAGCAAGATGTCCCGCGTCTGATACACCCATCTGGAGATCATCCGTCACATCCTGCACCCATCTTCTCTTTGGCCTTCCTCTTCCTCTCTTCCCAGGCATATACCCTTCCATTATTGTTCTCTCCAAACTTTCGTGACGTTTCAAGTGACCGAAATATTTCAATTTTCTTTGTTTTATCGTCTTTAATAGCCAACCTTCTTCAATATTCAACTCTTGAAGTATGGATGCATTTGTTCTTTTCTTTACCCAAGATATTCTTAGAAATCATCTATAACATTTATATTCAAAGGCGTTTATGCGCTGATCAGCTTGTTTAGTAAGTGTCCATGTCTCACAGGCGTATGTTGCAATGGGAAAGATGCATGCTCTTAAAAATCTAATTTTTGTAGTTCTGTCTGTCCCACTCCATAATTTATTCAGCTGTTTTAGTCTTTGAAGAGCAATTGATAGTCGCCATTTAATTTCTTTCATTGTGTCGCCGTTGTTGGTAATCAATGACCCAAGATATTCAAAATGTTTGTAATGATGTTTGTAATGCAGATTTTAAACAGTTTGATATGTTGAAATTACATATGAGAACACATACAGGAGAGAAAAATGTCTTTAGAAAGACACATACACAAGAAATGTCTTCAGAATGACATACATGAGAAATGTCTTTAGAATGACACATACAGGAGAAATGTCTTTAGAATGGCACTCAGGAGAAATGTCTCCAGAATGGCATATACTGGAGAAATCACTTTACAATGATATACAAGAGAAATGTCTTTAGAATGACATACGAGAGAAATGTCTTTAGAATGGCATATGCTGGAGAAATCACTTTACAATGATATACAAGAGAAATGTCTTTAGAATGACATACAAGAGAAATGTCTCCAGAATGGCATATACTGGAGAAATCACTTTACAATGATATACAAGAGAAATGTCTTTAGAATGACATACAAGAGAAATGTCTTTAGAATGACACAGACACTAAACAAGTGCAAAGAGACTAAACAAATGTGTCTGAAACAGAAATTACAGAGATTGTGACAAATAATGAGAAGGACACACTCCATATTAAGTTAGTTGCCAGCATTTTTTGCTGTTGTTGATGTCTCAGCAAGTTTACGTTGCTTTCTGAACGACCGGCACCCATACCATTTTCGTTTAAAAAAAAAAAACCCAATGTAACGTTGTCTGCCGCCAAATCGCGCATAGGTGTGTTTCAAACGTGGGTATGTGGGATCACAAACCTAGTTCGTAAACTCTTCACCATGGAGCCAGCACACTCCATATACCAGACATAAATACCTTAACATGTAGGAAACCATGAAATACCACTGGATGTTGAAAATCGAGGGATGCCGCAATATTAATAGGACAAATTAAATTAATGGAAAGATGGACAAAATACGTTCAAGAGATGTGTGATGGCAAGAGACTAAATCGAAAATGTAAATGCAAAGGTCCACCAATGTGTACTGCAGCAGTTAGGATATGTGTGATGTTGACAGTGTAAAACTAAATTATTTCAGTATATGAGCACATCAGATGAGGCACACTGAAGGGAAACATTGAATACATATTTGTTACACCTACTTCATACTACTGTATCAGCTGAGTTATCACTATTGTGTTTATTAGTTTTTCTTGGTTTTGCTTTCATGTAGAATTATAATGCATTTAGTTATTCTAGAATGTTTCTTTTATTCTAAAGTAAATAACATATAGCGTGCAAGAGAGAAAGCTTACAGATGTGATGTTTATGAAGCAGAATTTGTTCATGCTGATCTTGTGAAAATATTGATGGTACACATACAATAGAATAAGCTGTGCTTGTGAGATGTGAATGGATGAATCACTAGCAGTCACTTTAAAATTGTTTTATTCATGGCCTGTATTTAGAGCAATAATTATTTTTCATACTTAACTTACTGGCACCTTGCTGTCTTGACAGATGATAGTTTGTTACATTGTGCTTCAAAAAAAAGCACAATAACTACAACCCATAGCGGGAATCAGGAATGGAGTTATACCTCTCCATAGCACAAAGCTTGGACTGAATTGTAGTGACCATGCGTTGCCCATTTTTATCTTGTGAAAATATATGCTGCAGTACACAAAGATACAAAACAATCTTTGATTGGTTCTTTTTGAGAGTTTGGTATCTCTAAGGTGGATGTTTCTACCACAGATGTTTCCTTTTTTTAAACTAGTCTCTGAATAAAATCATTGTTATACTTTTTACCATTTGCATTCATTGATTGTGCCTTAACATTTATGTTTGTTTATATTTATGTTAGTGATGCCTAAGAATAGAAATTCTCGTTTTAAAATGGATAGACAACAGCTCCGGAGAGATTGATGTCTTATATTGATGGCTGTGTTGTATGCCATGGGAGGTGTATATAGGTATTCCGTGCTAGATATAGACAAACTGCAGAGCACAACATAACAACTGCATCAGGTACGAGAATGGAAGAGAAAGTGGTCACTGCAGCTTTTGTCATTGGTTACCACAGGCTGTGGATTAGAGGTAGACAGTCAAGATGTTTTCTGCATATTATGAGGAGTAAACTAGAAAACTTGGTGACAGCTGGCAAAATTGATGGGAAAAAAGCAAGGGGAATGCAGAGAGATACATACCTGGATGTCTTGATCACATGGCATAATTGGGACACAAAGGCTTGATCCAAGACTGGTGATTGTATAAGATGATGAACCATGACTGCCCAAGCTTGTCAGCACGTCACATGATGATGATGATGATATGTGGAGGCTGCCTTACACAGGAGTTTCCACTATGTCTGATTCTCAAAAACACAACAAAAATGGCATGATTTGCCATGCGTGCCACTTCTTGCTGGATGATGTGCTGTATTTCTTTCATCTCTTCCAGCGTGCTGGATGTCTTGTCGTCGTTATTACATTTGCTTGGTTCTTGTTACTTGACTTATCCGTCTGCAGGATCTTCTTTATGAATGCATTCAGGCCTTGAATCTACATCTTTTCTGGTGTTGTTATTTCTGTGGCTCTCCCGCAACTCTGTCAGGCCTCCTTAAATAGTATATTTGTTGTTACAGCGATTTTCATACTATCTTTGGAGGTACGGGCAACCCAGGTATCTGGCTTCGTGTTTCCTGTTTTCTTCCAGCTTACGGAAATCTTTGTCTTTTTTGTGGTCAATGCACATTCAATGAAAGTTATTGTTTTGTTTTTTTCCACAGTAACGGCAGATTTATGCTTTGTGTGAGGTGTGAATATTTTAGACGAGGAGATACCTAATGGGATCCCTATTGGGGGAGGGGGGGGGGCTGCCACCCTCATATGCTTTCGTTAGGACCTTTAAATGGCTCGTTGTCCCCCATGTGAGGTTTCCTACTATAAAGCAACTTACCTTCATGAAAAAACAAAATGATAATAAAGTTAATAAGTGTAGGTTCCTATGGAAAGCGTAGGGATCAAGGAACTTTACTACCGACCCCAGGGAAGGAAGTACCCTATGCATTCTAGATAAAGTTGGGTCAGTATGTAGATCTCCCCCGCATGTAATCCCCACAGTCTCTCAGTAGATCATGAATGACAAGACATCTAGGGATTGACAGGACATACATGAACATTACTGGACATCCAATATATGCACATAGGAAACAAAGTTAGCACATAACATGGTGTACTGGGTATACATACAGATAAAGTTGTTACATAACAAGGTGTACTTTTAGTGCAGAACAAACATAGTTGTCGTTGGACAAGATGTAAACCAAGAATCACCCAAGTTTTTTGGTATTTATTAAAGTAATACAACAACAGGAAATAATGCATGAAAGTTGGTATTGTACATATTACAATGGTCACTCTAATGTCATGATCAACCCCCTCAGTAAACCCATTATCTCAATGCAATCATTGTGGCAAAGACAGCAATAGGTAGCTAAATGACAGCTATTAAGTGAGTGAGTGCCTGTGGAACAAATTGAGGGTCACTGGTAGTGTTGTTCTTGTTGAGAGCTATGCTGTTGGAGGTACCCTAGGATATATAGTGGAGTCTGGATAAGTAGAAGTCACAGGGGCTGAAGGAATTTGTTCTACTTATCAGAAATTCTACTTATCCAGACTGCACACATTTACACTAATTTACACTAATACCATGCAGTAGTATTGAGTAAAATGATTGTACCACTTAGGAAATACAGTTAGTGAACAAATAAATAGCAATACAACATCAGAAATGTTGAAATGTTTAATTATTTTAGAAAGCAGAATATTAAAGCTATATGAACATTTTTTGATACGGCATTAGATGGCAGAAACAAAAGCTCTGTTGCCTTCGGATTGTTAATTATTGTGTGGGCTGAACAATTGTCAACAATTAAAAGAACTTTTCTTTGTTTACACATCATTGGATAATCAAATTCTTGTAGCCACTCATTGAACAGTTCTGATGTCATCCATGTCTTTGAATTGGCTCTGTAATCCACACACAATTTTTTCAGGCCTTTCAAACATCGAAGATTTTTACATTTTCCAATCACAAATGAAGGCCATTTTTCACTACTATCCATATTGGAACACGCAACCATTGTTATTCTTTCTTTTGATTTTTTTCTCCCTTTGACACTTTTTATTTTTGAAAGAAAATGTTTTATCAGGTGACAGTCTCTAAAATAAGACAGTTTCATCGGCATTAAATACATCCGCAGAATTATATTTAGCTAAAACAGGTCTGAGCACGTCTTCTATCCATGAGTGAGTCGTTGTTTCGTCGACTGACTGTTTCTCTCCACACACATTCTTGTACGTGTTGTTTTTTGAAACGATCCAACCAGCCAGCTCTACAATTCCAGTCTGTCTGACCTCCAAGACGTGCAAATTCTTCTGCTTTCGCAATAAGTAAAGGCCCATTCACTGGTACATTTGCCGATCTAATCACAGTGAACCATTTTAAAAGGGTAGCATCAACAAAATGACACGTGGTTGTTCTCTAGCTCACTGTCTATCACTGTGGATTTGACATTCGAAAAACAATTTTCTGTAGCGGTCTTTATGCTTTAAAATGCTGGAAAGTGTCGATGTTGGAATACCAAATTCTCTAGCTATATTCACTTTCTTCTTCCCACTATGTTCAACCTCTTCCAACAGCTCAATCTTTCTTTTTTAAAGTTAGTTAGTCGCAGTTCCAACTTCACAGCAACAGGTCATCCCAATTAGGCTCCGTTCCTGTGCCAGTGAATATCATACAAAACGCTCCTCGCTGCCCAATATGAAAAGTTTTTAAAGTTAAAGTAGTAAGCTTTCGTCCACTAGCCACCATTGTTGACATGTAGCGAGATATCGTATGTGCGAGATTGTTGTTCTCCGGACTGACTAAGAATAATTCTTTCGCGAAACAAATTTTTTTTTTTGGGGGGGGGTGTGAAATGAACAGTTCGACTTAAACATGAACACTTATATAGTCGGTATTCATTTTTATGTTCAACTAATCCGAAAATTCTAGTTAACTGAATTCGACTTATCAGAACTTTTTATACAATGATAAAGATTAAAGAAGGATAATGGCCGGGACTAAGCCAGTGTGACAGAGCGCTCCTCTACTCGACTTTGCTTGGTTACTGCGTCGCTATGGGCGACGACCTCTACAACCCAAGGTCTTCACGTACCTCCCAGGTTCTAGGATTCTCTCCGCATTAAATTTGACCTTTCTGCTTCTTCTGGCCGTATAGCTCGATCGTATAGGTTGCGGAAATGTAAATCCCCAAGGACTTAGTGAAGGGTTGAATATTTCTCGAGTCTCCTGTCTTCCATCGTCATTCGGATAAACATGCAAGGTTTCCAACTAAGACAGTGATGATGGTTAAATTAAGCTTTTATTTCGTTCATTGCTGACCAAATTATTTCAAAGCAATACAATATTCTCAACTATCATGACGTGGGCATCAACCGCCCATGCCTTACAGTCGCATGACCCTTGACGAAGGTGAAAAACATAACATGACGCTAATTCTGGTATACCTAAGTGAGCGTTATAACATGCAGTCGATACTCACTATCTACAAACTCTGCGTACTCTAAATTCTGCCATTAATCAACCTACCTAACCTCTTCAATTGTATAGTCTAGTGGTCTGTGAATAGGGTAGGTTCTTCTTCTTCTTCTTCTTCTTCTTCTTCTTCTTCTTCTGCGTTCATCCGTTTTTTTTTTTCCGGATGTGATTGCGTTGTGCCTGTTTACAGCAGAGCTGCGTTCTTGCGCCGTTAGGCCAACACATCCGACTTCTGCGGGCATTTGTTTACCGGGTTAACCTTCCCGGGGGGGGAGGTTCCATATACACATCTGCTCCCGATCTGGTCCTCGTCTCTACTGTTTATGTTGTTCTGTTGTTGTTGTTAGCTCCTGTTGCTACCCAAAACTTTCTGACGTACTTTTCCCTTGGTGCATTCTCGTGCCCCCCCCCCCCCTTTTTTTTTCTTCTAGTTTACTTTCCCAAATTATACATGTGCAGCCCTGTCTCATTTTCTCCCCCGTCCTCTATTCTGTTACACCAGTAACGTCGACTTAAACGAAATTCTACTTATCCGAGTTCGACTTATGTGGACTCGACTGTAGTTGGTTTTCCCCATTGGTGCTGCCTCTGGTTGTCCAGGTTCATAGGGTTAGATGGAGGTGTTGGCTGATAGGTAGAAATTACTGCTGGAGGTTTCCAGTGGCCACATATAGTCCCCAGGCAGTCCATAAACTGGTATCATGCCAAACGGTTTCTTTAAATTAAAAAAAAAGAATATACCGTCATTTAGAGGCTGAGGACTGGTTTCTCGGTACAGACAGAATACTCCTTGCCCAAACAGTGTGAGCATCAGCTCCTATAGACAGGTCAACACATACCTTCTGGAACAGTGCAAACAAAACCGACCTGGTAAGCATCTCATACATATGTTCATTATTCACAAACCTACATGCATTATTTACAAAACATACATGAAATTAGAGAAAACAAGAGGGGGGAAAGGGGGGGGGGTTGATAATAGGGGGAGGCTAGGATGTGATTACACTCACAGGTGAAATCACCACTCTCCTCTCTCTAACCATAGGTAGTAAAACACCTATTGGAGTGAGGCCATTCAATCAATCATATGCCATGCCGGAAAGCGTGGGAAGTCATGACTCGCCAGTTCACTTGATCACCAGAGTCGTGGATCAGCTCAGTGATCCTGTCTCGACCGTGCCATGTGGCAAAGCCATCCAGGTATTTTCTTCTCGGTCTTCCCCTTGGTCTGTTCCCTTCGATCTTGCCAGTTGTCACTAAGTTCTCTAATCCATTTCTTCTCATAACATGTCCAAAAAATTTATTGGGGATTGCAATAAATACAGTTACATAATTCAGAAGGTATATCTCCAGTATCATATAATGTTTTCAGCAGTCTGGTGACTTGATCTATTCCATATTCTTCTAAAGCTTTAATCATTTCTGTTGTGATGTTATCTGCACCGGGGGCCTTACCAGCTTTCATATGTTTAAGAACATTTCGAATCTCCATCTTCAAAATTGGCGGTCCTTCATTATTAAATCGAATATCATACTGTTCTTCTCTGTTATCATCATAAAGGTTTTTCACATAATCTGACCATACATGTAGAATCTGATCTTTTTCTATTATGATTTTGCCATCTTTAGTTTTTAGACAGCCTGTTGATGTACTTGTTCTTTTATTAGTAAGTTCCTAAATTCTTTTGTGCACTAATTTTGTATTTTGACTGCTGTGTTGTTTTTCAATTATTAGGCCATTATCTACTGATAAATCAGAATGATCCTCCAGTGATGTCTTAGTTTCTTAATGAGATAAACTCAGGATGATATAATGATATTAAGACAAGGAAACCCCTCTGCCGTGCGTCCACCTTGACGAGGTAGAGGGGCTTGCGCGTTCCAATGACCCCAAGAGCTATGCCGACGGTAGCACTGCTACTGGTAGGGTCACCCATGTCGGACAGGTCAAGGGAGAGGGACCAGACGAAGTGACGCACAAACCTGCTGCCTTGTAGGTAGACTGGGGACAGTCAAAGGCTAGGGAAAGCATCCCGAAAAGTGCTTGTCGAAATCGGATGTACTGAGCCACAAGCTTGACAAAGAAGTGCAACGTAACTTTATCATTTCATGATGCCACAGATGAAAATTAATCGTTATGGTGCTAATCCCGTGAAGTCCCATCAGGCGGTGATAGTGCCGGGCCCCCTGCCTCGAGGGGGTCCACCCATGAATACTGGTGGTCACCTTCCCCTGTGCTGTGGAGTCAAGGCACAGAGGAGTAGGTTAAGAGCTATTGACCAAATACCAAGGACACTCAACATACTACAGTGGAATGCCGAAGGAGTTTATAACAAGAAAGAATCCCTGACACAGCGTCTTCATAAAGATAGAATAGATGTGGCATGCATTCAAGAGACACACCTCAATGCCAATCGCAAATTTTCAGTCAGAGGATATCAGGCCACACGTTTCGACCGCGAAGGACATAAAGGAGGAGTTCTAATACTTACACGAAATACAATACCTTGCAGCGAAGTATCTGTGATCTCTGACAACCAAACAGAAATTATAGGTGTTGATATAATGATAAAGGACGTGAAAATAAGAATCTACAATCCGTATAGCCCAGCAGATAAGGACCTTACACTCTCAAACATGAAAATAACTGACACAAACTGCATTATTGTCGGAGACTTTAATAGCCGTTCAGAAAGATGGGGATACCCAGATACTGACAAAAGAGGAGATGAATTGGAGGACTGGGAAATAGACTCAAATCTCCA
Organism: Cepaea hortensis; assembly: GCA_963921405.1. NCBI lineage: Eukaryota > Metazoa > Mollusca > Gastropoda > Stylommatophora > Helicidae > Cepaea > Cepaea hortensis. Next base: position 205,538,386 of record OY992877.1, read on the forward strand.
TCTACTCAACAAAGCGGATGACACACCGAGCTTCTACTCCAGAAGATGGCTTACCACTTCTATTCCAGACTTAGCTTTCTGCACAGGAGACATCCTCCACAAAATCGATCGCCATGTGCTGGACCAATTAGCAGGTAGTGACCACAGACCAATCAAGCTTGTAATGAATATGGAGTATGTTCCACAGGAGCAAAAGCCCTTGCCCCGCTGGAATTACAAACGAGCAGATTGGGACAGATTTGCCATACTAACAGACAAATATTGTGAAAACATAAATACACGATATGGCAACATAAAGCAAATGGTGGAAAGTCTAAACAGAGCGATAATACAGGCAGCCACTGAGTCCATTCCTAGAGGAGCGAGGAAAAATTACAAACCATACTGGACTGAAGAACTACAAAGTTTGGAGGACAAAGTTGAAGATGCCAGGAAGACAGCAGAGAGAGAACAAACAATTGAAGCGAATATCTCTCTCAAAGCCATCTCAGCAAAATATAAAAGAACAGTAAATCAAACAACAAGAGATTGTTGGAGGGAAAAAACAGAAAACCTGAATTTTGACAGGGATGGAAACAAACTATGGAAACTAGTGAAAGCCATGAACAATGAAGGACCTAGAAACAAACAAATAACAATTAAACAAGGAAATGCCTTGCTTACAGGAAAAAAGGCTGCAAATGCACTAATGGAACACTATGCAAATGCAAACCACATTGATATTACAACCGAACAGAAGAAAGCAATCAAAGACAAACAGATACATCATAGAAATACAGAGACAGCAGCAGAATATATGATGGCAAATCTAACAATGGAAGAAATGGAACAGGCAATGAATACCCTAAAAAAGAAGAAATCACCTGGAAAGGATGGAATCACAAATGAAATGCTAATAGGACTAGGCACCAAGGCAAAGAAGAAACTACTAGCAGTCCTAAATAACAGCTGGAAGAGAGGAATAGTCCCACAGGCATGGAAGGAAGCTATACTAATACCAGTCCCAAAGAAAGGAAAAGACCTGGAAGAACCAAATGGCTATCGACCTATCAGTCTACTTAGCTGTGTAGGAAAATTAATGGAACGCATTATCAATGGCAGGCTAACATGGCATCTGGAAGAAAACAAACTCTTAACACCACACCAAGCAGGATTCAGAAAGTACAGATCCACTGAAGATCAAATAACCTATATAGCTCAGGAAATAGAGGATGCCTTCCAAGAGAAAAAGCACACACTAGCAGTCTGGATAGATTTAGAAAAAGCATTTGATAAAGTATGGAAGGAAGGACTGAAAGTAAAACTGCAAAACATGCATGTTTGTGGAAAAATGTATAAATGGATCAGCCACTACCTTGAGAACAGAACTGCCAGGACAAAAGTACAAGGACAAACAAGCAAAATGATGCTGCTGGAGCAAGGTGTCCCCCAAGGAGGAGTTCTTTCACCAACATTATTCCTAGCATATATAAATGACATCACAGAAAATTTTCCAGCCAGAGTACACACATCCTCCTTTGCAGATGACCTAGCCATATGGACATCTGAAGAATATATTAGTACAGCTAACAGCAGAATACAGCAAGCCTTATTAGCGCTAGAGGACTGGTCAAAATCATGGCTAGTGAAGATAAGTGAGGAGAAAACAACATGCACAGTGTTCTCCCTCTCAAATAAACCTCAGCAACCTAAGCTGGTATTGAATGGAAAAATATTGCGCCATGAAGAAAATCCAAACTATCTAGGAGTCACCTTTGATCGTCGCCTGACATGGAAGACACAGGTTGAGAAAAATCGAACAAGAGCAAGGCAGAGAATGGCAATCATGAAAAAGCTTGCTGGTACAACGTGGGGAGCAGATGAGAAAGTTCTCAAGAAGTTATATACTGGACTGGTGAGGCCAGTACTGGAATATTGCATTGCAGCTTGGGCAACAGCAGCTAAGTCAAACTTTAACAAAATAAGTAGAGTCCAAAACCAAGGAATGCGAATCATAACTGGAAGCCTGAAGACAACGCCTATTAATGAACTAGAAAAGATCACTTGTTTACAACCAATGCAGGATAGAAGAGATAGCAGAGCCCAGCAACAAGCAGAAAAATTTAGAAGATTGACAGACCACCCTATGTACAACAGATTTAATGGTTTTGGAAAGGGAAGACTGAAGCGTAGCAACTTTGTAGAAACTGCAAAACGAAGGATTAGGGCAGATCCTATTCTTAACATATCAACAGTCCAGCCCATACACAATGCACACAAGTTCCCAGCTTGGAGACAGCAGCAACTGCCTGAGATGATAGAAAACATTCCTGGTATTGAGAAAAAGAACACTCAGCATGAAACCGAAAGAAGAGAAATAACCCTAAACTACATAAAAGAACATTACCCAAGCAGGAATTGGACCCATGCATATACAGATGGATCAGCCAAAAATTCAATAGAGAATGGAGGAGGAGGAATTCTCCTAAATTTAAAAAATGGAGTGAAAAAAACACATTCAATGGCAACTGGAAAATTTTCAAGTAACTTCAAAGCGGAGGTAGAGGCTCTGAAAACTGCAGCAGAAATGCTCCTGATGGAGGAAAATAAAGAGAAGCAAATAGCTATCTTCACAGATGCAAAGTCAGCTGTCTCAATACTGAAGAGCAATAACAGCACAGAACTAACTGACCTAAGAGCAGCACTCCATGGTCTATGCCAGAAATCCAAAAAAGTTGTAATACAGTGGATCCCATCACATTGCAGTATACCTGGAAACGAAGAGGCTGACAGACTGGCAAAAGAGGGCAGACGACTACCACAGCCTGACATAGACATAACCTATAATGAGGCAAAGAGGTTGATAAAAAGCACTTATAGAACCAAATGGGAATCAGAGCATACAGGCCATCAGAAGGATGATGCATATTACAAACTCGACCGAAGAGAACAAGTAGCAATCTTCAGACTCCGCACAGGACATAACAGGCTGAAATACCACTTATTCAATAAACTAAAGATAGGAGATACCGATGAATGTAATTGTAGAACTGGAAAAATGACAGCAAAACATTTGCTGCAGGATTGCCCAACGTATGCAGAACAGAGAAAGATATTTTGGCCCACACCTGCTTCATTTGAGGACAAGCTCTATGGAGATATCAACAAGCTAAAGTTGACCGCAGATTACTTTAACTATATACAGGTTGACATTTAAAGGTGCATGAAGACCCAGAGGCATGAAATGGAATATTGCTTGGATAGCAAATCCATTATGTGGAAAGTCCAAATCGAAAGCTCGCTGTGTGGGCTTCATAAAAGGTGGAAAAGTGTCCTAGTGGCACGAAATGGAATATTGCTTGGATAGCAAATCCATTACGTGGAAAGTCCGAATCAAAAGCCCATTGTGTGGGCTTCATAAAAGGTGGAAAAGTGTCCTAGTGGCATGAAATGGAATATTGCTTGGATAGCAAATCCATTACGTGGAAAGTCCGAATCAAAAGCCCACTGTGTGGGCTTCATAAAAGGTGGACAAGTGTCCTAGTGGCACGAAATGGAATATTGCTTGGCTAGCAAATCCATTACATGGAAAGTCCGAATCGAAAGCTCACTGTGTGGATGTCATCTACAGACTGCATACTTCTGGTTTCCGGAAGAACAGCCTATGGTGAACGGAAGGCCCAATATACGGAAGTGAGGCTAAGCAGCCATGTGCAGGACGTGACGATTCCTTGGGTGAGCCCAGTACGAGAGCGCTATGTATCGGCTCTGCAAGTATGGAAGCCTCCTTGGATGGCGGGGAATGCCCATGGTCTGCCCCTGCCTTCCCTTGAGGGCTGACCAGGATCTTTGGCTGTTCTATATGGACCAGCTGGGATGGGGGATAACACCACAACTGTGAGAGTCAAACGTCCTAAGAAACCCCCGGGAAGGTTAACCCGGTCAACAAATGCCCGCAGAAGTCGGATGTGTCAGCCTAACGGCGCAAGAACGCAGCTCTGCTGTAAACAGGCACAACGCAATCACATCCGAAAAAAAACTCCGGATGAACGAAGAAGAAGAAGAAGACAAGGAAAAGTCAGCCAGATGTGATCATGTCCAGTTGAGAAAAAGGTAGGGTCAGATAAAGACTATAGTAACTAAGCATGTCATAACAGATATCTGATAGAACACTGTCATTTACTGCCTATAGTACCTTGCGGTGTAGGACATGGGGGGATCTTGAGCCTGAGGAATTAAGGCCGCATGGCTAGTGCAGTCGCCGCGAACTGCGCAGGCTAGAGTTTTCTTTTTGCCGATAGAACACTACCTGTTGAAATTCTGCATGTCTAGATGGATGCAGGGAGTGATACTGGCAGGTTAAAGCAAAACATGTTGAAATGGACCAAGACATGATGCATGGCCCTCTCTACACCCTATCAGCATCCTATTTCTGTCCTATAAGATCTGGCCTTCTTTTCTCAAGAGTTAGCTCTGACTCTCAAAAGCTTTTATCATCATCATCATCATTAATTCAAATGCCAGTATGATGGGGAGAGGTTAATTAGACCAACTCCTTCATCAGGAAAAGTAACAGTTATGAACTAACATTACATATAAAACTCTCACAATGAAAGTTGAGTTGAGTTAAGAACCGACATCACTGCACTCAGGACATTCCCATATGTGCTCAGTCCCCTCATTCAACAGCCAGTGAAGAGTCATACTACTAATCATTCCCACCGCTATCTGATTAAAAGTTCTCCTGGTCTTCCCTCTCAGTTTTGAGATTCTTCCAGAACCCCTGCCGATTCCCCGTAATCTCATTCTTTCCACATATGGGATCTCAATCTGTTCCTCCGCCTTCTCCACCTGGTCCCACAAGCGCACAACCACCTCCCCCTTGTCCATAGGCAAGATACCACCAAGAGGTGCATTCCCTGCCAGCCTATCAGCCTGTTCATTCCCCCGTACACCCGCATGGCCAGGGCAAAATATCCATACAATTCTCACAATCTGTGACCTCTGAAGCGACGAGAGCCATTCCACACGAAACATTCCTTTCTCCACGTTGCTAAGCATATTCTTTGAATCTGTAATGAACACAACATGTGTTGCAGTAGTCTCCTCTAGCCACCGGAATGCCGTTGTTACTGCCTCCACCTCCATTGTCATGCTGGAGGTCGTAGTCTCATATGCCAGGCTCTCCTTTTTCAAGACTCGCCCATTAGACTGCAATAAAGCCCCAGCCACTAAGTCTGTTTCTCACCACTGACCCATTGGTGTAGATGACTATGTCACCTTGATGTGTGTTGCTCTGGATCAGCTGTTGCACTTCAAACTCAGTGCAGCCCGCTGCCCATTCTCTGCACTCACAACCCAATGTTATTATTACATTGTGCCAGTCCGTCATGTCTTCCGGAACTTCAATCCACTCTTTTCCACGATTGATGGTCTCTAGATCACACACCTGACTTATAGAAAGTTCTGCCTGTGCCATCCAGGACCTGCCTCGTCTTAGTCTATGACCCTTTACCATATCCATTGCTGCATGCATTGGGTGATCTCTGTCTGCAGCAACTCTCAGGTACCATTTGGCCTGAGGGGACCCTTTGTCTATCCGTCATTGTAGGTAGCGCCAGGATATGCCTCATGCAGATAATTGGTGTGTCCTTTGTGCACCCCAGTATTAACCACATGGCAGCATTCTGTATGCGCTCCAACCTTTCAAGCTGGCTTTTTGATACTGTCAGCAGCCCCAAACCATACTCAATGACAGAAATTATTAACTGCTGAAAGAGCCTGTACAGCACCCTCTGATCTACCCCGGTTGCTGCCATAGCCCTCAATGCATTAAGTCCCCTACCAGCCTTCACCACCAAATCCACCACGTGATCCTTAAAAGACAAACACCTGTCAAAAGTGATACCCAAGTACTTCAATTTACTCTCTCGACTAAGAGGACATCCATTCAACATAATACCTGGGACGTCTGCCTTGACGATCCGGTTATCCAGGGAGTACCACACAACCGATGACAGTTCATTATTAAAACCATGGTAGTGTTAAAAACAGTGTTTTTAGGTTACATGTCCCTGTGAATGTCTTGTGCAGCTGTTGTGAAATACATTACTTTGTGAATGTGCTGTCCAGCTGTTGTCAAGAATCTTTTATGGTGAATGTCCTATTCAACTGTTGTTGGTTTCGTGAATTGTGAAGGTCCTGTTTAGATGTTGTCAAGTATCTTTCATGGTACATGTCTTGTTCAACTGTTGATGTAAACATTTTCTAGTGAATGTGTTGTCCAGCTGTTGTCAAGAACCTGTCCTTGTGGATGTCTTGTTCAACTAGTGTTAAGTACAGTCATTGTTGATGTTGTGGTTCACTACTGTTGAGTCCAATTGTCCAACTGACATGTGTCACTTTTGACACAAAATTAAAGGGAGATCTACAGGTGGCTGACTGACAACACACTGACAAAATTATTGGTGAGGGAACAAATTCCTCGGTTGCTGTGGCGAATGGTCAAGATCTCTTTATGCCTTTGGGAGGAACTTTTTCTTCTTTTAAAATTTCTGTGTAGAAACTTGGGCTTAGGTCTAAGATGCTCACAGTGAGGGTTCGGAGCCATATTAAATGGTTCCTCCAAGGGGCTGTGCGGGAATGATTATCCATCTCATTTGGGATACCTCTAGACAAACTTGCTATATTATACCCATACCCTGTATCTTATCTATCTATAATATATAGATATATTTATAGAGACCTCACCCAATTGGGGGGGGGGGGGGCCTCTGTCTTATACTAAATGCCACACCATCGATAAAACCAGGCTGATAGGCAAATTCAAAATCTGGTGCCACCAATTCATGCTTATTACGAAACTCCTGTAGCCGTTGCTGATATATCATAATATATGATACGGGCACGACCACAGTGGGCACTAAGGAGGGGAAGATAAGCACGTATATTTAAAAAAAAGTGGCTTGGAGTACCAACATGCCTCACACCTGTCGCACTGTATTGCAAGCAGAGTAAACTTGTCCTCCCGTTTCCGTCCCTCATGGAGGAGTTCAAAGCCGGAAAAATCAGACTCGCGAGGCTGCTGCGCGGGTCTCCAGATGTAACGGTCAGTGCCTCAGTTCCCGCCCTGAGAACGGGAAGGCAGTGAAAAGTCGTCAGCGCGGTCGAAGCAGCCCAGACTATACTCCAGCTGAAGGAGGACATGAGCCACACCCAGTTGGACAGGAAAGGGTTCGGCTACCAAAGCAATGATCCGTTGTGGTCTAAGGCGACGACCAAGGAACGCAGGGACCTGGTGGTTAACGAGATCCGCAAGGGGGAGGATGACGAAAGAGTCCGGAAAGCTGCCCAACAGGCGCAGCAGGCCCAGTGGATATCATGGGAAGAGGTAGTGCAGAGATCTCTTACCTGGAATGAGATCTGGCAAATGGCACCACTGCGCCTAAGTTTCGTCGTCTGATCCCTCTACGAGGTCTTGCCACCAGCTGCCAGCTTGGTCAAGTGAGGGAAAACCACCAACCCGTTCTGCCCTTCTGTACAAAGGTTCAGACAGCGGAACACGTACTGTCCGTATGCAAGGTTTCCCTGACCCAAGGCCGATTCACGTTGCGGCACAACAAAGTCCTTACTGAGTTGGCGGCCATAGTGAATATAGCCAGTATGAAGACGAACAAAGAGGGGACCAGACCGAGGCCGATGGAGATTTCCTTCATCCGAGACGGGCACAAAGAAGGCAAAACTAACGACTTGCCGCTTGCTACCATTTTAGATGGTGCGAGGCACTGGGAACTGACCATAGATCTAAAGACTTAAGGGCCGTGGCAAATACCCTGAAGTGATCCGAAAGTATGGCTTGCGACCTGACATCGTACTTAGCTCCTAGTCAGCCAAGCGGCTAAAGCTGATTGAGCTGACCGTCCCGTATGAGTCCAATATTAGTTAGTTAGTTAGTTAGTTAGTCGACAGATCATCCTCGTTGCACATCTAACCATTCAGTCCATAAGTGCTCGGATCCCCTCCTCAGCAAATCCCGCAGCGTGTAGCGGCTAACGACGCCAGTTCTGTGTTGGTTTATCAATCTTCTTTGGCTTCCTGCGTAGTGTTCTTGTTTTTCCACCCCTCTTTTAATTTGCTGCTCCCGCAGTCTGGCCATTGTTGTAGATTCACAGTCATCACTTGGTTCTCACAAAAGTCTCACTTCTCGTAGAGCATTCAGAATGTCAGCCTGTTCCATGGCGCGTCCGCCCTCCACAGTAGCCTCACCTGCGAGCTTGTCAGCCCGCTCATTTCCTTGTACTCCCGCATGACATGGAACGAAGATGAAACTAATCTTTGCCAGCCGAGACCGCTTCAGAGGCAGCAACCATTCTCTTTGGATCGACCCCTCCTCTATCCTCTTGATCATGTTCATTGAGTCGCTAAGGAAACAAGCCCTAGTGAATGTCTGTGTCTCGAGCCATGTTATTGCATTACTTACTGCCATGACTTCCATGGTCAGGCTACTTGTGGTTTCAGTGAAAGCACCAGAGTCCCCCTTCACAATTCTCCCTCCGGCCCGAGCTGTAAAGGCCCATGAGCTTCTCACATGTCGGACGACCGACCCATCTGTGTAGATGACCGCGTCACCGTCTAGCGAATTCTCGAAAATCAACGCTTGTACTTCAGCCTCAACAGCAGCCGGATTTTCTTGTCTGCATTTTCTATCTAGTTGGATGCAAACTGAAAATGATGTGCAGAAGTCTGTTGGCACTTGCACCCACTCCTCGCCAGGTTCTAAGTCCTCAAGTGAACACACCTGTTGAAGAATGTCTTCGGCTTGACCCATCCACGACCGTCCTCTTTTTAACCTGCTGCCCTTCACCTTCCTAATTTCACTATGCAGTGGATGTTGTGTGTTTGCGTTAATTTTGAGGTAGGCGCGTGCCCTGCAAACTTGTATTCTCTCTTCAATGGTTGGAAAATCAAGAAGGTAGCGCATCGCCCTGCATGCTGTATCTCTTGTACATCCAAGAATAATGCGCATAGCTTCATTCTGTATCCTTTCCATCCTTTCTATCTGCTTATGGCTGAGAGTCAGGATTGCCATTGCATACTCCAAAACAGACATGACCAGCCCCTCGTACAGAAGACATAGATGGCGCTGCTCACAGTTTGCTGCCGCCATCACCCGCATCGCTGCCAAACCCCGCTTGGCCTTTGTTATCACCTGGTCTATGTGCACATTATAAGCAAGGCTTCGATCAAACCGTATCCCCAGGTAATTCATTGCCTGCGTTCTTTCCACCGTCTCTGAACACAGCATTACAGTTGGTGTTGGATTGTTGACAATATGATTATTCAACGAGAACCAAGTCACTGTTGCCTTTGTTGGATTGACCATTGCCCCAGTTTCATCACACCAAGTACTTATGCGATTGAGTTCGGTTTGTAGTTCCACAGCAACCTCCTCTCTATCCTTACCCTGACGATACACTAAAACATCATCGGCATACGACAATGTCCTGCCAGGTCCAGTGATCTGCTCACTGGTGATTCTCACTGTGTAGGCGTTGAACAGTACCGGAGATAATGGTGATCCCTGTGGTAGGCCAGGATATATTGTTGTTGGTTTCGAAGTCCAACTGCCACATCTAAAAACTACTTTCCGTTGGTATAGGGCTGCAGCGATCCAACTAAGGGTGAATGGACTTACGTTTAGTTCAAGAAGCTGAAACATTAAAAAATCCAGTGGTACTCTGTTGTATGCGTCCTCAAGATCAATCGCTGCAGCAACGGTTTCAGTGCCTGAGTGGAAACCTTCATAGACATCATGGGCAAAGACTGCTGCATTGGTCCAGGTTTCTCTTTTTGGACGGTACCCACCCAGGGTAGGTGGGAAAACACCTTGCCTCTCTAGTTGGCTTGATATTTTCCTGGCAATTACCTTCTCCAGCACCTTGCCTATTGTATTCTGCATGGTTATAATTCGATATCCCTGAATTTTTTTGTAGTCTTTGTCAGGCTTCGGCAAGGGAATCAGATAGCTGTGTAACCATTCCTCCTTGATGCTAGCACTCCCTATACTGTTGTTGTACATGTCTGCTAGTTTCTCTAGCTCATTGTCGGTACACCTATTTATGTCGTCGTATCTTATGCCATCAGGACCTGGAGCACTGTTTTTTGATCGTCGAAGCACATCCTTGATTTCTTTCACTGTCACTGTGTCTTCCTTCGAAGTGTTCTTGGCCTTGCACCTGTCTGAGGTGACCTCCTTGGCCAGATTTCGGCCTCCCATGTCTGTCTGGTTGCCCTGCTCAAGGTAGCGTTCAAAGAGGGCTTTGCCCTTGTCCTCGTCAGTCCTCTGCCAGGTGAGGTCAGCACCTTGGAAGTCTGAAATGCTCTTATTCTTGACTACACCACTCATGCTTTTATGTAGTCGCCAGAACAATTTCAGTGACTTGTCTGTGCTTACTCTTTGACACACCTCTGCCCATTTTTCGCTTTTAACCACCTTGACCAGTTTTTTGAAATAGCTTACTTTTGTGTGCATCTCTCTTTCTAAGTACAAGCAGGGACTAGGATGACCAGTTCTGTTCTTCTTGGCATTTATCCATCTCCTTACAGCACTACGCTTATCCACCCAAGCCTTCTCCACCTCGAAACTCCACCACGGTGGCTGCTCCCAGCTTTTTTTCCTGCCCTGAAACGTTCTGCGCTTGTCACGTCTTATTTTACTCACCACATCTTGCCCTGTACTGTCATACTGGAACGTCTTTACCTTTAGCTTGTGCTTCCTGGTTCTGCCTTTCTCCACCAATATGCTGCAAGGGTGGTGGTCGCTGCCATGGTGTCCTAGGACACCCCATCTACACACTGTAGTGAGTGAAGGTGAAACTAGTGCCAGATCAATAGCACTGTCCTCATCGCCTGGACGGCTTGCTGTCCTGGTGACACAGCCACTGTTAATACAAACCAGGTCGATGGTTTCCAGTGCAGTCTCGAGCTCCTCCCCTTTTGTATTGAAGGAAGTGTTTCGTCCAATATTGAGGAGCAACACACGTATAAATTGAAGAAGTACGAAGACAAGGTCGCAAATCTTAAGCTGGAAGAGTACGCCGTCAGGCTCTTCGCCGTCGAGGTAGGCGCCAGAGGTCTAGTTTCACACTCCGTATGGTGTGCTAAAACGATTGGGCATTAAAGAACAAGCAAGAACTCGGGCCCAAAAACAACTGTGTGCAGCAGGCAAAAAGGCCTCGTGCTGGCTATGGGGAACAGTATGAGTGAAGCCTCGTATTTGTAGACCGACCTACTCCGTGTTCTCGATAATTGATCCATCAAAGATTAATAATATAGTAAAGCCGCCGTTTTGGGTTTCCCCATTCACAAAGGCACGCATTAATTATGATCGTACCATTTTAGCCTGTTTTTCAACCACAATTAAAGCAAGTTTAGCGATGAGACTTTCCAAATGTCTGAAAAATTTGATGCAGAATTAGAAGATCCATCTACAATTGAAATTCTATTGACAGAGCCAGAAAAAAACTTAATTACGGTTCATTGTGCCATTTCTTCCATTTTTCTCCGCGTGCGAGGTTGCTTCAACCAAACGGGTCATAGGCGGATTATGATAACTGACTTCAAAAATATGTTCCGTCATGTTAATTGATTAAAAAATAGTACAAGTATACAAATAATTTATTAATAATCTTTAAACTTGTGTTCTCTTTAACTTTAGTAGGTCAAATTGCACGTTTTGTGTGTTGAAAAGTGAAAGTGTATATGCCATTTCGATCGCTGCGCGCATGCGCAGTAGCCCATGGCTATGCGTTTCCCCATTCATAAAAAACGCTTCGCAGAAAATGTTCTTTTTCATCCATAAATAAAACATATATTGCGATGAAACTTTCCAAATGTATGTAAATTTGGATGGAGAACTTGAAAATCCATCTAAATTAACAGCGCCAGAATAGTGTTACAGAGTGTACATGCCAGCTCGATCGTCTGATCCTCACCTGCTGAGGATGGGGACGGAACGCTTATGGGAATGTCCCGAATGCTATGATGTCGGTTCCTAAATCAATCAATCAATCAATCAATCGATCGATCTATCGATATGTCCAAAGAACAAAAACACATCTTCGCAGAAAAGTTTGTTTTCATCCACAAATAAAGCATATATTGCAATGAAACTTTCCAAATGTATGTAAATTTGGATGTAGAATTTGAAAATCCATCTAAAATTTATGTATATCTATTAACAGCACCGAAAAAAATTAATAAAGGTAAGTATAAAATATTTCTTCATTTATATAAAAGGTCACGATGATTTCAACCAATCGCCGTGCATGGAATATTAGGCAAACCTTTCCTGGAAAACCCAGGATGACATGTGTTCTTGTCACGTGAGAATTAAAAGAATGAATGACGTCGAAAGAATGCATGGTAAATTAGGTAGCGTTTTCCGGGACAAGGTGAATCATGGCGGAATGACTACGTATATGACTTCCGTTTTAATTTCGGGTAATGGCACGATGGAACACGCTTGGATGGGTATATAATATAAAATGACACAAAGTAGTGCAGCTTTACGTAAAAGAATTAAGACACATACAGGACGTTGCGGCGACTAGCCTTCATCAGCAAACAAACACATTCACAAACACAACATACAGTCAAGCAAATCTCCTGTGACTACATCAGAAGGTGACGACAGGACGAGAAGAGCAAAACCATGAAAAAATGAGGGCAATGAAGAGAAAATGAGAATTGAAAAAGTGTTAATTGAAAAAAATTTTAATTAAAAAAATGTTCATACTCACCTCACAGTTCAGATCTGTAAGCAACTCAAAAAGTCTCCGATGTATTCTTTTTATACCCGGTGCCAGGTGTTACGGTTCAGTGCGCACATTGAAAGAAGGGGGGCGGAGGCAGGAGGGCGGGATGGTGACTGATCTGGTAGGGGTATCTGAGTGGATATACTAACGAAGCAAGAGGGGCGCAAGCATGATGGTGGTACTAACCAAAACCCCACTATGTACTCCTATATGTTAATGTGAGGCGAGACCTAAAGTCTGAGTGGACTGATATGCGTGAACGCACATACATACATATACACCGCTCAAACAGACATAATGCTGGTGTATGTGGGCATGTGCAAGGTATATGTAACATAAGTCATTGTCCTTGAAAGTTAGAAAAACAGTTTTTGCATGTTACATAGAACCAGTTTTGACATATGGCTGCGAATCCTGAACAATTAGTAAACAGGCGAAAAAATCCATGGAAGCCTGGGAGATGTGGTTTTATAGAAGAATGCTGAAAATTAATTGGACAGCCAAAATAAGCAATCTGGACGATTTAAGGAAAGCTGAAAAGAAAAGACAACTTATCACAAACATAAAAAAGAAGCAGTTGTTTTTTGGCCACATTATGATAATGTGGCCAAAAAACAACTGCTTCTTTTTGATGGACTGGCAATATTTTCAAACACTGCACAGTCATTAAAAATACACCCTATATTTGCCTTGATTTCCACATTTTGTGAGTTATAGGCACAGACTGTACAGACTGTGTCGATTGCCTTTCCCAGGTCCACTCAAGGAACTATTGTATGCTAATGGTCTTGAAAGTCACCTTGTATCTCTTGTGCTATGAAGTTTATTCTGTGCAATGAAACCACCTGAATCCAACATGTTGATGTGAAGGAAGTTGTATTTTTCTGGTTTGGTTTCCAGATACTGTTAGAGTAAGCTATTTACTATTCTTTCCATAGCCTTGCCAGCACATCTTACAAGACTGATTGGGCAGTAGTTATTGGTGTCTAGTTTGTCATTAGTTTTCTTAAGGATTGGCTTGTGTGTCTTGTCTGTTGTTTTCAATACTAAGTGATATTTCAATTATTTTTCTTGTTCTTTTAATTTCATCTTCTGTCCAGAATTCTTGTATATTGAAAAACTCCCCCGATGTGTCTCCACCTTGCCGCGGTGGGGGAGCTTGAGTGTCCCAGTGACCCCAAGCGCTGTGCCAATGGATATAAACTACATATTGGACAGCTCTTGGGATAGGGACCAGACTAAGAGAGACACAACCTGCTGCTCTGCAGGTAGACTGAGGATAGCAGTCAAAATTTAAACTCAGGCGCACGAAGCCCCAAACTTGGTCCAGACACGTACACAAAGGCCTCCACCTGAGAGATGTAGCTGAACGCCTCTACGCTTACTACCCTTTGATGAGAGAGCCGGGCCGATACTCACCAACCGAAAAATGGAGGTGAGATACTGAGCACGCTACATGCCCAGTTCAGATACTTGTCCGAAGGCTCTCAGCTGGTGGATATGAGGGTCCCCGGATGAGAGGGCCTGGCTCTCGCTCACTGCTGTACGGAGGTAAGGTGCTGAGCCGGCAGCACATGTAGCCTACCTCGTGAGCGAGTGCTAAAAGGTTGAAGAAGTGCCCCAGTCGAATGAAATGGTTACGAAAACTGTATCTAACTCATAGATAGTGTAGACAAAGGTGGAAAAACGTCTCAATAACACGAAATGGAACGCACGGCTAGCGAATCCATTGCGTAGTCCGAAGTCCGAAGCGAAAGCTTACCTAGTGGATGTCGCCCGCAGACTGACCGTTCCTGTTGTGTGCTTGAGCGTCCAGTGGCAAGCGAGATGCCCAACACAAGAAAGTGAGGAACTAAAGCAGCCATGAGCAGGGCGTGGCAACTCCTCGGGTGAGCCCAGTCTCAGAGCAATATGTGCCGGCTCTGCAATTATGGAAGCCTCCTTGGATAGTGAGGGAATGCCCATGATCTGCCCTTGCCTTCCCTTGAGGGTTGACCATGATGTCGTTGACCGTTCTATCTTGACCAGCTGAGACGTGGGCGACATCACAACAATAAGTCTAACGTGCCTCAAAACCCGAGGAAGGCTAACCTCATTAAAAAAAAAAATGCCCGCCGAAGCCGGAAGTGCCGTCCTACGGGTGGCAAAATAAGAATTGGCACTACGCATTTACGTCCGAGTAAAATGTCTCGTCCGAATGTCTCTTGTGCTAGGAACAGCTCTGACTACCTAGTTTCCGAATGCCGCTCTTGTTCGGAACAGCTCTGACTGGGTGGTTTTTCGAATGTCCGTCGTGCCTGGAACAGCTCTGATGGGCGCAAAGACAAGTACATGTCCGAAACGAAAACTCGCTGAGTGGATACCGTCTGCAGACCGGTCTGGTTTGTGCGGGAACGGCCCGTGGTGAACGAAATTCCCAATATATTGAAGTGAGGATTTAAAGCAGCCATGAGCAGGACGTGACGATTCCCTCGGTGAGCCCAGCACCAGGGCGCTATGTGTCGGCCCTGCAACTATGGAAGTTAATGGAAGCCACCTTGGGTGGTGGAAAATGCTATGGACTGTCCCTGCCTTCACTTGAGGGATAACCGAAGTCTTCGACTGTTCCAACTTGATCAGCTGGGATGTGGACGGTACCACAAAAGTGAGAGTCCCCCAGTAATGCTAACCTGGTCAAAGCAGCATGCTGAAAGTCGGATGTGTTGGCTTGAGGGTTTCGATCCAAGGGGCCTAACCAGACACACCGGAATCACATCTGAAAAAACAGTCCGGATGAACGCAAAGAAGAAGAAGATATGCAGATGATACAGTCTTGATTGAAGACAATGAACAGGACCTGCAACATTTAGTAGATGCGGTTGTTACACACAGTGAACAACTAGGGTCAGAATTAAACTGTAAAAAGACACAGATTATGGTCGTCCTAGGAAGAAAGAAATACCACAATGTAATATACAAGTAAATGGGAATATTCTTTAACAAGTGAATAGGTACAATTATCTTAGAACAGTAATAACATCTGATGGGAGATGCCTTGAAGAGATTAGAACAAAAATCGCCATGGCAAAAGTAGCCTTTAGCAAGATGAAAAACATACTGACCAATAAAAAGATGTCAATTGAAACGAGAAAAAGAGTGTTGAGGTGCTACATAGAACCTGTACTTTTATATGGATGTGAAGCTTGGACAATGAGCAGTCAAGCTAAAAACATCCGATGGCTGTGGAAATGTGGTTTCTGAGGAAAATGCAAAGAATACCATGGACGGACAGAAAATCCAATGAGCAAGTCCTTCAAGAAACAAATGAAGATCGTAAATTGATTAGAGAAATTAGACGTAGAAAGTCAAAATTTTTTGGGCATGTTATGAGAAGAAATGACTTGGAGAACTTGGTGACAACTGGTAAGATCGAAGGGAACAGACCAAGGGGAAGACCTAGAAGTATATACCTGGATGGCTTGGCCACGTGGCATGGTCGAGACAGAAACACGGAGCTGATCCACGACTCTGGTGATCGAATGAGATGGCAGAACATGACCGCCCACGCTTACCGGCATGGCACATGATGGAGTTACAGTAGTTACTGCTATGGTCTAACGCTGTTTTGGGGGAGCTGGAAAGTGGAGTTAGTTGCATATCCTTTACAGGACGTTGCAGTCAACACCATCATTATTTGCTGTAGTGATTTATTGGCAAGTTTAAGTTCAGTAGTTTGCCATTGATTTCTGAATGACCAGCACCCATTCCATTTCGTAAAACACCAATGCAAGGCGGTCGGCTGCCAAATCGCCCGTAGCTGTGTTTTGAACGCGGGTATGTGAGATTACGAACTGCGCCCGTTACCTCTTCACCATGAAACTGGCACCAATGAAGTATAAGACCTAAAACACACAGAGAAGGCAACTAGAGACAGAAATATATGAAGACCTAAAACACTGACAGGTGTTGGAAATGTCCACCATGGGCTTCAAGACATGACTGTACACGTCTCTTCATATTGTCAAATTCCTTCTGCAACGTGTCTGCTGTTATTTCTTGAATGCTAATTCTGATTGCTTCTTTCAGGTCCTCAATTGTGTGCACATTATTTTTGTAAACATTTTCTTTCAAGAAACCCCATAGATAATAATCTAATGGAGTTAGATCTGGAGAACAAGCAGGCCACATCCAAAGTGATATTATACGATTTGCGAAAATTTCTTCCAAAATACGCAGTGATGCTTCAGCTGTGTGTGCAGTTGCACCATCTAGCTGGTACCACGCTTCTTCAATTTCACGTCCATTCAACTGTTCTGAAGAAGAAAAAAAAGGTTCCAGAATGTCAGTACAGTACCGATCAGCATTTGCAGTGTTGTTGAAGAAAATTGGTCAAATAAAACGTTTTCTACTGACGGCACACCATGCCCCAATTTTCTCATCGAGTAGACGCGCGTCATGAAATGCATTGCTATTAAAAGTTCTCTAAATACGATTATTTTGGCTATTAAAGTATCCAGATAGATGAAACCATGCCTCATCAGAGAAGATTGTTACATCGAGAATTTACTCGTCTTCATTAGCTAAACATTCTTGAAACCACGCGGAGTAGTTGACTCTGGAGTTTAATAGTTGTTTAAGAATTTTATACACTATGTTTACTGTTAAGTTCACTTGTTGCGACATTTTCCTTAAGGACTGGCTTGGACTTTCCAGGATTCTGTCTTGGATATGTAGAATCTTTCTTCAGACACAGCAGGCTTACCAGATCGCGGAGCATCTGCCTCATTTCCTGTAGCAAGAAACTTATTCAACAAATTTCTAACCATAATGCGATAAGGAGGTTGTTTATCAGGAAATATTGCTATAAATCTTTGAACAACCATCCGTGTGTATCGACCGTCATTTCGATACACTTTTTCAAAAAACAAACAAAATTCTTTCTTCCGTTGATAACACCATTCTAATTGGAGTGCAAAGAATTACCCCAGCAGACGAGAGCCATTCGCTGCATATTGCTTCACGATGGATTGTGGAGTACATTTTTTATGAAGTCATATACTACATTTTTCAAATTTATTCTGCATAAAAGGTGTAGTGAGACTTTACAAACACCCGGTAGGCCTACTAACATCGCTGCTGCTATTTCAAATCAGATATTGGTCCCTTCTGTCTCTGACTCTCAAATGGTTGGGTTAGAAGAATTTAATGCAATAATCGTCTGGGATGTGAGTTAAAGAAGTGTAACAAAGCTTAAGCGTGTCTCAGTCGGGTCAACAGCTTAATGTGGCTGTACCACTTTTTCGCGTTGTGTATGTGTGTGAATGTTCAGTTCTATTGACTGATCTATGACACGCTGATATAGTTTCCTTTTCCTCTCGGGAGTTCGGTATAGGGGAATTAGTAAAACACAC
This sequence comes from Cepaea hortensis, assembly GCA_963921405.1. Classification (NCBI taxonomy): domain Eukaryota; kingdom Metazoa; phylum Mollusca; class Gastropoda; order Stylommatophora; family Helicidae; genus Cepaea; species Cepaea hortensis. The sequence goes on from OY992877.1 coordinate 205,556,570, forward strand.
TGGTTCCCGTGAAACAGAAATAAACAGTAAGAATGGACGCGGACACACTCGTAGGTCCACTCCGTGCAATCTGAAGAGAATTCGTGAATTGGTGAATTCTCTTCACTTCAATTAGTTAGTCGGTCAGGGTTCCAACTTCATGGCAAAGTGTCACCCCATAATGCTCAGTTCCTGTGCCATTAAATATCACACAAAATGCCCCTCATTGCCCCATGTGAAAAGTGGAACAGACAGTCTCGACAAACCAACAGCCTGCACAGGTATACTATGCATAATGCCGCTGCCAGAATGCCAGCACAAAAGTCCGCCACGAAAAAAAGTTCATCGTTAATGGAAGCGGCAGTCACTAGAAAACCTGCAGCCACACAATACTGCATAAAGGCAAACCCAGTTAGTTCAATTAAGGATTGTCCCAGAGTTATTTTCCGTGTTCCTACTTTTAGTCGGCGAATGATAACATCCGGGCACGACCAGAGAAGCCATCGCTAGCCCCTATCAATCACGAAGCAGGAAAGATAATTCAACGAAAAGCTGTATTATTTATGCGTCACCTTGTCCTTAGGATGGGGACCTACAGTTAATTCCTGCAGCCTTATGAGTTCTATTCTTAAAAAAACAAAACAAGTTAGTTGCATATCCTTTACAGAACATAAAAGTAAACCCCAGCTATTTTTGGCTGTTGTTCGTGATTGATTCCGGGGCAAGTTTTTAATTTTATGTTTACCACCTGTTTATCAGTGATCAGGTTCGATCATGATTTTCAAATTGAGTATTTATTTATTAATGAGACCAGCACAGATAGATCTCATCATCATGTTCCTCTTGTACCTTGTGTTTCGAGGTGAAGTACAAACAGCGGGAGAGTGCCGGCTTATGGGCTTCATGTATCGATATTCCCATGGACTCTTGTTATTCCCTGCATCCATCATTAACCCTTTTAATGCTACGTAATTCTGAGTAGCGTCCCGCCCGGTGCTAAATACTTTCTCCGCCGACTGCCCCGCCTGTGCTAAATACTTTCTTGACCTCTAAGAAACTGGAAATGTCACGGCGGTGTTGACCATTTTTGTAACACCGGAAAATTTAAGCACTCCTAAACTGGGTAGGTTGGCACCATTGTTTGAACAAACACTTTTACAAAGAGATAAAACAACAAAATAGCTTATTCATGTTTTAAAAATGTTTAGTTTAAAGTTATTTTAATTATATATAAATAATAATGTATTAATATTAAGATATTAGGTAAAAGATAGAAAAATTAAAAAAATAAAATGTAGCAATCATCAGAAACGTCATGGGGATTTAATCATACACATATACATTGGATTTTAGCACAATCAGCCAGCAACTCTGGCCTACAACTGCCTATATAAAGGACACAGACAATCGGAAGACCAATAACAAGATGGATTGATAGTGTAACGAAACATACGCAAAACAAGGAATGGAATGACAAGAAAAGACCAAAGGAAAGTTAATAATTTAGTTGTTTGTGGAAGACCCCGAAGCAAGGTACGACACAGAGAGGTACATCACAATCCTTGCACATATATCTTGATTCCCGTCGTTTTTTATTTTTAGAGCACACCACACACTTTCTTGTTGGCCCCTTCTTCTGTGACGTTGTGGACTCTATTGTAGATGGGAAATGACGATGTACCAATCGTAGTGGCAGATCTTCGCTCCTTTGTCCCCCTCCACTCTTTCTTCTCTCCGTAGAATATTTTTGTAGAATTTCACGAATTAAAGATAAATGAAAATCAGCAAGAGGAATATTATTCCCCGTTACCAATTTGTACATGGAATATGCATTTAAAATAGACAGATCTAGAACATGAAAAAACAGTTTCTTGTACCACTTTACAGTTTTCCTAATTGACTCAATAGAACTGAGAAGCATGTCAGTCCGATCAACCGCGCCCATATTTTTATTGTAGTCAACAATGCACTTTGGCTTTTGTATATTTTCTCCGGTTTTCCAATCTTTTTTCTCTGTTGGTACAATGTCTGAATTGTGACATGTAGACAGCATCCAAACTTCTCTTTTGTCGCACCATTTCAGGGCTAATAAACAGCTTGTAGACCTATAGCAAATTCCTTTTTTTAATAATTTTTCTTCCATTTTAGGCAAATTCTGTCTATTCTTTCTGACCGTGCCACATGCATTAGTTGCATGATCGTGAAGCCACATAAACAAATTAGGACTGGTGTACCAATTATCTACAAAAAGGGTATGCCCGTTTTGGAGATATGGTGCCAGTAAAGTAGTAACAATATCAGCCCCCTTCCCAAGACCTGATACAGTAATGTCACTGTTGACACCAGTGTAGACAATAAAATCTAAAATATAACCCGTTCTGCAGTCACACATAACAAATGTTTTCACACCAAATCTGCTTCTCTTTGATGGAATGTATTGCTTGAATGATAATCGTCCTTTGAACAAAAGGAGCGATTCATCAATAACAACATTCTGATACGGCGAAAATGCACTCTTGAACGACGTACGCAAACTGTCAATCACACCTCTAATCTTGTAAAGTCTGTCTCCGCCAGCGTCAACGTTGTTGTCTGCGAAGTGCAGCATTCGCAAAAGTAGTAAAAATCGATCCCGAGGCATTACCTCGCTGAACACAGGAGTACGGAGCAAAAAGTCCTTTGACCAGTACTCAACAATTTTAAGTTTCTTTACCCTTGGCATTAGCATGCACAAAGCAAAAAAGCAAAAAAGTTCGTCATAATTAGTATCTGTCCAGCGGGAAAGACGAGCGCTAACAGTGTCAGGAGCATTCTCTAAAATGTTCTTGTAAAACCTGTTGCATTCATCAGCGATGCCTATAACAAGTGTTTCAGTGAAAAATAGTAAAAAGAACTCAAGCACTGAACTGTCCTTATTGACAGCCGCTTTACAGCCAGAGCTGGAATCATCAAAACCGTGTATAACCGGTCTCAAATCATTGGAAGTCCATGCCATTGAGTCGGTTTTCTGCCGTTTTGAGGGCATCTCCTCATTCTCACTGGACTCTGCTTCCGATGATGATGAGGACGCAGGACTGGCAAATAACCTCTTTTCAGTTACGCCGGTTTTTTCTTTCGATGTAGATGGTTGCATGATCTCGTCATCTTCGTCGCTCATTTGGAATTCATCTTCACTGTCACTTCGTGAAAGAAACTCCATTAATTCTTCATCTATACGAACTGGTTTCTTCGCCATTTTATAAAACAATTATGTGAAAAGCACAAATACTCTGTCACAAACGCGCACAAATACTCTGCTCACAAACGCGGGGGTATTATAAAACCAGTACACCGTAGAGATTAAAACTAACAAAACAGGCTTGTTGCTGGTGAAGCTGCCTCAACAACACATTATCAGCACACTAACGCCTGTTGAGCCTGTGAAATAGGTCATTTGGATCTAAAAATAGGTAACCTTTGTGCCCCATTCATAAACGCTTGAAAACGGCTATAGCCTTCTTCTATAGATGTTATAAACGGGTTAGCTCGTCCATAGCACCGGGGGGACAGATTACGGGAGGTGAGTCAACTCGTCAACAGCATCGTACCACGATACTACTTAACTCGTCTATAGCCGCGAAAGGGTTAACAAATACATGGTCGGCCTCTAAGCCTCTTCCTCTGCTTCCCTCTGGTCTGTACAATAAATGTACACCATTGCTTGTTATGGTATGCTGTTCGTACTTGAATGGCCAAACCATTTGACTTGCTGCCTTCTAATCAAATCTAGTGCAGCTAAAATCCGCACTTTAGTTCTGATTTCTTCATTTCTGATCTTATCTCTTCTTGATACTGATACATTAACATTGAGTATTCTTCTCAGGAATCTCATTTCTGTTGTGATTTTTTTCTCATTTTCTGTCATTGTCCAGGTTTGGCATTGGTAACACAGAGTTGGTAGGAAGATTGTGTTGTAAAGTGCTTTCTTAATAGTTATTGATACATGTTTGTTCTTTAGTATTGGAGCCATTTGTCCAATGAGTTGGTTTGCCGTATTATTCTTCTTCGTTCATCCGGAGTTTTTTTCCGGATGTGATTGCGTTGTGCCTGTTTACAGCAGAGCTGCGTTCTTGCGCCGTTAGGCCGACACATCCGACTTCTGCGGGCATTTGTTGACTGGGTTAACCTTCCCGGGGACAGTTTGCCGTATTCAATTGCATCTATTTTCGATCTCGTCTTCTGATTTGCCATTTGATGATATTATACTTCCCAGGTACTTGAAACTCTTTACTTGTTTCAAGGGATGTTCGTCTAGGTGTATAGTTGTTGCTTTTTCTTCTTTAGTTATAGTCAATACCTCTGTTTTGAACTGTCATTTACTGCCAATATAGTACCTTGCGGTGTATGGCAGAGGGGTCTTTGAGCCTGAGGAATAAAGGCTACCTGGCTAGTGCAGTCGCCGCGAACTGTGCAGGTTAGGATTTTCTTTTTGCCCCCGACAGAAAAAAAACCGACACCTTACCGAGGGATCGAACCCGGGCCTCCCGAATAAGAGTCCGGCGTTCTAGCCTCTTGGCCAGCCACTCCACCACCTGTTTTACTTGTGCTAATTTTCATGTTATGTTCCCTACACATTTCGTTTAGACCAGTGGTTCTCAACAGGTGGATAATTCCCCCCAGGGGGGAATTTTAGGGTTTCCAGGGGGGGGGGGGGGGGGGAATGAAGATCATTTCAAGATCCCGTTAATAGAAGAACCGATTACTTGATATTGATTTTCCCTTCATACTTTACAGTTATGCATGTCTCATCCTTCTAAAATTCATTTTATAAAGTAAGTAGACCCACAAATCACGTTTTATGTGGATGTCTAGACCTGCTTTAAAATATTTACCTACCATTTTTATGTATAGTGTGTAGGGGTTGGGGGATTTTTAGGTTTGGCTGGTTTCTTTACATATGTTGTCTATATATGTTATAAACAAGAGAGGGGACAGGACACAACTTTGTCGTACTCCTGATCTTATGGTGAAGGATTCTAGGTGTCCTCCAGTTGCTCTCACTATGCATTCACTGTTGTTGTTTAAGCTTCTACATAGGTTTGTTAGATGTGTACTCACTCCATATTGTTTAAGGATTTCCCACAGCTTGATTCTATCTACTCTATCAAATGCCTTTTCTTAGTTGACAAAGGCTAAGTAGAGTGTTTCGTTGAATTCAATTGATTTTTCTGTAAGTTGTCTAAGAACAAAAAGGGCATCTGTGCATCCTTTGTTTTTCCTAAATCCAAGTTGTGTTTCGCTTAGCTGGGGTTCTATAATAGTTCGTAATCTTTTCTCAAGAATTTTGCAAAATATTTTCCCAGTTTGACTCAACAGTAAAATGCCTCTGTATTGTGTGCAGTCTCTTTTGCTGCCTTTGTTTTTCCAAATTTGGATAATTATGGCGTTTCCCCAGTCTCGTTGTGTCTGTTGTTTTACCCAAACGTGGTTGAATAGTCTATGTAGCCATGCTGTTCCTACTTCTCTTACTGCTTTAATTAGTTCATTTGGTATTTCATCTTGTCCTGGTGATCTGTTCAATGGGGCTAATCTGATGGCTTCTATAATTTCTTCTTTTAGTATGTCTGGTTCTAGTTATTCGGTGGCATCTGTGTCGGTTTCTTGAATATCTGTGACATCTGATGGGATCTTGAGAAGTTGTTCGAAGTACTGTTTCCATCTTGTTAGGATTTGTTTTTGTTCACTTATTGGTTCTCCATTTTTGTTGCTAATTATTTCAGTTGGGTTAAAGGGTTCTCCTCTGGTTCTCATTGCACTTATCCTTTTATAGAAGTTTCTAGTTGCCTCCTTGTAGTTTTTATTTAGAGTTTCTCCATATTCCTCCCAGTCTTTTTGTTTTTCTCTCTTTACTATTCTATTCACATGTCTTCTCGCTATTCTATGTAATAAACATTCCTGTTTGCTCTTCGACCATTTTTTATATTTTTCCTTTTTGTCTTTTACAGCTTTCTTTACTTCTGCGTTCCACCAGCTTGTTATTTTCTGTGTTTTGCATTTTTTCGTGGTTCCACATGTTATCTTTGCAGTATTTAAAATGCTTGATTTGAAGATCTCCATTCTTCTTCCACTTCTTTCTTTCTATAGGTAATTTTACAAAAATTTTAGTTAGCTCTTTTTCATAATTTTCCCTCACTGCCTCGTCTTTGAGATTTTTTAAGTTTACTGATTCGCATGGCATGTATTTTCCTTATCATTTCTTCCTTCTACTGATGATTCTTATTGTGGCACTAACTGCTTTGTGGTCTGTGTTTATACCTAAGTTGGGACTGCCCTTGCATCTAATATATTTCTCTTTCTGTTATTTCTTGTTAATATAAAATCAATTTGGCTTTTAGTATCTAGATCCCGCAGAAGTCGGATGTGTCGGCCTAACGGCGCAAGAACGCAGCTCTGCTGTAAACAGGCACAACGCATTCACATCCGAAAAAAAACTCCGGATGAACGAAGAAGAAGAAGAAGAAGTATCTAGATCGTTCCATTTATACCAGGTGTATATTTGTGAGTCTTTGTGTTTATAGAATGTATTTGTTATATAGAACGAACAAACAAACTTTATTTTCAAAGGGTTAAGAATTGGGCACGCAGGCCCATCTAACATTCTGCCCTTCTATCACTCTCATTCATACATTATTTCATTCACACATCATTCAAGGCTATCAGAGAACAGCAACAATGTAAAAGATATGCATTATAAAGGTATGGGCAAAATGCGAACATCAATACTATACTACTTAGTAATATTAGCTAATGGTGTGACACTTGCTATTAGCCATGTGGAATATACTGGCCTACCACTAGAGGTCGTGTTAGCTGCATAGCTCTATCAGTCTACTTCCGTGATCATTTCTTTCATTATGTTGGTCTCCAAATGCTCCAAGTTGTTTTTCTATGCCCGCTCTGTTGTGTCCTAGTCTTGCATTGAAATCTCCCATAACTATGATGTTGTCCTGCTTATCTATTTTATTTAGCATGTCATGGATGTCTTCATAGAAGTCCTCACATTCTTGCTCATTATTGTTTGCATTACATGGTGCGTATATCTGTACATATGTTGTAATTGTTTGTTCTTTTATTCTCACTGTTATGATTCTTTCTGATATATGTTTTATTTCTAGTATTCCTCTTGCTAGCCGTGGTTCAATGACTATTCCCACGCCACGTCTTGCCCTTTCTTGCTGTTCCAACTCCAGAGTAGACAAACGTGTAACTGTGGTGGATTTGCATCCTTCCCCCTTTATTCCAGTGTCCGCTATTCCCATCAGTCCAATTTTCCTCTCTTTCATTGTTTCTATAAGTTCTTCTTCTTTACTATTAAAACTGCAGACGTTCATTGTGCCTATTTTTTGAATCGCTGATCTATCTCATAGTCCATTAACATTGCCGGGTCTATATCCATTAAGGTCAGTCCGTTTATACTTCTTAGTTTTTTCTATGAGCAGTATGGAGATCCCCTGCCGGCTTGCTAGGCCAGTCGCAGGTTTAGGAAAAAAAATCTGACCATAGGGAGTCCATCCCCTATGGCGAGCCATATCCCCTTAAGCCCATGACCTCATGGTCATGATTTCCCAGTCTACACCACGTGGAGGTGGGGTTGACTTGTGTAGTCTGTGGGTCATCGGCAGGCTATTAACCCTTTACAGGGCAGACGCTTGTCCGTTTTTTAGCCCTGAACGGGCAAGAATTTTTCAGGTTCGGTAAAATTTCGGGTTGCGTTAGTAAAAGCATCATAAATAAGGTGTTAGTCAACCGATTTTAGTTAAATAAACAACACAATGAAGGGAAAAGCATGCAGAATATGTTACTCACATGATTGTTGTCGGTAATCCATACATGAATACAAATATTTACGAAATACAGCATGTTGTTTGTGATTTTCCGTCATCTATACGGCAATTTACAAACACATTTTCAGAATCATAATCACTTTCTTTAAAGTCCGACTCAGACTGCTAATGCAAAGTAACGCTTTTCACTGATATCTAGCTTCGATTAATAGTCAACTTCGTGCCCTTTAATGTCACTTAAATTGAACCTAGCGAAATCTCGGCTATCACTTGAAGTATCGCCTAAATCCGTTTTGAAAAACAGCGTAAAAACCCCGAAAACTTTCAAAAAAAGTCCGTAAAAGTCCGTTCAAATTCATAGTCGGCATTTTCAAATGGCGGCCACATTGTCAAGCTATCGGCAAAAGCGAAAGTAGCAGTCGGAAATATCGTAAGGCCGAGAAATCGCGTTTTTAAAATGCATAATAGTATCGGACGGAATCGGCCGATTTGCTCGTTAAAGGCATCGGCCGCAAATGGCCGTTCTGCCCTGTAAAGGGTTAATTATCACTTTTCACCCCTCCTGGGAGGGGCTAGCCGATCCTAACCCTGCTGGCTGCAGGGCCAGGCTCAGTCCACACCTTGTAGACTCACAGATAGATAGGCCTTGAAAAACCAAATCTAATGGTATCTCAATTATTCCTGTATGTAAATTCTAAGCTCAGATATTCACATTTGAGTGTCGGGATCTTGAACCCAAAAATGTTCATTATTCCTGTAACTTTGGAGCTCTCCTGTGTGTCTCAGTACCTCCGCTGCCAGTCCGCTCACTTTGAACTCAAGCGTAGTCCATAACACTATTTTGATAGTAGTGATGGGCTGAATTTTGCGTGTGGGTTAGCTTTCCCTATTAAAGTGATTCTCGCCATCATGCGAACCCACTCCTACTTCAGAGGTATTTGTAATTTACATTCCCAAGTCAAGAACAAGAGGTCAACATTTTAATCCAGCTGTCCGGTGTAGAGAATGAACCACTAACCTCTGCATCAGCACACCAGATGTTTAAGAACACCGTTCTTATCCATTTGGCCATGTGGACCCATAGACGGATATGAAAACTGACTTCAAAAATATGTTTTCTCATGTTAAATGATAAAAAAATAGTAAAAGTAAACAAATAAATTATTAATAATCATTAAACTTGTATTCTCTTTAACTTTAGTAGTTTAAATTTTATGTTTTGAGCCTAGTCCGATCGATATTCACGTTCATCTTGACTTCCCATTGGCAAAGACCAAACAACATATCTGCAGAAATAAATTTCTGCCATACATAAAGTTGATCGAGTGAGATGGCAGAACATGACCGCCCACGCTTACCGGCATGGCACATGATGGATGGATACATAAAGTGATATAAGCGATGAAACTCTCCAAACATATGTAAAAATGGGTGCAGAAGTCGAGTATCCATCTAAAAATATCTTAAAATTAAATAAACAAACTCTAGAAAATAAAACTACTTACGTTTTGCCAAATAATTAAATTTATTTAAAAGTCACAATAATTTCAACCAATTGCTGTGCATAGAATATTAGACTAACCTTTTCTGCAGAACCTAAGATGGCATTTGTTATTGTCATGTGATATTTGAATGAACGAATGAATGATGCTGGAAGCATGAACGGTTTTTCCATAGCCATTTTTGGGGACACAATGGATTATTCCGGTGTGGCGCAGTCAATCATTTCCGGTTTCAGATCGGGTCGCAGCACTACTAGCATATCTAGTTTATGTTTGCCATTGCTTTCTGAACGACTGGCACCCATACCATTTCATAAAAAACCAACGTAAGTCTGCTGCCAAATCGCCCACAGCGGGTATGCAGGATTACGAACTGTGTCCGTAACCTCTTCGCCATGGAGCGGGTTCTATCCTAAAGGACCCCCTTGCCTTTATTGTTTTATAATTATATACTGAAGAGGAAACAACCCATGAAAAGTCAGGCAGGGATCCAAGACTGTCTGTTCAGTTCAATCCATCCAAGCCCACCCTGTAATCCGTATCATCCAACTGACAGTAAACTCCTGCCTCTCAAACGATTGGATGATGACACAGGCCCACAGGACCATTCTCAGCATAACTCCACCCCTTTGTCTGTTATAATGTTATATAAATGTCTTAGAGACGGTGTCTCTAATAAAGATTTCTTTTTTTTTTTGTTTCTCTTTTCTCAAGGTTGAGTTGTTCATAGTATTACTTTAAGTATCTGTCTTAGATAATAATCGAAGTTGAAGTCTGTCCTCCCGGATCTTCAGCTTCAGTCGGGCAACATTAAATTAGAGATAGAATATCAACACATATCCATAGTTACAATAGGGGCTGGGGATCCCGCGCCCTACCTGGTACAAGAAGTAACATTGAAAGGGTGAGTTAAGTTTAAAATTAAAAACTATGCCTGGGGTATTTTAAGTATTTAGTTAAGATTTCTGCTTATCTAATTATCTGTATCATTAATTCATAATTGCACACAGTGATGGGGGTAGCCAAATTGAGGTTGAGACGTCCATCTGCGACATGCATACCTGTTTTGATTCACTGTGAGGACTATCTGCATTTGTATTTTTAATGGCTGAACTTTTTTAAATCAAGTATTTACAGACAGAGATGAATAGTATAGGAAGGGCATAATGTAGGGAGGGCATAATATAGGGAGCTGTGGGAGATAGTAAAAGGGCATGGGTTGGTTGAAGACCTGTACCCTAATGGGGGATAAAGGGCAGAACAAGAACACTGACATCACAGCATTTGGGACATTACAGGTGCACAGTTCAGGTATCTTCAACTCCAGCTGGCTAATTAGTTTATGATTCATTAAAACAGAGGTATTGATTAATATTCACTTTATCCTGTATCTCAACATAACTTTCAGTTCAGCTCTTAAATGTTTCAATGTTTGTAATTGTAACTTTAAATATTTGTTAACGATTTAAGCAGAGAACATTCATACTGCTATAGGAGCTGTCTTCAGAAATCGTGACAGAATGGAACACCTCCAAGAACCAGTAAACATTAAAAGGGAAAGCATTTTTGGGGTATGTTTTTACTGCAACATTTTAGTTAACATTAATTAGCCTTTAATTCTTCTTTAGTTTTCATTGATAATGCTATATTTGTAGCATAGTCGCCTGGATGAAATTTGAATGTTCCAGGTCAAGATAGCAGCTTTATTACGAGGGGGGCTTCAAATGAAAACCTTAAATGTTAGTTTAATGTTATTTGGTGAATATATTCTGAAAAAGTAAAGAACAGATGTATAACTTTTCAATGTTGTCACCACTGTGTTTAATGCAAGGCCTCCAGCGCAGATAAAATGCTTGGATTCCTGTAAAAACAAATGTCTACTCCACTCACACACTTGCTGGACTGACAGGCATGCGTCACCATATTGGACCTTCATTCGCCAGTGAATTTCTGTAGGTTTCACCCCTTCACTGATAAAAAACTGGATAACAGAACGATGCTCCTTTTGGTGCATGTCAAAAGTGGGGCAGCCATCTTCAAACTGTCCTTATGATCTCACCATGTTTGTCTGTACTGTGATGTCACATGCTTAACACTTTTGAGATCCTTCACAACAATATTGACAGGTTACAAGACAATGGCATGGTTATTGTAAATTCTATAACAATTAAGGTTTTCATTCGTACTTCATTCGTCCCCCTCGTACTTCCTATGTATCAAGTCTTGTAGCACACTAGAATAGTTCTAAAGGATGCATTCAAGATTCTACCTCCAGTTCCAAGTTGCCATTCTTTTGTGTGGGAGATTTTGAAATAATATATATGGTCGAACAATCTTCAGTAAATTGTTTTAAGGCTAATTGTGGTTTTGTTTTTGCTTTGGTAGTTCTTGGATTAACTAAGGTCTGTTCATGTTTTCTCTGACGCCAAGATGCATATTAACTGTGGGAGGTGGTGTATGCTTCTTCTTATGACACTGAATGTCTGACCTGCTGCATTCTGTTGCCAGTATGAGACAAGGCATCAGCTCTCTCTGTCTCCATAATTCTTCACTGAGATGGTAGCTACTGGAGGCAGTGGATACGAATCTTTAGAACGCAGGGTCCATTAAATGTTTACTTGAAAGATTTTTGTATCTGTTATTATATCTCTTCTTCTCCTCTTCTCTTCCTTTCTATCCCCCCTCCCCCCACCCCATTTAAAAGACTGAAAACCCCAATACAATTTGTTTGAGGGATATCGATTTTGTGTGTGTGCATGTGAGAGAGAGAGTGAGTGAGAAAAAGAGATTGATTGATTGATTGTTTGTTTGTTGAGATAGAAAGAGAGAGAGAGCATGCATGTTTGTAAAAGAAAAAAACAGTTACACAAGAGGCTAAATTACACAGCTGACAAGCATTACGGACTGACACAAACATGACAAGTAGAGAGACTATAAGCTATTACTGCCTGAAGTGGCACACAATCATCTACAATCATACAATCATTAACCTCTCTTCAGTAGAAATATCTTTTGAATTCCATGGATGCTTGCATTTAGTTTTATCATTTATCCATGGTACACAATTTCTTTTCAGGATGCAGCAAATAGGCAGAAAAATTTTCCATTTATGAATGAAATCATAAAGCAGGAAATGGATTGCAAAGTCAGTTCAATTTTTTAAAATGTTATACTGTGTTATATCAAATCACATGTAATTAGTAATCATATTGTTGACACATGCTAGAGGTTTTTAAATGTTTCAGATTTCTAGTTGTTGAAGTTTAATTATTGTTAGTTTTTTTTTGTTATTTTTTCTTATATTAAAAACTACTCTCTTATTTGATTGGTATATGCTCAGGAGTAAAGATATTGTTGGTCACTAGAAGTGTATTAAAGTAATAAAACCACAGTTTGTCAATGAAGGAAAACAAAGAATTAAACATTAGTGCTAAACCAAAACAAATAATGACTGGATGTTCAAGGTGTGTTTCATCAGTCTGTAAGTTATAGAAGCAGCAAACTAGCTCTTTATTAAGAACATAAACCCACCACCTGACAAAATACAAGCAAGATTTTGAATAATAATAAAATATTGCAACACAGAAGCCACCAACAATATATTGTACGACTTATTGCCTGGCATAATTCGCTGCATCATGTCAGGTGCATACTGCAGAGTTATATCTCAAATGAAGTGAGTAAATGAATAATACTTTAGCTGAAACAATTAAAAACTAATAGTCACAGGTATTGTTCGAATGTGGAGAATCTGTTATCCTCATATAAGAAAATAATAGAAGCTGTACGATTTTGCTTATACAACCTGATGGCAAATGTATAATATACAAACCACGAACGAATTAGCTTTATTTTCAAAGGGTAACAAATTGGGCATGCAGGTCCATCTTACATTCGGCCCTTCCAATCATTCATCTTTCATTCATCAATTGAGCATGTTACATTCACATAGGAAAAACACATTGTCAAATGAATTTTGTAAATGTAAACAATGCATATTACCATGTTGTGAGACATGCAGACACACACACGCACATTCATAAACACAGACATACTCACATATACTTGCATACATACTTACATCATGTGCAGAAACTCTCACAGTTATGCACACACTCAGTAACATACAAATACACACTCCCACACATACACGAACATACACACACACACACACACGCATGCGCATACACTCATCGCACACATACACACCCATATACACATGTACACACATAAACACATATATACACACATGTACACACATACTCATACATCACACAAACATACACACATACCATCATATACTCTCATGCACACACACACTCATAGACACAATAGACACACACACAAACTCACACATCTAACACATACACACTGCTCACATAATCACTAAACTTATATGAACAAACTCCCACACTTTACACACACATACACTGATGATTATCGTGAGCATCCTCACAAATAACACACACACACCCCCTCACATAACACACAAATGCACACTCCCTCGCATACACTGCGTGCATGCACACATACATACACAAAAATATACACATACATACACAAACATACACATATACACACGCACATACACATACCTACACACATTCATACCCATACACACATACTTACACACGCATACACATTCACACATACACACATTCACACACACAAATGTAAACACACAAACATACACGCACAAGCACACACATAAAGACATGCACAAACATACACATACATACATACATATATAAACACATACACACCCATCCACCCACACACATACACGCTGCCTCACATAATCACTAAAACTAATATGAATAAACTTCCATACTTTACACACACATATACGCTGACGACTATCGTGAGCATCCTTACAAAAACATTCAAAATTGGCGGAAATGGAAAATGGTGAAAATGAAAAAAATACGTTATACATTGTGTAACCACCTCAGTTCTAGAATGTGAAACTTAATATGTCAGTTCTTTCAACTGACTTGTGTACATTTTTTTCACCAGACTGAATCTGATATTGAAAGCAATCCCCAAATTGAAACTGGCATGTTGGAACATGAACAACTTAATCAGGTAATTGAGTTATTGCTGCTTAATTTATTAGCACCTCATACCCATTAGGCCTCAAGGTGTGGAAGGGGTCGTGTACTTCTTTGCAGTGATAAAGAGGTGAGGAAAGGCCACGGGTGATAGACACATTACACCTTGAGAAAACCCAAGAATAGTTAACTAGAAGGTCTCTTCACTGGAACCCACAGGGCCAACACAACAGGGAGACCTAGAAACAGTTGGAGAAGACAGAGACAGCAATGAAACACCCAGAGAAGACAGGGACAGCAATGAAACACCTGGAGAAGACAGGGACAGCAGTGAAACACCTGGAGAAGACAGGGATAGCCATGAAACACCTGGAGAAGACAGGGACAGCCATGAAACACCTGGAGAAGACAGGGACAGCAATGAAACACCTGGAGATGACAGGGGCAGCAATGAAACACCTGGAGAAGACAGGGGCAGCAATGAAACACCTGGAGAAGACAGGGGCAGCAATGAAACACATGGGGGAGGATATGGACAGCAATGAAAAACCTGGAGAAGACAGGGGCAGCAATGAAACACCTGGAGAAGACAGGGACAGCAATGAAACACCTGGAGAAGACAGGGGCAGCAGTGAAACACCTGGAGAAGACAGGGATAGCCATGAAACACCTGGAGAAGACAGGGACAGCCATGAAACACCTGGAGAAGACAGGGACAGCAATGAAACACCTGGAGATGACAGGGGCAGCAATGAAACACCTGGAGAAGACAGGGGCAGCAATGAAACACCTGGAGAAGACAGGGGCAGCAATGAAACACCTGGAGAAGACAGGGGCAGCAATGAAACACCTGGAGAAGACAGGGGCAGCAATGAAAAACCTGGAGAAGACAGGGGCAGCAATGAAACACCTGGAGAAGACAGGGGCAGCAATGAAACACATGGGGGAGGATATGGACAGCAATGAAAAACCTGGAGAAGACAGGGGCAGCAATGAAAAACCTGGAGAAGACAGGGGCAGCAATGAAACACCTGGAGAAGACAGGGACAGCAATGAAACACATGGGGCAGGACATGGACAGCAATGAAACACCTGGAGAAGACAGGGACAGCAATGAAACACATGGGGCAGGACATGGACAGCAATGAAACACCTGGAGAAGACAGAGACAGCCATGAAACACCTGGGAGGCACATAGGCGGGGCTGCAGGTGATGATAAAATATAGGATGCCTTGGTGTGAGTTAGTTTAGGGCCTGTATCTCAGCATGGGATAAGAGACAGAAGAATAAGAGATACAGAATAGGTACAGTGCTCTAGAAAAGGTAAGCAGTATAGATGAATAATGGCAAATGCTCAAGGAGTCATTACAATAGACATTAAAAGAAAAAATACAAGAAGTAAAGAAGACAGTGGTAAAAGCAGTGAATGACAGAAAATTCTACAATTGAAGGACATTAGAAGATAATGTAAACCAAATAAAAAAAAGAATATTAAAGAATACATAGAGAAACAATAGAAAATGTAAAACAGTGAAAGAATCCTGGCTATATGGTGTAAGAAGCTTGGGAGGAACAAGAAAACAAAATCTTTGTACGAAAAGATATCAAGAATTAGAAAGCCTACAAGTAGTTGTCTGAAAACAAAAGAAGATAGAATATTTATGGTAATTGTAAGATGGACAGAGTATATAAAAGAGTTATATTATAATAATAGCAGATCAGAAACACGGCCAATGTGAAGGACCATCAATACTGTAAGCAGAAGATGCATAATGGACAACACATGAGGAAATGTAACTTCACGGGGCCTGATTACATCACTGTCAAAGAAATAAAGCTGTTGCTGGATTGGACATGAAAGTAATAACAAAATTGTTTAATGATATCTATAACAGTAGATATGTACCGGTGATGTCTTGAAATTCATAAGAATACCAAAGAAATATGATGCAGTAGATTGCAGAGAAAATCGCAATTAGTGTAATGAGACAGGTGACTAAAATTCTCATGAGAATTTTAATGAGTAGAGTATGAAGTAAAATAAAATTAGAAATTGGGATAGTAGTGGGGATTTATAG
Source organism: Cepaea hortensis (assembly GCA_963921405.1). Taxonomy (NCBI): domain Eukaryota; kingdom Metazoa; phylum Mollusca; class Gastropoda; order Stylommatophora; family Helicidae; genus Cepaea; species Cepaea hortensis. The sequence continues at coordinate 205,573,004 of OY992877.1, forward strand.
GCCAAAGCACAAACATGCCTTATACATCTTGAGAGCATCAGTGAAAAAAAATGATTGAAGTGAACACTCTTGTTTCTTGTCACTTCATCATTGGAGCTCACTAACTCAGAGATCCTCTGCTACTGTGTTTAAGATCTTGTTTGATAATTTATCTGTGGGTCACAATGAGGACCTGTAGCTGAAGTCTTGCATGGGCTTCCTCAAACATGGCAGAAAGCTCGCTGTCCCCCACAGTGAGGTGCAGGGTATGTGTTTATACACAACATCCATCCATGAATATTCTTCTAATAAATTGTGGGATGGATCGTATTATTCGGTATTTTATTTCCACATTTCCTCCATCTTAATATGTTGCCATATATGATTAGATAACATAAGTGTATCATATGCTGATATCTGTGATGTCAAGCTAAGGAACAATTACAGAAACCAAGTGAGGCTGGGTAGGTTGGTAGACAGAAGTAACAAATACAAAATGTAATGTTTTAACAGAAGTTGTTGTCACTAAACACACACCCAGGATATTTTAAAATAGGGCTTAACACTTATCAGAATGCTAAACAATTACATTTGAACAATTTTCATAAAGTTGTGTACAGACTCAACTAATCTACAGTGAAATAAAACGGGAAATGCATGTCAGCATGGTCGAATGGATAAGAATGTGTGTTCTTAAACATCCGGTGAGCTGATGCCGAGGTTGGCGATTCAACCCCTACACTGGGTATCGACTAAAATGTTGACCTGTCGTCCTTGACTTGGGGATGTAAATTACAAGTACCTTTGAAGTCAGAGTGGGTTCACCTGATGGCAAGGGACACTGTTAATAGGGAAAGCTAATCCACACGCAAAATTCAGTCCATCACTACTATAAATAGTGTGTATGGACTACGCTTGAGTTCATAGCATGCAAGCGCCAAAAAAAAAAACTAAAACAGGAAATCCAAAATGAGAATGAAAAACAAATTGTCAGTAATGGAGATAAAACATATTATGATGAATAAATGTTGGTTATTAGCTGTTTTGTTATGAGTATGTGCTTATATTGCAGGATCAATATCATGCTTGTTGTTACACTTCCATTTGTGAGTGATACTTTGGCATTTAAGTGCATTTAATTGTCTCTCTTTTTTATCTCTCTTTGTTGTTTTCTGGTAACAATTTTGATCAACATTTTTTATTTTGTTTGTCTCATGTTTGTTGAGATGCCTGGTCATGTTGTACATTAGTTTGCTGTACCATTTTTTCCTCAATACAAATGTGTTCCTCTGTTTTCATCCTCAGACTAATTATCACAGTTACTCCACTGAAGAGCATACATCACATGTTCAGATGGTAAACAGCACAGATGTGTTTGAAAATAGACAATTAAATGAGCATGTTTTATTTGGCGGGAACAGAGGTAATAATATACAGATATACTCTCTGGAAATAATCAGCCTGTGTGTTAAATTCTCTTCACTTAAGAGATCTTACATTGAATGTGTTATATAAGATGTTCTTAGGTAGTCCATAATCATTGCCTTGCCAACTGGCATGGGTGATTATGCCTCTTCACATCCTTAGATCTCCAATAGAGTGTACCATGTGATATTTTGTGTATCTTATGTCTTTCTGTGTTGTCTTTCTTCACATCCTGAGATCTCCAATAGAGTGTACCATGTGATATTTTGTGTATCTTATGTCTTTCTTCACATCCTGAGATCTCCAATAGAGTGTACCATGTGATATTTTGTGTATCTTATGTCTTTCTTCACATCCTGAGATCTCCAATAGAGTGTACCATGTGATATTTTGTGTATCTTATGTCTTTCTTCACATCCTGAGATCTCCAATAGAGTGAACCATGTGATATTTTGTGTATCTTATGTCTTTCTTCACATCCTGAGATCTCCAATAGAGTGTACCATGTGATATTTTGTGTATCTTATGTCTTTCTTCACATCCTGAGATCTCCAATAGAGTGTACCATGTGATATTTTGTGTATCTTATGTCTTTCTGTGTTGTCTTTCTTCACATCCTGAGATCTCCAATAGAGTGTACCATGTGATATTTTGTGTATCTTATGTCTTTCTTCACATCCTGAGATCTCCAATAGAGTGTACCATGTGATATTTTGTGTATCTTATGTCTTTCTTCACATTCTGAGATCTCCAATAGAGTGTACCATGTGATATTTTGTGTATCTTATGTCTTTCTTCACATCCTGAGATCTCCAATAGAGTGTACCATGTGATATTTTGTGTATCTTATGTCTTTCTGTGTTGTCTTTCTTCACATCCTGAGATCTCCAATAGAGTGTACTGTCAACAACTCAACTGACAGGCCTCAACGGGTACTTCTCACACACCCATACAAGACAACTTGCAAGTCGTGTGGGAGGCAAAATGTATGGTCCATTTTATTGCCGTTGGCTCGCTTACAAGCGGTAAACAGTCGCTAATGCAATACACAATATACAGCCACAGAATTATCTAACACAAACTGCTAACCCTATGCTAGTTCTATCTATTAGTGAACGCAAAACTCCTAACGCTATTCTAAACGATGTGAACGCCTCAAGTCCAGTCTCCCGTCTGCATAACCTCTCTCCCGTCGTTACACACCACGCGGGGTGACCTTCACCTTCGTGCGTGTTACCTCACATCGCACTCTGCTGGCAAACGTGGCCTGTTGAGTGTCTACTCAACTGTGCTATGGCTTCACGAGGTGTGGTACTATCGAGTCTTTGACACACACCCACCCCTCTTGTGTTGCGTCATCAACTTTCACTCATTGGTTGTGACGCAAGAGGTTCCTAAACAAAAAATTAGTGTCTCTAATTTTTGTCAAAGACTCTAGATAACCTGGCTTTGGGCATTCCAATGAACTATTAATAACTATTGTCACAATGTAGCAAAGCCTTACTTGGCTACTGGCAATCGCCACAAACTTGACTGGTTGGCGTGAGCCCCTTCTCACATGATATATTATATTTATCAGAGGTATGTCTGAACCGGACCGTTGTCTTATAAGACCTGCCCTCACATAGTAAATTAACTTACTACCCATACAAAGTTGACTTTCTTAGGGTCAACACATGAATTATTTCATGTCCCCCATATAATATTTAACAACCATTCTACAAGAGTGTGTGCGATAGGCTTTACCTCCTTCGCTTCCGCGCGTAAGACTTTATTTCACTGTTAATTTAGTTCTTCGTTGTCCATTATGTCCCCTGGCCCCGTAGTTATCTTTCTTTGATTTACAAATAGTGTATGCAATTTATATGTTTGTTTTTCTGTTTGTTTGTGTGTTTGGATGTAATAAATCTACTAATCTAATTTCTATCCTCTATTTATAAATTCTATGTGTATGTATGTTAGTTTTTTGAGTGTCATAATTTGGTTCAATGTGGCCACAAACAGGTGTATAACACTAATTCGTGACTACATTCACTTGTTATGAAACCCAAAATACTGTAATCTAAGTTCTAAACTATATTACAGACAACACATTCACACTAACACAATTTCACTAACGAAAACTTTACATTCTAACATACCATTCTAATTCTATAACTAAGTATTTAATGTGTTACCTAAATTTATTAAATTTGTTATGTTAATTATATGATATGATTATATTACTTCTTATTTTTTTCTAATCTAAGTGATGTAATCTAACTATTTAAATGCAATTGTTGTGATGTGAGTTATGTACCTTAATTAAATGGATTATGTGACCACAATTTATGTACTTTTCTAAATACTATGCTAAATAATGTTTTTAAATGTACAAAGGAATTATATGAATGATGTTCTTAATCTAACTGGTGTAAATGCTGTATGTTACCTTATCTACTCTTTTTAATCTATTATGATGTAAAATGATGATACTAATAAATGGTAATATTTGAAAGATGGTATGGTTTCATTAAGATGGAATAAACTAACTACAATGAAACTAAGTGAAATATAACAATCTAAATGGTACTATTCATATCATAAATTTACTTTAACTTGTAATAAACTATTCTTATGTCTAAACTAATATTCTAATCTAATTTTAATGGGTTAATTACTGTACTAACTACATTATTAAAATAAATGAGAACTGTTATAGTTCCTAACCTACATCTAATTTATCACTATCTTAAAATATTATATTACATATCACAATAAGTTTATATACATAGTATTTGGTTTACACAGGTTAGTAGTTGCCTTCATGTATGTGCAATGGTTGTATAGGCATAATATAACCACACATTTTGCCTGGGTATCTGAAATACATTACACAGTCATCTTAATGTTCTCTCGGTAGTGCACGTGTAGAGTTCGCTGGTGTCGTAGCTCTGTCTTTTCGTGTCTGTAATTAAGCACTGTTCTGACACTGTTTTCTGCGGTTCATATATATGATACACCGGAATGGAGCTTAGTTGGAAATGAGCTGTCCTAGTTCACACGGTGGTATCTAAGTATAGCAGCACAGTTCTTAATCTGATGTCCACGGACACATGATAGTTCAGTGTTTTGGTACATGATTACGCCAACAATGTGGATATGTATGTAAGCTATTTTACATCTTATATTATCAGATACTCATGTACCAACCATCACTCCACATTTACTGTTGGATTTCAGGTATTTTTACCCCAGATGGTAAAACTAGTGACCACCTGAATATCCGGTCATTTTGATGCACACCACTATGTATGACCGTGATCAGGGAGTTGTCGGTCTGGACAATGCAGTGAACATCCGTCAGAACTCGATGGAGCCTTCTCACCGTATAGATGAAGCCTAGGGCTGCAACTGTGATATGGAATCTTTGGACTCAGCATGTGTGATCTTACTGCTCACGCAGCAAAGCGGATGGAAGATGCCCTCAAAAAAAAATTGGCCTAGTACTGCAGTGATGGAGATTCTGCTGGCATATGACCTAAGATAATAAATGAGCCTAGGATTAGGCAAGCGGAGGGATTGGAATATTTACAAAAAAAGGATCTTCAATTTTGACAATGCAGGAATTAATAATGCATCTTTCACATTTCATTTCCAGAAGATTTTAAGACATTGGAAAATATATTTGTAATTTCTGAGTAATTTACTAATCCCAAAAGGTTTCTGACCTGTTTCTTTCTGTTAGACATGGTCAGATTCATAATTTTGGTACTACTTTTCAGGTCAGTCTACAGTTGGACTTGAGAAATGACATGACCCAAAAATGAATTTATTTTAGGCATAATTTGACTTTGCTGGTTTGACAGTGAGACCGAAGCGTCGCACTCTGTCAAAGGCATGTCTCAGTTTCAGTAGGTGTATTGTCCAGTCATCAGTATTCTGATTTATTCATGTGTATTCTATAAGTTCACTACATGTATGCCCCTCGTCGGATTTGCCAGTCTCACTAACTAGTGTAGTTGCGTTGTGTATGTCTGTCGTCTGATCACTTGGTGTTGGTGCAATCTGTTCGTCTCACTACTTCTGTCTCTTGTCTTGAAAAGTGAGGTTTCCGCATGTTGACATGGAATATCTCTAAGTGTCTGTTTATCGATATTTCATAGTCAACATGTACCATGGTTATGTGCTACTTTGAATGGTCCTTGCCATTTCGTTTGTATGGAAGTAGCCTAAATCTGTCTTGATCAAGTTCCAGATTACTTGTTTTCGCACATTTGTTTGTGTGCTTGTGGTAGAACTGACCCTTCCTCTATCAAATGGCTTGGGTGCCAGTGTAGAGGGTTGTATTTCAGCTGTAGGATGTTTACCCTTCAACTTTTGTATCAATTGATGACAGCCATTACCAGCAAATAGATCATGACAAAATAATTTTATGTTATTGAAAAAACTTGGCCTGGCATTGCTGTATGCACGATGACCTGCACATGGTGTTTTGTGTGCATTGTTTAGCACACCTAACTGATGTTGTTCAAGTAACACCTGTTCATGGTTACTAGTAATATGACATGTAGTTGAAATGCCATTATTACGTCTAACGAACCAAGATGCATTCTTGGTCATTTTGGCTTTGCCTTTTGACAATTTTAAGTATGGAGACACATTAAAATCAGATTTCTGCTGGTGTATAAGTTTTTGTGTGTTTTTGTCATCTGTGCTGGTTGGAAAAAGCATTAGTAGTGCCTCATTTTGCAATGGGTCATGATGTTTTGAAGTGTCAACTCTGGTTGTTGCCTTAGCTGCATTTAATTTCTCCCATGCAACTATTTCTTCACTAGTACATTGTTTCAGTTGCGGTAAGCACCCCAAAATTAAATCTGTACAAGGGTTGTTAAGTATTGCACAAGTAAAGGTACCGGAAAGAAAAGGAGAATCAATACGGGCTTTTGCCAAAGGGTAAATTTCAACGTTACCCGAAAAGGTTCGGCATTTCACAGTGTCACCTGTGTAATCACCCGGACTCACTAGTTCTTTTCGAAGACCAATAAGGGTGCTGCCGCTATCCAGCAAACATTGGCATGGTACATCATTGACCATTGCATTGTGGAACACTAACTTGCCTCTGGAGGCGAATGCTGCATTCACACTCTCAGATGAGCATGGTACTGTATGTCCACATTCCAGTATTCCGTCTGCATGGAATTGGTGACATCGTTCACAGCCGTCAAAGCTTAACATATCGTTAGCAGCACACACATCCTCTGCTTGGTTAGTTGGTAAGTCACTTTCAATCTCACACTCATTCTCAATACCACTATCTGAAGAGGTGTCAATCAACATAGCGTTGTTAGCTTTCAAACGTTGGCGGCCAAGGCACTTATTAGAATAATGGCCATAAGAGGAACAAAAAAAACATTTGATTGCACGCCTGTATGCAGACCGTTTGCTTTGCTGCTTCTTGATCACATTTTCAAGATGCGCCGGATAAATCGGCGATTTGTCGCACATAGCATAAGTGTCGTGCATTAGTTGACAGTACATGCATATGGAAACTTTTCTGTCTTTCTTATCATACTTCTGAAAAGGTTTTCTGTTACCCTGATAGTTTTTTGATTGGTCTTTGACAAAGGAAACTATCTCAGAGTCACTTGAGGTCTTAAAAATCTCTCTGTTAGAAGAAAAATATGCTGAGCCTTTCTTTTCGAACTGCTCGATGTTCTCAATGTCCGACTGCTGCAAAAACTTAGCAAAAGGAGAAGGTATAGTAGATATACACTTGTCCATAGCTATTAGGTTTTTTAATCTATCAAAGTCTTTTCCTATATTAGCTGCTTTAAGCCACCTGTTTAGTACACTCTGCACATTTGAAAAATAATCTATAAAAGTTTCACTAGGTTTAGGTTTTAAATTTGAGAACTGAACCTGATACCCAGGGGCATCAAGTAAAAAGTGCTGCATAATCCTATCATGGATGTATTGATAGCTAGATCTAAGTTCAATAGGAATAGACTCTATTACTTTAAGGGGCTCACCACTTAGATTCTTCATGTAAATCGGAGCCCACATATCTAAAGGAACTTGGTGATATTTAAATTGATACTCTACATTCTCTGTCCAGGCAGATATGGAGTCCTCTTTACAATATGGTTTGATAATATTTTTGTATTTGTTGAACTTATTTTCCTCTTGTTGACTTCTTAGTTTAGTGGCAGAGATCTCTGCGTGTGAGTCTACATCCATGCTTTTCATCTTTAATTGTGTCTCTGATTCTACTTGAATTTGTTTTTCTTTAACTCTTGCCATTTCATCTATCTCTTTTTGCTTTAGATCTAATTCCTTTTGTTTTAATTCTTTCTCTTGATCTAATTGTTTTTGTTTCATCTCCTTATCATGTTCTCTTTCTCGTGCGCGTTCGTCCCTCTCCGCATTCTCTTTTCGTGTTTGTTCCTCTTTGGTTTCTTTAAATTTCTGATCAGCATATTGTTGTAGTTCTTTTCCTGTTAATTCTAGTTCTTTGCCTGCTTTTATGAAATCTGATAAAGTTGCCATCTTACTTTAGTACTTGGCTAACAGTGATAGGCAATGATGACTTTAATCAGTTATTTATCTTTGATATGTTATGTTTGTTCTTATCTGATCACTATCAGTTGTGCTTTCTGTTTTTACCCTGCCCAGATTTATCTTGCAGAAAAACAGAGTATACAAATATGTCAACGCGTTACATGCTGAAAAAGAGATGCACTATTAATCAAATTGCATGACAAAATATATAAGTGTACTCAGCTTAATGTGGGACCGAAGCTCCTTTGACACAGGTCACCTTGTTTGGTACACTGGGGTGGCGACACGTTTCGTACGTAGCACACGGTATTTGGCCCACAGGTGTATGTGCACAGCTGTTGTTTGCCCTCTGATATATAGGGCAGCAGTAAACACGCCTACTAAACGATATGATTTACTCGACAACTAAGGACAATGACTTAGACAATGACAGACTTACGAACACCTAGAATATGTATTAATTAATTTTAATGTCAATGTCCTGTCTTTGTTTTAAACAATAATTGCCTTTCGTTACTAACCTAGTTAATTTCTGTAAACGTTGTGCAGCTAAGTATCAGATGCTTAGCCCGAAAATAGTTCCATCGTGACGATAAGCAAAGAGAAAATAGACCCAAAAATGAATAAATGCTTGTAAAGAAATCAAAATAACATAATAATGTGTCAACAAATAAATATATTCATTTAGTAACTTAAATAAGTAAATAATAAACAATATACAGCACAGATTCAGGCGGGCCGCCGCTAAGCGATCTTGTAAACACTCGACTGCTTTATGCTAATGACGCAGAACAACTGTCTGTCAATCAGTCTACGTCATCGCGCAGCGCTATTTTTAGATCTCAAAAATCAATATTGTCGGCTGCCTGTGTATTCCTGCGCCGTGAATCATGTTTGGTGCTTATTCAAGAATAAATTGGTAAATATATGAATAAATATAAGAAAATAAGAATATTAATACTTACAGCTTCGAAGAATACATGATTTCATTCAATAAATATATCATAAACACAATTAAACACTATTTTGTCACGATAGGCATATTTCTAGCTCGCAAATTCTCCTGTCTGCACAAATTATCGTTACTACAAAAATTAATCCCTAGTCTGGAGCCCGTGGATGAGTGGATTAGCTTGAACTTTTCGTTCAAGCTTCACTTCTTGACACCACAATTACCTTTTTACTGTGGGTATTAGCTTGGCGCTTTCGTCCAAGCACCACTTTCTGACACCACAATTACCCTGGCCTGTCAACAACTCAACTGACAGGCCTCAACGGGTACTTCTCACACACCCATACAAGACAACTTGCAAGTCGTGTGGGAGGCAAAATGTATGGTCCATTTTATTGCCGTTGGCTCGCTTACAAGCGGTAAACAGTCGCTAATGCAATACACAATATACAGCCACAGAATTATCTAACACAAACTGCTAACCCTATGCTAGTTCTATCTATTAGTGAACGCAAAACTCCTAACGCTATTCTAAACGATGTGAACGCCTCAAGTCCAGTCTCCCGTCTGCATAACCTCTCTCCCGTCGTTACACACCACGCGGGGTGACCTTCACCTTCGTGCGTGTTACCTCACATCGCACTCTGCTGGCAAACGTGGCCTGTTGAGTGTCTACTCAACTGTGCTATGGCTTCACGAGGTGTGGTACTATCGAGTCTTTGTGTATCTTATGTCTTTCTGTGTTGTCTTTCTTCACATCCTGAGATCTCCAATAGAGTGTACCATGTGATATTTTGTGTATCTTATGTCTTTCTTCACATCCTGAGATCTCCAATAGAGTGTACCATGTGATATTTTGTGTATCTTATGTCTTTCTTCACACCCTGAGATCTCCAATAGAGTGTACCATGTGATATTTTGTGTATCTTATGTCTTTTGCTCGCTTTGAGCTCAAGCATAGTCCCAGAAAAAAGTCACTTAAAAGTCGAGAGTCAACTTTATTGTACCGGGTTTTTTATCGCATATGGCCCAGTCTCTTTCCGCAGTGTGGGAAACATCGCACAAAGCACAAACTCCATAGCTCCAGCGATGACCCCCAGGAGTCTCAGAAAAATGCACTCGTGAACCGAAGGCCGTGGTTCGGAATCGAACCCACAACCTTCGGATCCCAAGTCAGACGGCTTTACCACTTCACCACAGAGACTCAAGCATAGTCCATACATGTGCTACTACTTAGTAGTTGCCACTAGTCCAGTGGACTATTTTTGCATGTGGATTAGCTTTCCCTATTACCAGTGTCCTTTGCCATCAGGTGAATCCACTCTTGACTTCTGATGTTGTCTTTCTGCGAGATAAGTAGCCAGATTTTTGTCTTTGATTGTGTTATTGAATTCTGTCATCACTGTCCTCTACCATTGAATACTATTACATATGAACCTGTTATTTTCCAACAGCATATTCTGGTTTTAGTTTCATTGTACTTGTTTGTTTTCTGTTTTGCTTGTTGATGAAAACATTGAAACCTGAGTTTGTGTCACCTTCCCTCCTGGCTTCCTGTTGACAATTAATTGGTTCCTGGCTTTAGCTCAGTCAACCTCTTATGTAAACTAAAACATAATTTGTCCCGAAGCAGTTTTCTATTATGGGTCTGTGATGTGATAGGGCCACCACATGTTGTAGGCCTGAATGCACAGGGAACCAGGTCTCTCCCTCACTTAGCGAGATGATGAGTGTAGGCGTCGGACCCTGATCCGACCACACTCATGACATTATCAGCATAGCTCTCTATTAACTTCACTGATGTGGCTGCCCAACTTCTTTTAGTGATAACAAATCTGTAGATGCTATATCTGCACCAAAACGCATCAGTAATAATTGTTTTGGCAGCTTTGTATACAGATATACTGAAATATCTACTGCTAGATTTGTAATGTTAATATTTGGTGAAATTTTGCTGTTGTATTGCTTAGCAGCTTGGTATACAGAAATACTCACATTTCCGTCACTAGATTTTAATGTTAAAATGATGGTCAAATTTCTGCTGTTCTGTTAGTATTACAAATATTGTGTTTTAATGCTGCTTAGTTTCAGATGAAAAGTTGTTAATTCTGGGCACATTTTTCACAATGAAAGGGCGTTTCTCTTTTATCTTTATGTGTTTCATTTATGAGGGTGGTTAAATAATTGTGGTAACAAATTCTCATCTCATCTCATCTCATCATGTTCCTCTTGTACCTTGCGGTGTCGAGGTGAAGTATAAACTTCGTGAGAGTGCTTGGTTATGGGCTTCGTATATCGACATTCCCATGGATTCTGCTATTCCCTCCGTCCAACATTTACGTGGTCGGCCTCTTCCTCTGTTTCCATCTGGTCTGTACATCATTGCTTGTTGTGGCATGCTGTTGACTGGTAACCTACTTGCATGGCCAAACCATTTGACTTGCTGTTTTCTAATAAAATCTTGAGCAGTTTTAACCCCTACTTTAGTCCTGATTTCTTCATTTCTGATCTTATCTCTTCTTGATACGTTGAGTATTCTTCTCAGGAACCTCATTTCTGTTGTTGTGATTTTTCTTTTCTCTTTTTCTGTCATTGTCCAGGTTTGGCATTGGTAGCACAGAGTTGGTAGGAAGATTGTGTTGTAAAGTGCTTTCTTAGTAGTTATTGATACATGTTTGTTCTTTAGTATTGGTGCCATTTGTCCAATGAGTTGATTTGCCTTATTGCACCTATTTTCGATCTCATCTTCTGATCTGCCATTTGATGATATTATACTTCCTAGGTACTTGAAGCTCTTTACTTGTTTCAAGGGATGTTCGTTTAGGTGAATTGTTGCTGTTTGTTCTTCTTTAGTTATAGTCATTACCTCTGTTTTGCTTGTGCTAATTTTCATGTTATGTTCCCTACACATTTCGTTTAGACTATTCATGTGGTCTTGTAATTCAGCTTCTGATTTTGCTATTAGTGCTTGGTCGTCCGCAAACAGGAGTTCTCTAATGGTTAGATTTGCAGATGGTTCTTCTTCTGTGTTCTCGTCATGCGGTATTCTTGCTGTCTCTGCTTGGCTGGTTTCTTTACATATGTTGTCTATATATGTTATGAACAAGAGAGGGGACAGGACACAACCTTGTCGTACTCCAGATCTTATGGTGAAGGGTTCTGAGTGTCCTCCAGTTGCTCTCACTATGCATTCACTGTTGTATAAACTTCTACATAGGTTTGTTAGATGTGTACTCACTCCATATTGTTTAAGGATTTCCCACAGCTTGTTTCTATCTACCCTATCAAATGCCTTTTCTTGGTCGACAAAGGCTAAGTAGAGTGTTTCATTGAATTCGATTGATTTTTCTATAAGTTGTCTAAGAGCAAAAATGGCGTCTGTGCATCCTTTGTTTTTCCTAAATCCAAGCTGCGTTTCGCTTAGCTGAGGTTCTAAAGTAGTTCATAATCTTTTTTCAAGAATTTTGCAAAATATTTTCCCAGTATGACTCAACAGTGAAATGCCTCTGTATTGTGTGCAATCTCTTTTGCTGCCTTTGTTTTTCCAAATTGGGATAATTATGGCGTTTCCCCAGTCTCGTGGTGTCTGTTGTTCTACCCAAACATGGTTGAATAGTCTATGTAGTCAATCTGTTCCTACTTCTCTTGCTGCTTTAATTAGTTCATTTGGTATTTCATCCTGTCCCGGTGATTTGTTCAATGGGGCTAATCTGATGGCTTCTATAATTTCTTCTTTTAGTATGTCTGGTTCTAGTTCTTCGGTGACATCTGTGTAGGTCTCTTGAATTCCTGTGACATCTGATGGGATGTTGAGAAGTTGTTCGAAATACTGCTTCCATCTTATTAGGATCTGTTTTTGTTCACTTATTGGTTCTCCATTTTCGCTGTTAATTATTTCAGTTGGGTCAAAGGGTTCTCCTCTGGTTCGCATTGCACTTATCTTTTTGTAGAAGTTTCTAGTTGCCTCCTTGTAGTTTTTATTTAGGGTTTCTCCATACTCTTCCCAGTCTTTTTGTTTTTCCTTCTTTACTATTCTACTCACATGTCTTCTCGCTATTCTGTATTCTCTGTAATCACATTCCTGTTTGCTCTTCAACCACTTATTATATTTTTCCTTTTTTTCTTTTACCGCTTTCTTTACTTCTGCGTTCCACCAACTTATTTTCTTTATCCGTGTTTTGCGTTTTTTCGTGGTTCCGCATGTTATTTTTGCAGTATTTAAAATGCTTGATTTGAACATCTCCCATTCTTCTTCCACTGTTTTTCTTTCTGTAGGTAATTTTACAAAGAGTTCAGTTAGTTCTTTCTCATAATTTTCCCTTACTGCCTCGTCTTTAAGGTTTTTTAAGTTTACTGATTCGCATGGCATGTATTTTCCTGCTCTTTGTTTTCTTCTTCTGATGGTTCTTATTGTGGCAACGACTGCTTTATGATCTGTGTTTATACTGAAATTGGGCACTGCTCTTGCATCTAATATAATTCTCTTTCTGTTTTTTCTTGTTAATATAAAATCAATTTGGCTTTTAGTATCTAGATCGTTCCATTTATACCAGGTGTATACTTGCGAATCTTTATGTTTATAGAATGTGTTTGTTATATAGAGGTCGTGTTGGCTGCAAAGCTCTATCAGTCTACTTCCGTTATCATTCCTTTCATTTTGCTGATCTCCAAATGCTCCCAGATGTTTTTCTATGCCCACTCTGTTATGTCCTAGTCTTGCATTGAAGTCTCCCATAACTATGATGTTGTCCTGCTTATCTATTTTATTTAGTACGTCATGTATGTCTTTGTAGAAGTCCTCGCATTCTTGCTCATTATTGTTTGCATTACATGGTGTGTATATCTGTACATATGTTGTAATTGTTTGTTCTTTTATTCTCACTGTTATGATTCTTTCTGATATATATTTTATTTCTAGTATTCCTCTTGCTAGCCGTGGTTCGATGACTATTCCCACACCGTGTCTTGCCCTTTCTTGCTGTTCTACTCCAGAGTAAACAAACGTGTAACTGTGGTGGAGCTCCTTGCATCCTTTCCCCTTTGTTCTGGTGTCCGCTGTTCCCATCAGTCCAATTTTCCTCTCCTCCATTGTTTCTATAAGCTCTTCTTCTTTACTATTGAAACCATAGATGTTCATTGTGCCTATTTTTTGAATCGCTGATCTATCTCGTAGTCCATTAACATTGCCGGGTCGATAGCCGTTTGGGTCAGTCCGTTTATACTTCTTAGTTTTTCTACGAGCAGTATGAAGATCCCCTGCCGGCTTGCTAGGCCAGTCGCAGGTTTAGGACACTAATCTGACCACAGGGAGTCCATCCCCTATGGCGAGCCATAGCCCCGTCTGTGTCAAGGTCTCACATCCGAGGTTGCGACGCGTTGTCTGTACCAACGCCAGACAACATAACACGCAACCCTGAGTGATGTTAAACACTGCAGAGAGAACGCGGCGTCTTCGATGACGCCCGGATAAGCAGCCAGGCACGGCAATTGAGCGAAGCCTAAACGACCGCTGGTCAGCAGTACACCCCGTGAACCTTGCAGGGGTCACACCAGCTGACGTGAGCGTGTAGAGCGCCAGGGCTGGCAGACGGGTTTAGGTGTTTGAATGGACAGGTCGCATGAGTATGCGAGGAGTGTTTGAATCTGCATTGAGAGCTAGCCTGTACGACAGTGGGAGACTGGTTCGAACGCTTGAATAGTTTGACTTGTAAGTGAGATGTTTATTGCTTGCATGTATTATTATGTATTGTAGTGATATTGTTCATGCCGTAATGATTGCTATGGATTGTCATTGCGCGATGTTTGTGCGATAATAAATGCAGCGCGTAAATAAAGCTTGTGAATAATACTTTTGGATATTCACTTCATGTGATTTGATAGTTTGATATTGCTTCACACTTGCCAGAAAACGAGCTACTTATCTTGCTCTACGCAAGACTCTGACAAGTGCGAACGTGGGGGCTCGTCCGGGTTTTGAACCAAATGCGAACTTGTAAATTTTTTTGGTCCGAGTTTGAAGCGAATGTGAAAATGCCGATAGAAGTGCGCAAGTCATAGATTAAGGTAAAGTAACGATTAAATAGAGTTGATTTAATTAAATTATAAGTGTGAAGATATTATTTGAAGCCAACCGAGGCGTCTTCAGACTTATCACTAAATCCAACAAATTTTGTACCTAAAATCCAAAATGGCGGCCGTGCCCTTGAATGTCATTGAGTAGGGTTAGTGTGAGCGTGAAAGTTGTTGATTGTGGTAACGACTAACAATAATACTTGACAGCATACAAACCTTTACAGACTTCAGTGACATTACACACACAATACATTTACAAACGTTCTAATTTCGTTTAGTTTAAAAAGTACAGGTTTTTTGTGTCAACTTTACCTGAGTCTGGTGAACTTCAAAAATTGTTCACCAATAGTTTTAGTACGCAAATAGGACAACACTATTAGACTTTGTGTGGACTATCGTAAACTCAACAGCATTACACAGTTGGATTTAGAACCAATGAGCAACTGTGAAGACATCTTGACTGAACTATCTGACTCACGTTATTTTACTAAACTGGACATGACAAAAGGCTACTGGCAGATAGCTGTACATCCTGATAGTATACATCTGACTGCATTTGCCACACCGTGGGGTCTATACGAATGGTGTAAACTACCTTTCGGATTAGTCAATGCACCAGCTACCTTCGCCAGAATGACAAGAATTCTTTTGACAGACATTGCTAACATCATTTGGTACATGGACGACATTTGCATACACACAAAGGACATGACAGAGCACATAACAGCACTACAGCAGACATTTGACAGGATTAGACATCATGGACTGACTGTAAAACCTTCCAAAGTGGATATAGCCTTTCAGGAAATTTTATTTTTGGGCTATAAGATCTCAAATGGCTTTATATCAACTGACGATAACATCATGTCCAGAATTTTGAAATTGTCGCTTCCGACAACTAAGAAACAGTTGCGAAGTGTGTTAGGTCTTTTAAGGCAATGCTAACCTTAAAAAATTTAATTCCATAATACTTAATTTCTATGTTCTTTTATGGGATAGGGTTTGATATTAAAGACTGCTGATCGATAAAATATTGTCAAATTGACTTTGCACTTAACAATTGCTATGGAAACCAAGATAAACAGCGGCCATCTTGAATTTCTTAATGTACCTCTAAAACATTTATTTTTTAATGTACAGGCTAAATTCTTTGTTTTATGTGTAAATAAATAGACCCTTTACAAGTTGAGTAGAAAATTTTAATGATATCTCTTTGCAGTTTTTTTTTTCAAAATGTGAAAATGGTAATGACATTTTTCATGACATTTTTTTTTTTTTTTAGTGTAGCACAAAAACTAAAATGTAATTTTCAAGATTAATCTACTCACAATGTAAGTGATATAATAAAGAATATCTCTGCAAAGTTTGAGTGAAATATAACGAATAGTTTTTAAAACAATTGTACTTATGTATAAAAAATTGGCAAAATGAGAAAACGGGGAAAAACTAATTATTTTTTTGTTTTTTATTACTAATGCACTCTTTTACGGAGAAAAAAAGTGTAAAACTGAACCTTGAGTGTTAAAATTGACCTGCTGAATATGCAGGACCTCTCTCCAGGGCATGCAGCTCACCTTGTCTCTTCAGTTTGGCCGGTTGTACAGTGCCGCGTCTTTTAGTTTGTTTGTCCTTCTTGTACTTCAGACTATTTCTTACTTGCTTCTGCATCCTAAATGTTCCTAGTCTCTGCATATGCAGGCCTGTAGAAGGTCCATAAAACTGGGCAGTGTCTTGGGCAGCAGCAGCTCCAAAGTTGAACTCTCTTGCTGCAGTTACAACTGCAAACTGAACGCGCTTGCGAGAGGCAAAGTTGTCTTTAGTGCATCGAGCCCATATCAAGCTGTATAAACACTCATTTGAATTCTGAGTTTGTCCTGACACACATCTACTAAGTAGTTTAGTTTAGTTTGCGCAGTGCTGTTCCAAGGCGTTTACTGACATGGTTAATACACTCCTCTTTGTCTATCTGAATGTCATCCCCATATGGTTTGATCTTGGTAAGTTCCGCAAATGTTTTTATGTCACCATCAGAAAGTATTGACGTGTAGCGAAGTTTATGACGGGCCACAGACCGTCGCCACAGCACCCTTCACCTCCATCATTCCAGCAGATCCTTTGAAATTGTTGTCACAGTTTAGAAGATGTTCTGCCTTCCATGCTGCAAATTAATCTGGTTTGTCCCTGGAAAGTGTCTTACAAGTGGTTTCACACACCTGGCAATATGTGGACATAACATGGGCATCTATGCAAACTCCTGTAAGAACATCCACTGCACAGCCAACTCCAATGTGGGATGTGTGGCCTCTAGTCAGCCAAGTGCCATCAAAGCTGACACTAATATTTAGCACATCATTGTCATGTAGAGTTATGCCTGACTGTTGTGCATGAGCCTGTAGAACATACTTTACGGTTTGAGAAAAAACAGTGTCCTCCAGATCTTCTATCTTTGAATATAGTTTATTCGCTTTGCTGTGAAATGTTTTCTGATGAATACCTTGCAGGTTCATATTTTCACAAAAATTATTAAATGATTGATTGATTGATTTAGGAACCGACATCACAAAATTATTAAATGTTGTTGCACCCATCCCACAAACTAATGCTGAATATACTGACTGGCTGTTGACAGCAAAAGATCCATTACTTTTTTCAGATAGGTATCTTCCACACACTACTTCTTCACAACAAGAGCAGTAAACCTCTGCATACACAGCTAATCCCTTGGCTTTCTTGCTGTCAGTTTTCAAAATAAGACTATCATTTTTACAAACTGGACAACATAACAATTTGATTATTGCCTCAATTTCTTAACAATCAACTCTGATTACTCTGTGTTCCCGTTTTTGATATCCATTGTCGTCACCAGAATCATACTTGCTGCTAGTGGATGTTGTGTATTTATACGTATCTCTTTTAAATTGGCTTCGGGTAATAAAAGAATCACTTCTACAACTTTGAGAAGAACACGATAGCACTGATTCATTCAGATTCACTGTCAAAACACTTGGATTTGGAAGAAGTGGCATGGGTCGCTTACTTTCAGTAGTTTCAGAATTATCTGTATCGTTTACGATGTTCTGATAGGCTTTTCGCTGCTTACGAGCATTTGCGAGGTGTAGTCTGAGAGATTACTTACGTTGACTAGATGACTGGATGTTAAATTTCTTAGAACGAGGCATATTTCAATGCGTGTCAGTCTGTCGTCAACAATGAACTTTCAGCACTTCGCCAGGTGTAAACAACACAAAGCCGCCATTTTGGAAACCCACGTGATCAATTTCAGCCATCGGCGAACGTGGATTGCTTACGATGTTCCATATATGGAAGTTTCCGGAAGATGATAGACACGAATAAACCCGATGTACACAGAAGAGCTTCCGATTAGACGAACACGGAGTATCACGAACAGTTACGGAAGTTCACGACCTTTCCAGGGATACCTTACATGCGCGTGTCGTGTTTTCCTGAGATATCGTTGCTAGGATTTGAAAACCGTCAATTTTTCAACAATTGTCAATAATTAGACAATTTGACACAGAGGGTGGGTTCAGTAAATTATGAATATTGCATAAAAATAACAGTTTTTAAACAAAAACAAGTACAGAATCTGATAGAAGACATGATAAGGTGTCTAAAAATGAACTATTCCAAAAATAGCTAAGTTGACCAAAAATCGATGTTTTTACTGCCGCACATCGCCTTAAACTATTATCAGTTTATTCCTCATTTTGCTGAATTGACCAAATGTTTCACTGATCTACTAACAAATAAACACCCCAATGTGATTGTAAACAGTGAATGTTTAAGGCCAGCATTTACGAAAATTCTTTCATATTTTTCTAAATCACCTATTCTGAAATTGCCAAATTTGAATATTACTTTTAGATTAAGATGTGATGCGAGCTCCGTAGCCATTGGAGGTGTGCTTCTCCAAGAACACGACCAAATCTTGTACCCAGTATACTACGTCTCTCGAAAACTGAACACCAGCGAACAAAATTACAGTACACCGGAACTCGAGGCTCTTGCCATGGTATTTTCGGTATGTAAACTTTCTAGATTTTTGTTAGGCAAACATTTCATTATTGAAACAGATAATAGTCCGCTGACAATTGTTACCAGAGGAACGCCAAGTAACAGCAAGGTAGCAAGATGGTCCCTTCTTCTGCAGGACTATAGCTATGAGATTAACCATATAAAGGGTTCACAAAACTGTCTTGCAGATCTTTTGTCGAGATGTCCATACGACGAACCTAATACCCAGTCAACACCAGAGCACAGTGCAGAGGGTGTATAAAACTGCAACGCAGATAGTGCTCAGTACCACAGCCAATTGTGACAATGTGTCAGTAACGCTGTGTACACCAATGTGATGGGGAAGATTGTATCTCCCAATGTATATAACTTATGTACATATTGCGATTCTTATTATTATCATGCAAATGAATGCATGTATAATTGTGAGATATGTGAAAGAATGGAATCAGTATTATGTAAACTAATGTGTTGTATAACTGTGAGATATGAGAAAGAATGTAATTATTATTGTAAATACATAAATATTGTAACAACCAGACACTACAGAGAAGTGTCACTGGACAACACTACAGGATCCAGAAATTTACCAAGCCACTACAATGTGAGGTAATCCTGAAGGTATCCAGACCGAGGTGTCCAAGACGTTTTAACAAGGTACGAAAGATGACTGCGACAGTACAATCCGAGCAGAAGGCGGAAGAGACGATCCAACAGCTGATAGTAACAACTACTACTCCGTTTATATAATATCCATCCAGAACGGACCAACGTTGTATGAATGACACCACAACACATGTAATAGTACAGCTGTATACTTCCGATATTTTTGCATATTAAGTTAAAAGTTAGCAGACTACGCTAAAAAGTCTATAAATGTATGACAATTGTATTAAAATGTGATGTAAAATATTTCCATATACGGAATTGTATATGTCGATTTTTATAAGATGTAATCTCAGCATCGTAACTTGATTGCTTCTTTACAAACGTGACTTTTTGTGCACATTTGTCAATAAGGATCAAATTATGACACTAAGAAATAAATTTGCAGTGGTAATTTATGTCTTGTAAACGACAATAAATTATTGTTCCTAAAATTTTTGGATAAAAACCAGGGGACATTACTCTAAATTGTAGGTGATATGTAAATATGTATTGTAACCATTAACATGTGTGCTTGATAAATAACATGTCAATGTAACGTCATTTAGATATGGACATTATATTGCCAAAACTGTTGACCTTCATTAGAAACTCTAAACAGAGGTCTGATGATGGAGCCATCTCAGAGGGAGATGCTCACGGCTTGACCTGATTATTTTAGTATTTTTGTTCTTGGTTGTGAGGTAGGGGCCAGTTTAGCCGATACCTACCGGACTAGCTGTGTCACAGCGAGGTAATGCCCATGAAATAGATTGTACTTGACTGTTGTACTTCATAGTGCAACATAATTGGTGTATACATATTGTTTACTATTCACCTGTATATATTTATAATAACTGTTAAGGTATAATGTTCGACTTTGACATGTTTAATAACACCTATATATATTGTACATGAAAGGAAATCCTTTCATGAAAAAGGGGTGTGGAGAGTGTCAAGGTCTCACATCCGAGGTTGCGACGCGTTGTCTGTACCAACGCCAGACAACATAACAACACGCAACCCTGAGTGATGTTAAACACTGCAGAGAGAACGCGGCGTCTTCGATGACGCCCGGATAAGCAGCCAGGCACGGCAATTGAGCGAAGCTTAAACGACCGCTGGTCAGCAGTACACCCCGTGAACCTTGCAGGGGTCACACCAGCTGACGTGAGCGTGTAGCGTGTAGAGCGCTAGGGCTGGCAGACGGGTTTAGGTGTTTGAATGGACAGGTTGCATGAGTATGCGAGGAGTGTTTGAATCTGCATTGAGAGCTAGCCTGTACGACAGTGGGAGACTGGTTCGAACGCTTGAATAGTTTGACTTGTAAGTGAAATGTTTATTGCTTGCATGTATTATTATGTATTGTAGTGATATTGTTCATGCCGTAATGATTGCTATGGATTGTCATTGCGCGATGTTTGTGCGATAATAAATGCAGCGCGTAAATAAAGCTTGTGAATAATACTTTCGGATATTCACTTCGTGTGATTTGATAGTTTGATATTGCTTCACACTTGCCAGAAAACGAGCTACTTATCTTGCTCTACGCAAGACTCTGACAGTCTGCACCACGTGGAGGTGGGGGTTGACTTGTGTAGTCTGCGGGTCATCGGCAGGCTACTAATTTTCGCTCTTCACCCCTCCTGGGAGAGGCTAGCCGATCCTAACCCTGCTGGCTGCAGGGCCAGGCGCATTCCACACCTTACAGACCGTAACAAATTCTGCATAGTTTTTATTATCATTGATTTATTGTTATGTTGGTAAGATAGACATCATTGAGCATTATTTCATTCCCTTCCTGTTAACGTTGTAAACAAGCATTTCAAAATGGAGGGTTTTGTATGAAAACAGCCGAAGTTTGAGTTATGTACTGTGATTTGTTTCTGCTAGTGAAGGGCACAGCATCAAGTGAAATTCATCACCAGCATGAAGTCTGTGATAGAAAGCAGACGACCAGATCTTCACAAGAATATCCATGACAGATCTTCACAAGAATATCCACGACAGATGAAATGATATCCATGAAGAACAGCTGATTAATGATAGATGCATTAAACTTACTAAGTTACTTAGTGCTACTGCACAGGACCTTAACGTGCCATTGGGTTCTGTGCACCAGATCACCATGACCAACTGGGATACAGAAGAGTCTGCTGTTACTGGATACCAAAGATGCTCACTAAAATCACAAATTGCTTGGATGGGACTTAGACACTGATTTCATGTGGACTGGGATAAATGCCTTTGTGTGTCAATGGAATAAATACCAAAACGAGTATGCAGATTATGTGGATGAGTATTGTGTGCTACAGATTATCTTTCCATGTATGTTATGAGGAGAAACACACTTGAAAGCTCAGTGTCAACTGGCAAACTTGATGGGAAAATAGCAAAGAGAAGACAGAGATAAATTCCCGCATGGCTTGGCCACATGGTATAATTGCAACAAGAACACAGGCCTGGTCCAAGATTCCAGTGATTGTAGGAGATGGCATAATTAGGACAAGAACACAGGCCTGGTCCAAGGTTCCAGTGATTGTAGGAGATGGCATAATTGGGACAAAAGCTTAGGCCTGGTCCAAGATTCCAGTGATCGTAGGAGATGGTATAATTGGGGCACAAACACAGGCCTGGTCCAAGATTCCAGTGATCGTAGGAGATGGCATAATTGGGACAAGAACACAGGCCTGGTCCAAGATTCCAGTGATCGTAGGAGATGGCATAATTGGGACAAGAACACAGACCTGGTCCAAGATTCCAGTGATCGTAGGAGATGGCATAATTGGGACAAGAACACAGACCTGGTCCAAGATTCCAGTGATCGTAGGAGATGGCATAATTGGGACAAGAGCACAGGCCTGGTCCAAGATTCCAGTGATCGTAGGAGATGGCATAATTGGGACAAGAACACAGGCCTGGTCCAAGATTCCAGTGATCGTAGGAGATGGCATAATTGGGACAAGAACACAGGCCTGGTCCAAGGTTCCAGTGATCGTAGGAGATGGTATAATTGGGGCACAAACACAGGCCTGGTCCAAGATTCCAGTGATCGTAGGAGATGGCATAATTGGGACAAGAACACAGACCTGGTCCAAGATTCCAGTGATCGTAGGAGATGGCATAATTGAGACAAGAGCACAGGCCTGGTCCAAGATTCCAGTGATCGTAGGAGATGGCATAATTGGGACAAGAACACAGGCCTGGTCCAAGATTCCAGTGATCGTAGGAGATGGCATAATTGGGACAAGAACACAGGCCTGGTCCAAGATTCCAGTGATCGTAGGAGATGGCATAATTGGGACAAGAACACAGGCCTGGTCCAAGATTCCAGTGATCGTAGGAGATGGCATAATTGGGACAAGAACACAGGCCTGGTCCAAGATTCCAGTGATCGTAGGAGATGGCATAATTGGGACAAGAACACAGGCCTGGTCCAAGATTCCAGTGATTGTAGGTGATGGCATAATTGGGACAAGAACACAGGCCTGGTCCAAGATTCCAGTGATCGTAGGAGATGGCATAATTGGGACAAGAACACAGGCCTGGTCCAAGATTCCAGTCATCGTAGGAGATGGCAAGCCATGCCCACCTGCTTCAAGGCAAGGCACCTGCTGATGGAGGTGATGACAAAATGGATTCATGATGCACGCCTGGTTGCGTATTTATTGAAACACCCTCATAGAAAGCTCATGCTGTTACTTCCTTGTATTGTAGATTGGATGACAAGTAAGTAAATGATATCTGGCTTCTTAGATTTAAAAAGTCGACAGGGTCGACTTCATTGCACCAGGTTTTATCCCGTATGGCTCGGTCTCTTTCCGCAGTGCGGAAAGCTTCGCACCAAGCACGAACTTCGTAGCTCTAGCGACGACCCACAGGAGTCTCTGAACAATTTAAATCGTGAACCGAAGGAAGCAGCCTGGAATCGAACCCACAACCTTCGGAGCCCAAGTCAAACGGCTTGACCACTTCACCACAGAGACTCCCAAATTGATATATAACATGTGCTATGGCTTTGGGGCGGTGAACATGTTCCACAATTACCTAAGATATCGAGTCAAGGGTTTAAAATTGGGAGCAGACCTCCTTGCATTGATTTCAATGGTTTGAGAATCGGTCATTCAGAAAGCAATGGCAAGTGACTGAATTACCTAGTAAATCACAACCGGTACAAAAATTCTGGGATCGATTGTGAATGTCCTATAAAGGACATGCAATTAACTTGATATATAACAGGCAAAAGCAATGCTTATGTACTGATCTTGTAAAAATGATCACATCAACTGTCCACAAATGGTTTTATCATAAGCAATAAAAACATTCTAAAATATTCTTCGTCTTTGGGGATTGCAGTCAATTCATAGAACACATTCCATTTCAGATGTTCTTCCTGTTGTCCAGACTACCAGGATAATTGAACCAGTAAACAAGAACAGTGTACAGACAGATGATGTTAATGACCCAACAGGAGATGTGAGTTATGGGTTAGAGACTTTGTTTTCCTGGCTTGAAAGTAAAACTGATATTTCTTAAATGCAGAATGAAAACAGTGCAGTAAAAAAGATATTAACATGTGAAAATATTTTTTTTTTTTTTAAATTGTCACGAAGCAGTTTCCTGCTATGGGGTTATAGTGCAAAAAAATTGAATTCAAGATACAAAAAATATGCACAGACAAATCAGTGTGCATTCTATACAGTGTTTTCACTTAAACACGGTATAGAATGCACACTGATTTGTCTGTGCATATCTTTGGTGTCATTCGCGAAATGTCTCCCGCCAAGGTGGGTTTCCTGTTTATGCTGACAAATGTTTGTCCCGTAAAGCGGTGCATAGCTGGGTAGAAAGAATGCAGGCAGCGTACGGTAACAAATGTGTGTCGAAGACAACAGTGACTGACTGGGCACGAATGTTTCGGAAAGGACGACAGTTCTT
This sequence comes from Cepaea hortensis, assembly GCA_963921405.1. Lineage (NCBI taxonomy): Eukaryota > Metazoa > Mollusca > Gastropoda > Stylommatophora > Helicidae > Cepaea > Cepaea hortensis. The sequence continues at coordinate 205,597,590 of OY992877.1, forward strand.
CGACGGCCGAGTCAAGTGCATATTGTAGCAACAGAAAATACCATCGCCAAAATTGATACAGCAGTACAGATGAACCGTTGTTGAAGCATACATTTGCTATCGAAAGAATTTGATGTGTCAATTGGGACAATTCAAAAGGTTGTTCGTAAGAAACAGCAATATCAGGATTACCAAAAAGACAAAAGACAGACAAAAGGGAATGTTTTAGCTGATATGTAGGTCATTAATTTAAAAACAAAAACAAGACATTAAAAAATAAATACTTTAAAAAAAAAGCTTGGACCACTATATGAATGCCAAAGATTGACATTTGAAGACAGCTTGTAAAGTTTTACAATGACTGAGAGACTGAGGCAATACAGGAAGTCCAAACTTGAGGTATAAAAAAATTAACGAAGTGAAGTGGAATGGATAAGCTGTGCTTAAGTGGTTAAATAGTTAGAAGGATTACATTATGATGAAGGACATTTTATTTTTAGATGTGTGCAAAAGTTAATCTTTGGCATTCAGATACTGTGTTTTCTTTATGTTTTTGTCTCCTTTTGTTGTTGTTTCTTGGCAAACATTTTGGTCAAGGAGTTAGATTTTGTTTATCTCTTGTTTACAGTACTGCCAATAATGTTTTACATTAGTTTTCAAGTAGCTATATCACATTCTCTTTAATACAGATATGTTCATTTTTTCTCTGCAGACTAATTATTGCAGGTTCTCCAGTGAAGACAATATATCTCATGGCCAGATGGTTAACAATGAAGACACAGACATGTTTGGAGAGAACAGAGGTAATGACATACAATAATTATACAATCTAAAGATGATCAAGTTGTTTGTATGATATTCTCATCAGCTAAGATAATATTTTCTTCTTGCATTTGCTAATAGCGTGTTTGCTGTGGTGCACCTTCTGGCTGATTGCCTCCATCTTCAGCACCTTTCTTTTGCTAGGGTAGACTGGTCTTGCTCGAATTTAGATATATATGTGTACACACATGTCTGCACATGTATTTACATACATTTTTAGAGCAGCCTGGTTTTACGGCGCCAGAGACTAACCATCGCCCCTTTTTCCTGTTAGTTAAAACAGTTTCGCCATGTGAAGGTCAGGATTTGGACTTTTGCTGTCAGAGGTGATGAATGCACAAACCATGGGGGTATTTTGCAAGGTTGGGCGCTCACCCTCAACACTGTGCTCCCAACTTTAAAGGCAATTTGGAACCTATGAGATTTTTAGATTGAAACTTTTGTATAAGTTGCTCTTAACCCCTAACTCTTTCATATACAATCAAAAGAGTTGTTTAGTTTGATAATATAATTTAGATGTAGATTGCTTGCATTCGTTGGCTTGAGCTCCAAAGCGAAGTCCTGTTTGTCGGATAAAGGCATCCTGTTGTCCAACATCAGTGTGATGTCATACAGGACCTGAGGTTTGCATGAGTATCCGTTGTCCCATGTCTGGCTTATTGTTGTGCAGACTGGTGGTTCCTCGCCATACAGGCAGACACTCTCCGACTTCGGAGGAATCGGCGATCCTACTGACTTTAGCCAGGACCCCGACCTGAGGACGCGTCAATAGGTCTTGGCCAGTATATAACTCGGCCCTGGTGCCTTGGAAACACCTCTGCGTCCCAGATGTAGGTTTACTTATGGAGCTCTGACATTCTAAAACTGCTCCAACTATAAAGCAGAGATTGTTGCAGTAGGAACTGCCATATAACTGCTATACCACCAGTTCAACCTTGTGGAACACAAGAAGTCTGATGTAGGGATTTTCAGTCTTCTTTTTGATTGCTTGGATCCGTCCTTTGAAAATCAGTGTGCCATCGCTGGAGCCACAGACTTCATGAGCTGTGCATTTGTGTCATCGCTGGAGTTAAGAGTTAATGCTCTGTGCTACACTTTCAACAGAAAGCCATCCACCCATCATATGCCATGCCAATAAGCGTGGGCGGTCATGTTCTGCCATCTCACTCGATCACCAGATTTGTGGATCAGCTCCATGTTCCTGTTTTGACCATGCCATGTGGCCAAGCCATCCAGGTATTTAATTCTCGGTCTTCCCCTTGGTCTCTTCTCTTCGATCTTGCCAGTTGTCACCAAGTTCTCCAAGTCATTTCTTCTCATAAAATGCCCAAAATTTTGACTGTCTACGTCTAATGTCTCTAATCAGTTTACGATCTTCATGTTGTTGTTGAGTTGTTGAGTTAAGAACTGACATCACTGCACTCAGGACATTCCTATACATGCTCTGTCCCCTCGTTCAACAGCCAGTGAAGAGTCATACTACTAATCGTTTCCACCGCTATCTGATTAAAAGTTCTCCTGGTCTTCCCTCTCAGTTTTGAGAGTTTCTTCATTTGTTTCTTGAAGGACTTGTTCATTGGTTTTTCTGTCTGCCCTTGGTATTCTTTGCATTTTCCTCAGAAACCACATTTCCACAGCTATCAGATGTTTTTCAGCTTGACTGTTCATTGTCCACGCTTCACTTCCATATAAAAGTATAGGTTCTATGTAGCACTTCAACACCCTTTTTCTCGTTTCATTTGATATCTTTTTATTGGTCAGTATGTTTTCCATCTTGCTAAAGGCTACCTTCTAATAGCAATTCTTGTTTTAATCTCTTCAAGACATCTCCCCTCAGATGACGTGACTGTTCTGAGATAACTGTATCAGTTCACTTGCTTAAGAATATGCCCATTTACTCGTATATCACATTGTGGTATTTCCTTCTTCCCAGTGACTACCATAATCTGTGTCTTCTTACTATTCAGTTCTAACCCTAGTTGTTCACTGTGTGCAACAATCGCATCTACTAAATGTTGCATGTCTTGTTCATTGTCTGCAATCAAGACTGTATCATCTGCATATCTAATGTTATTGATGTATCGACCCCCAATGTTGATTCCTTCCATATCTTCAATATTTCTGAAAATGTTTTCACTGTACAGGGAAAAAAGATCTGGAGACATTACACATCCCTGTCTCACACCTTTTTTAATAGGCTGATATTGACCTACATCATTCTCGATTCTGATGGCAGCTTGTTGTTTCCAGTATATGTTTTTTACAAGTCTAAGGTCTTTTCCATCAATTTGTAGATCTTCAAATATCCTTATCATGTCGACATGTCTCACTTTATCGAAAGCCTTTGTGTAGTCCATAAAGCGAAGATATAGATCTTTGTTTACTTCAATAGAACGTTCAATTATTGTTCTCAGTATATATACAGTATTTACTGTCCCTTGCCTTCTACAAACCCACATTGTTCTTCTCCTATTTCGGGCTGTATTTTCTTCCTAACTTTTTTGCATGACAGTTCTCAGCAAAATCTTTGTGAAGTGGCTCATTATACTAATTGTTCGATGTTGATCACACTCCAAGGTTCCTGATTTCTTCGGGATTGCAATAAATATAGAATTACATAATTCAGGAGGTATATCTCCAGTATCGTATATTGCATTCAGCAGTCTGGTGAATTGGTCTATTCCATATTCTTCTAAGGCATTGATCATTTCTATTGTTATGTTATCTGTACTCGGGGTCTTGCCAGTTTTCATATGGTTAAGGGCATTCTGAACTTCCATCTTCAAAATTGATGGTCCTTCATTATTATTCCGAAGATCATATTGTTCTTCTCTTGTATCATCATAAAGGTCTTTCACATAATCTGACCATTCATGTAAAATCTAATCTTTTTTTATTATGATTTTGCCATATTTGGTTTTTAGGCAACCCGTTGATGTGTGTGTTCTTTTGTTAGTGATGTCATTAATTCTTGTGTGCATTAATTTGGTATTCCGGGTGTTGTGTTGGTTTTCAATTTCCTTGAAATTTTCCTCAAGCCTGTTTCTTTTGCCTCTTTGCATAGCTTCCTAATTTTCCTGTGAATCTGTACATATTTTTCCTTGTTATTTTTGTTATTTCTTCTTATTTCCATGAGTTTTAAGATGTCTTCTGTCATCCATTTCTTGCGTCCTATTATCTTAATTTTTGGGATGGTTGTTTCTGCAGCTTGGTTGACCGATTTCTTTAATATTTCCCATTGGTCACTGACGTCTTGAAATAATATTTCCATATCGGACAATGCATCGAATCTGTTCTTTATCTCAACGTTGAATTTATCTTTTGTCTCCTCACTCTCGAGGGGGCTGCGTGGTCTTGAGGTATGGTGTCCACCTCAAATGCTGGAGGTCTCGGGTTCAAGCCTCGGTGATGACCGGGATTTTTTTCTCGTGGACTTTAGTAATAAAATGTCCCCTGGTCTCTGGGTAGTGAGATCGGACGCCCGTGTGTATTGTTGCGCACGTAAAAAAATCCCTTGGCAGTTGGAAATCGAAAAAGAGTAGCCTAACGGCGCTGCCCGGGCAAAATTTCAAGTTAAATATTTACCCAAAGTAATTCAGGATCCTCGCCGGTGCTACGGAGTTCGTGCACTGAGCTGAGTTTCTCCAGACTCAGGTTTGAGTTAGGAGGAGAACGGAGCACTTTTGGGTTGCCCCATGTGCCGTGATATTGATCCATCGACTAAACTAAACTAAACTAAACTAACTCCTCTCTCTTCAGTGCCTGTAGATCAAATTTTGTGTTTCTTGGTGAATATTTGACTTTCATTAATTTTATATGTAAATTTCTTAAGATTAATCTATGGTCGCTGTAGCAGTCTGCGCTTGATATAGTTTTTGCGACTGTTAAGGCATTTCGGAATCTTCTGTTGATAAGAATGTAATCAATCTGATTTCTGATCTTATGATCAGGACTCCTCCATTTCCATAATCTCCTTGGGTGCTGTTTATACCAGGTGTTTTCAATAATCAAATCTTGCTCTTTTGCCCACTGTACAAGTCTGCAACCTCTTTCATTCCGTTCCCCTAGTCCATACTTGCCTACTATGCATCCGTCCTGTTGATTTCCAACTTTGGCATTCAAGTCACCCATTATGATATTTACTTCAGAATTCTTGCATTTCTTGAAGGCTTTCTTTAAATCATAAAATTCATCAAAGCTGTCAACAGAAAGCCACTTGCAGAAAAAAGAAAGATCCCTATGGGATAGAATACAGTGTAGTGAAGTCAATCCCCTTGCATTTAACAACAAACAACACACGCACACACCTTTTGGTAGTTTGAGTATTATTGCACTTAGAATTTGGAAGTCATTCTCTTGCACATAAGTATCCATTTATGTAGGCAGGACGTCCGGTACCCACACACTATATAAACTCCAACTATTTCTAAAGCAAGGTGTCATCTGTGAAAGTCAGAATCTGTCCAGGCCCTATAGGTTGAATCTGGGCTATGTTTACTGTGTAGATGTTAGAATAGTACAGGTAATAGTGGAAGGCCTTGTGGCATACCAGTTCTAATGCCCAAGTTTACAGTTAGTGAGCAACTGATCTCTTCATTAAGGCTGCTGTTAATCAACATACTAGCTGTGAGATTTCTCTACCAAACAAGAATTCGAGGTAAAGTATTGGTTCTGCACACTCCATTTTGAGAAATGATTTGATCATGCGCATTGTGTCCATGAAATTCGTGCCGAAGCTGTTAACGATGAAGCAATGGCAGCTTGCTGGACTGTGCAGGTGGTGACCCTTCTTCCTGAACATCGTGACCACTGGTACGAGTCCTGGGTTTATGGGCATGACCCAGAAACCAAGGTACAGTCGTGACAGCTTAGATATTAATTATCCCAGAGGCCACAAAAATGCTAGGCAGGTGTGCAGCAACATCACAGTTGTGTATCGCAAGTATGCAGTGTGAAACTAAAACATTGCCACAGAGTTCTCCCAGAGGTCATCCTTTGCCTTTGTGATATTGTGCAGTGTCAGCAAATTGACCTGTGGGTAACAGGAACACACCACTCGTCCTTCACATCTGATTCAGACTTTCTTGATGCACACAATATTTCTCTGTTTCATGAAGCTCCCCACTCTCTTGACTTGGCTGGTTATGATCTTTGACTTTTCCCCAATCTGAAAATGTCGTTGAAAGGGACCTGATCTGATTCACAAAAAGATATTATCTTAAACACGGTGGCTATACTGAACTCCATTCTTAAAGAGGCCTGCCAGAATTGCTCTCAACAATGGCAGGACCACAGAAAGAAGTGTATACTTCTTCTTCTGCGTACATCCAGAGTTTTTTTTCGGATGTAATTGCGTTGTGCCTGTTTACAGCAGAGCTGCGTTCTTGCGCCGTTAGGCCGACACATCCAACTTCTGCGGGCATTTGTTGACCGGGTTAGCCTTCCCGGGGGTTTCTTAGGACGTTTGACTCTCACTGTTGTGGTGTTATCCCCCATCCCAGCTGGCCCATATAGAACAGCCAAAGATCTTGGTCAGCCCTCAAGGGAAGGCAGGGGCAGACCATGGGCATTCCCCGCCATCCAAGGAGACTTCCATACTTGCAGAGACGATACATAGCGCTCTGGTACTGGGCTCACCCAAGGAATCGTCACATCCTGCACATGGCTGCTTAGCCTCACTTCCGTATATTGGGCCTTCCGTTCACCATGGGCTATTCTTCCGGAAACCAGAAGAATGCAGTGTGCAGATGACATCCACACAGTGAGCTTTCGATTCGGACTTTCCGCACAATGGATTTGCTATCCGAGCAATATTCCATTTCGTGCCACTACGACACTTTTTCCACCTTTTTTGAAGCCCACACAGTGAGCTTTTGATTCAGACTTTCCACATAATGGATTTGCTATCCAAGCAATATTCCATTTCGTGCCACTAGGACACTTTTCCCACCTTTTTTGAAGCTCACAAAGTGAGCTTTTGATTCAGACTTTCCACGTAATGGATCTGCTATCCAGCAATATTCCATTTCATGACTCTGGGAGGCTTTTGTAACCGACATACTTGTGGTATGAAGTGTGGCAGTCTGAATACTTCTTCATACACCTTTAAATGTCAACCTGTATGTAGTTAAAGTAAGCTGCGGTCAACTTGAGCTTGTTGATATATCCATAGAGCTTGTCCTCAAATGAAGCAGGTGTGGGCCAAAATATCTTTCTCTGTTCTGCATATATTGGGCAATCCTGAAGCAAATGTTTTGCTGTCATTTTTCCAGTTCGACAATTACATTCATCGGTATCTCCTATTTTAGTTTATTGAACAAGTGGTATTTCAGCCTGTTATGTCCTGTGCGGAGTCTGAAGATTGCTACTTGTTCTCTTTGGTCGAGTTTGTAATATGCATCATCCTTCTGGTGGCCTGGATGCTCTGATTCCCATTTGGTTCTATAGGTGCTTTTTATCAACCTCTTTGCCTCATTATAGGTTATGTCTATGTCAGGCTGTGGTAGTCGTCCGCCCTCTTTTGCCAGTCTGTCAGCCTCTTCATTTCCAGGTATACTGCAATGTGATGGTATCCACTGTATTACAACATTTTTGGATTTCTGGCATAGACCATGGAGTGCTGCTCTTAGGTCAGCTATTTCTGTGCTGTTATTGCTCTTCAGTATTGAGACAGCTGACTTTGCATCTGTGAAGATAGCTATTTGCTTCTCTTTATTTTCCTCCATCAAGAACATTTCTGCTGCAGTTTTCAGAGCCTCTACCTCCGCTTTGAAGTTACTTGAAAACTTTCCAGTTGCCACTGAATGTTTTTTTTTCACTCCATTTTTTAAATTTAGGAGAATTCCTCCTCCTCCATTCTCTATTGAATTTTTGGCTGATCCATCTGTATATGCATGGGTCCAATTGCTGCTTGGGTAATGTTCTTTTATGTAGTTTAGGGTTATTTCTCTTCTTTCGGTTTCATGCTGAGTGTTCTTTTCCTCAATACCAGGAATGTTTTCTATCATCTCAGGCAGTTGCTGCTGTCTCCAAGCTGGGAACTTGTGTGCATTGTAAATGGGTTTGACTGTTGATATGTTAAGTATAGGATCTGCCCTAATCTTTCGTTTTGCAGTTTCTACAAAGTTGCTACGCTTCAGTCTTCCCTTTCCAAAACCACTAAACCTTTTATACATAGGGTGGTCTGTCAATCTTCTAAATTTTTCTGCTTGTTGCTGGGCTCTGCTATCTCTTCTATCCTGCATTGGTTGTAAACAAGTGATCTTTTCAAGTTCATTAATAGACGTCTTCAGGCTTCCAGTTATGATTCACATTCCTTGATTTTGGACTCTACTTATTTTGTTAAAGTTTGACTTAGCTGCTGTTGCCAAAGCTGCAATGCCATATTCCAGTACTGGCCTCACCCGTCCAGTATATAACTTCTTGAGAACTTTCTCATCTGCTCCCCACGTTGTACCAGCAAGCTTTTTCATGATTGCCATTCTTTGCCTTGCTCTTGTTCGGTTTTTCTCAACCTGTGTTTTCCATGTCAGGCAACGATCAAAGGTGACTCCGAGATAGTTTGGATTTTCTTCATGGCGCAATATTTTTCCATTCAATACCAGCTTAGGTTGCTGAGATTTATTTGAGAGGGAGAACACTGTGCATGTTGTTTTCTCCTCACTTATCTTCACTAGCCATGATTTTGACCAGTCCTCTAGTGCTAATAAGGCTTGCTGTATTCTGCTGTTAGCTGTACTAATATATTCTTCAGATGTCCATAAGGCAAGGTCATCTGCAAAGGAGGATGTGTGTACTTTGGCTGGAAAATTTTCTGTGATGTCGTTTATATATGCTAGGAATAATGTTGGTGAAAGAACTCCTCCTTGGAGTTGCACCAACAGCATCATTTTGCTGGTTTGTCCTTGTACTTTTGTCCTGGCAGTTCTGTTCTCAAGGTAGTGGCTGATCCATTTATACATTTTCCCACAAACATGCATTTTTTGCAGTTTTACTTTCAGTCCTTCCTTCCATACTTTATCAAATGCTTTTTCTTAATCTATCCAGACTGCTAGTGTGTTCTTTTTCTCTTGGAAGGCATCCTCTATTTCCTGAGCTATATAGGTTATTTGATCTTCAGTGGATCTGTACTTTCTGAATCCTGCTTGGTGTGGTGTTAAGAGTTTGTTTTCTTCCAGATGCCATGTTAGCCTGCCATTGATAATGCGTTCCATTAATTTTCCTACACAGCTAAGTAGACTGATAGGTCGATAGCCATTTGGTTCTTCCAGGTCTTTTCCTTTCTTTGGGAGTGGTATTAGTATAGCTTCCTTCCATGCCTGTGAGACTATTCCCCTCTTCCAGTTGTAATTTAGGACTGCTAGTAGTTTCTTTTTTGTCTTAGTGCCTAGTCCTATTAGCATTTCATTTGTGATTCCATCCTTTCCTGGTGATTTCTTCTTTTTTAGGGTATTCATTGCCTGTTCCATTTCTTCCATTGTTAGATTTGCCACCATATATTCTGCTGCTGTCTCTGTATTACTATGATGTATCTGTTTATCTTTGATTGCTTTCTTCTGTTCAGTTGTAATATCAATGTGGTTTGCACTGGCATAGTGTTCCATTAGTGCATTTGCAGCCTTTTTTCCTGTAAGCAAGACATTTCCTTGTTTAATTGTTATTTGTTTGTTTCTAGGTCCTTCATTGTTCATGGCTTTCACTAGTTTCCATAGTTTGTTTCTATCCCTGTCAAAATTAAGGTTTTCTGTTTTTTCTCTCCAACAATCTCTTGTTGTTTGATTTACTGTTCTTTTATATTTTGCTGAGATGGCTTTGAGAGAGATGTTCGCTTCAGTTGTTTGTTCTCTCTCTGCGGTCTTCCTGGCATCTTCAACTTTGTCCTCCAAAATGTGTAGTTCTTCAGTCCAGTATGGTTAGTAATTTTTCTTTGCTCCTCTTGGAATAGACTCAGTGGCTGCCTGTATTATTGCTCTGTTTAGACTTTCCACCATTTGCTTCATGTTGCCATATTGTGTATTTATGTTTTCACAATATTTGTCTGTTAGTATGGCAAATCTGTCCCAATCTGCTCGTTTGTAATTCCAGCGGGGCAAAGGCTTTTGCTCCTGTGGAACATACTCCATATTCATTACAAGCTTGATTGGTCTGTGGTCACTACCTACTAATTGGTCAAGCACATGGCGATCTATTTTGTGGAGGATGTCTCCTGTGCAGAAAGCTAAGTCTGGAGTAGAAGTGGTAATCCATCTTCTGGAGTAGAAGCTCGGTGTGTCATCCGCTTTGTTGAGTAGATGGAGATTTGAGTCTATTTCCCAGTCCTCCACTTCATCTCCTCTTTTGTCAGTATCTGGGTATCCCCATCTTTCTGAACGGCTATTAAAGTCTCCGACAATAATGCAATTTGTGTCAGTTATTTTCATGTTTGAGAGTGTAAGATCCTTATCTGCTGGGCTATACAGATTGTAAATTCTTATTTTCACGTCCTTTATCATTATATCAACACCTATAATTTCTGTTTGGTTGTCAGAGATCACAGATACTTCGCTGCAAGGTATTGTATTTCGTGTAAGTATTAGAACTCCTCCTTTATGTCCTTCGCGGTCGAAACGTGTGGCCTGATATCCCCTGACTGAATATTTGCGCTTGGCGTTGAGGTGTGTCTCTTGAATGCATGCCACATCTATTCTATCTTTATGAAGACGCTGTGTCAGGGAGAATTTCTTGTTATAAACTCCTTCGGCATTCCACTGTAGTATGTTGAGTGTCCGGGGTGTTTGGTCAATAGCTCTTAACCTACTCCTCTGTGCCTTGACTCCACAGCACAGGGGAAGGTGACCACCAGTAGTCATGGGTGGACCCCCTCGAGGCAGGGGGCCCGGCACTATCACTGCCTGATGGGACTTCACGGGATTAGCAACATAACGATTAATTTTCATCTGTGGCATCATGAAATGATAAAGTTACGTTGCACTTCTTTGTCAAGCCTGTGGCTCAGTACATCCGATTTCGACAAGCATTTTTCGGGATGCTTTCCCTAGCCTTTGACTGTCCCCAGTCTACCTACAAGGCAGCAGGTTTGTGCGTCACTTCGTCTGGTCCCTCTCCCTTGACCTGTCCGACATGGGTGACCCTACCAGTAGCTGTGCTACCGTCGGCATAGCTCTTGGGGTCATTGGAACGCGCAAGCCCCTCTACCTCATCAAGGTGGACGCACAGCAGAGGGGAGAAGTGTATACAGTCCCAAGAAGAATGCTTTGATGGGTGTAAGGGTTTCCTGCCTCCACGCAAGTAAATGTATTTTTACTGGCTAAAGGTCTGATAATTCTTTTAACCAAACTTGTGTGTTCAGGTTGTCATCTGAAGGTGTGCAAAGAAGAAGAAGAAATATTTTGCTTTCCTTTTATGAATTCAAATGTCACATTCAATTTCAGACACCCTACCTGATGTCCAGATTACCAGGATAGTTAAATCAATAAAGAAGAAAGATGATCTGAAGAGTCTTAAAAAAAAACATACAGGAGAGAAGCCATACAAGTGTGTTGTTTGTGGTGCAGGGTTTGCAAGATCTTGTGAGCTGAAATCGCATACACAAATACATACCGGAGAGAAACCACATAAATGTTATACTTGTGGTGTGTGTTTTACACGGTCTTATAATTTAAAACTACATAACAGAATTCACACTGGAGAAAAACTATATAAATGTGATATTTGTGGTGTTTGTTTTACATGGCCTGATAGTTTGAAACTACATAAAAGAATTCACACGGGAGAAACACCACATAAATGTGATTTTTGTGGTGTGTGTTTTACACGGCCTGCTAGTTTGAAACTACATAAAAGAAGTCACACAGGAGAAAAACCATATAAATGTGATATTTGTGGTGTGTGTTTCACACGGTCTGAACATTTGAAACTACATAAAAGAATTCACACGGGAGAAAAACCACATAAATGTGATATTTGTGGTGTGTGTTTCACACGGTCTGAACATTTGAAACTACATAAAAGAATTCACACGGGAGAAAAACCACATAAATGTGATATTTGTGGTGTGTGTTTCACACAGTCTGAACATTTGAAACTTCATAAAAGAATTCACACGGGAGAAAAACCATATAAATGTGATATTTGTGGTGTGTGTTTTACATGGTCTAATAGTTTGAAACTACATAAAAGAATTCACACGGGAGAAAAACCACATACATGTGATATTTGTGGTGTTTGTTTTACATGGTCTGATAGTTTGAAACTACATAAAAGAATTCACATGGGAGAAAAACCACATAAATGTGATATTTGTGGTGTGTGTTTTACACAGTCTCAACATTTGAAACGACATAAAAGAATACACACGGGAGAAAAACCAAATAAATGTGATATTTGTGGTGTGTGTTTTACACAGTCCGCTGGTTTGAAACTACATAAAAGAATTCATACGGGAGAAAAACCACATAAATGTGATATTTGTGGTGTGTGCTTTACACGGCCTGCTAGTTTGAAACTACATAAAAGAAATCACACAGGAGAAAAACCATATAAATGTGATATTTGTGGTATCTGTTTTGCACGGTCTGATAGTGTGAATGTACACAAAAGAATACACACGGGAGAAAAACCACATAAATGTGATATTTGTGGTGTGTGTTTTACACAGTCTCAACATTTGAAACTACATAAAAGAATTCACACAGGAGAAAAACCACATAAATGTGATATTTGTGGTGTGTTTTTTAAAAGGGCTCATCATTTGAAACTACATAAAGCAACACATACGGGAAAGTAGCTATATAAGTGTGATGTTTGTAATTCATTCATTCAGTAGCATGTCCTTTGCAGAACCTCGCTCCCATAACAACCTTCCGGAAGACCTCTCGATCATAAGAAAGATGTCCTGCGTCTAATACACCCATCTGGAGATCATCCGTCACATCCAGCACCCATCTTCTCTTTGGCCTTCCTCTCCCTCTCTTCCCAGGCATATACCCTTCCATTCTTGTTCTCTCCAAACTTTCGTGACGTTTCAAGTGACAGAAATAATTTAATTTTCTTTATTTTATCGTCTTTAATAGCCAACCTTCTTCAATATTTAACTCTTGAAGTATGGATGCATTTGTTCTTTTCTTTACCCAAGATATTCTTAGAACTCGTCTATAACATTTATATTCAAAGGCGTTTATGCGCTGTTCAGCTTGTTTAGTAAGTGTCCATGTCTCACAGGCGTATGTTGCAATGGGAAAGATGCATGCTCTTAAAAATCTAAATTTTGTAGTTCTGTCTGTCCCACTCCATAATTTATTCAGCTGTTTTAGTCTTTGAAGAGCAATTGATAGTCGCCGTTTAATTTCTTTCATTGTGTCGCCGTTGTTGGTAATCAATGACCCAAGATATTCTAAATGTTTGTAATGATGTTTGTAATGCAGATTTTAAACAGTTTGATATGTTGAAATTACATATGAGAACACATACAGGAGAGAAGCTACATAAGTGTGATTGTTGTGGTGTGTGTGTGTGTCATGTGGCCTCATGACTTGAAGTTACGAAAGATAACACACGTCATATTTGTGTGGTGCATGTTTTACCTGGTCAGATGAGTTGAAAGTACAGAACACGGTATACTTATCAATGTGATCATGGCAGTTCAGTTTCTTCAGTCTTAACAATTAATTTACTTAGAATGTTACAAAGGACAATTTGTTTTTGCTACACATACAAGAGACTTGTATTTAGAAAAAAGCGTACAAGAAAAATGTCTCTAGAAAGACACATACACAAGAAATGTCTTCAGAATGACATACATGAGAAATGTCTTTAGAATGACACATACAGGAGAAGTGTCTTTAGAATGGCACTCAGGAGAAATGTCTCCAGAATGGCATATACTGGAGAAATCACTTTAGAATGACATACAAGAGAAATGTCTTTAGAATGACACAGACACTAAACAAGTGCAAAGAGACTAAACAAATGTGTCTGAAACAGAAATTACAGAGATTGTCACAAATAATGAGAAGGACACACTCCATATTAAGTTAGTTGCATATCCTTTACAGGACGTTTGCAGTCAACACCAGCATTTTTTGCTGTTGTTGATGTCTTGGCAAGTTTACATTGCTTTCTGAATGACTGGCACCCATACCATTTTCGTAAAATAAAACGTCTGCTGCCAAATCGCACACATGTGTGTTTTGAACGCGGGTATGTGGGATCACAAACCTAGTCCGTAACCCCTTCACCACGGAGCCGGCACACTCCATATACGAGACATAATACCTTAACATGTAGGAAACCATGAAATACCACTGGATGTTGAAAATTGAGGGATGCCGCAATATTAATAGGACAAATTAAATTAATGGAAAGATGGACACAATACGTTCAAGAGATGTGTGATATCAAAAGACTAAATCGAAAATTTAAATGCAAAGGTCCACCAATGTGTACTGCAGCAGTTAGGATATGTGTGATGTTGACAGTGTAAAACTAAATTATTTCAGTATATGAGCACATCAGATGAGGCACACTGAAGGGAAACATTGAATACATATTTGTTACACATACTTCATACTACTGTATCAGCTGAGTTATCACTATTGTGTTTATTAGTTTTGCTTGGTTTTGCTTTCATGTAGAATTATAATGCATTTAGTTATTCTAGAATGTTTCTTTTATTCTAAAGTAAATAACATTTAGCATGCAAGAGAGAAATCTTACAGATGTGATGTTTATGAAGCAGAATTTGTTCATGCTGATCTTATGAAAATATTGAAGGTACACATACAAGAGAATTGCTTGTGAGATGTGTGTGGATGAATCACTAGCAGTCACTTTAAAATTATCTTATTCATGGCCTGTATTTAGAGCAACAATTATTGTTCATACTTAACTTACTGGCACCTTGCTGTCTTGACAGATGATAATTTGTTACATTGTGCATAATAATAACAACCCATAGCGGAAATCAGGGATGGAGTTATACCTCTCCATAGCACAAAGCCTGGGCTGAATTGTAGAGACCAGGGATGGAGTTATACCTCTCCATAGCACAAAGCCTGGGCTGAATTATAGAGACCAGGGATGGAGTTATACCTCTCCATAGCACAAAGCCTGGGCTGAATTGTAGAGACCAGGTGTTGCCCATTTAGCATTATCCATCTTTCTGCCTGACTAATTTACTCCAGAGGAAAGATAACGCCAATACATCTGGAACAAGATTAACTGCAGAAGCTTTGGATTAGCAAAGCAATGCTCTCACTGTACGCCTGTTGAGGCTTCCATCCTAGATCAGTTGCCAACCAAGGCTTAGGGCCTGGTCTGCCCTGTCATGATATTTAGTCTTTGTGTTGTATTTCTTTGTGCTTGTACCCTCCTAATTGCGCTCCTCTGCATGAAGCCATTGGTACAATGTGGGGTGTCGGGTTTGGTGAGTGCTGCCCAATAATCGGCGCTAACTGAAAGCAGGTAGTACCGTCTACTGTTATACAATAGCTCAGTCATATCTGACTAAGACTTGACAATAAATTATTTTTCATCTTGGGAAAATATATGCTGCAGTACACAAAGATACCAAACAATCTTTGATTGGTTCTTTTTGAGAGTTCAGTATCTTTAAGGTGTGATGTTTCTGCCAAAAATGATTCTTGATTTTAAACTAGTCTCTGAATAAAATCATTGTTGTGCTTTTTACTGTTTACACTGATTGATTGTATGCCTTTACATTTATATTTGTTTATATTTATGTTAGTGATGTCTAAGAATAGAAATACTCGTTTAAAAATGGATAGACAACAGCTCGAGAGAGATTGATGTCTTATATTGATGGTTGTGTTGTATGCCATGGGGGTGTGTATATGTATTCCGTGCTAGATATTGAAAAACTGCAGAGCACAGCGTAATATCTGCATCAGATACGTGGATGGAAGAGAAAATGGTCACTGCAGCTTTTGTCATTGGTCACCTCCGGCTGTGGATTAGAGGTAGACAGTCAAGATGTTTTGGGCATGTTATGAGGAGTACACTAGAAAACTTGGTGACAGCTGGCAAAATTGATGGGAAAAAAAGCAAGGGGAAGGCAGAGTGATAAATACCTGGGAATGGCTTGACCACATGGCATAATCGGGACAAGAACAAAGGCTTGATCCAAGACTCTGGTGATTGTGTAAGATGATGAACCATGACTGCCCAAACTTATCAGCATGGCACATGATGATGGTGATCTGAGGCTGCCATACACAGGAGTTCCACTACGTCGGATTCTCAAAAACGCAACAAAAATGGCGTGATTTGAGCCATGCGTGCCACTTCTTGCTTGATGATGTGCTGTATTTTTTTAATCTCTTCCAGCGTTCTGGACATCTTGTCGTTATTACATGTGCTTGGTTCTTGTGTTTTGTTACTTGACTTACCAGTCTTCAAGATCTTCTTCGTGGGTGCATTCAGGCCTTGAATCTACATCTTTTCTAGTGTTATTTCTGTGGCTTTCCCGCAACTCTGTCGGGCCTCCTTAAATGGTATATTTGTTGTTACGGCGATTTTCATACTATCTTTGGGGGTACGGGCGACCCAGGTATCTGGTTTCGTGTTTCCTTTTTCGATCAGCTTACCGAAATCCTTGTCTTTTTTTTGTGTGGTCAGTGCACATTCAATGAAAGTGTTTTTGTTTTTTTTTCACAGTAACGGCAGATTTACCTTTGCTGCGACACATTGCTCGTTTGTGCCTGGTCTTTTGGCATTGAGAGCATTAAATAGATTGAATAACTGTGGTTGAGTATGCATGTGTTGCCAGACGACCCGGGTGTCCCGGACAATCCCGGTTTCATAAAAATAATTCACTGTCCCCCCTCTTCTCTCCTGGGGGAGGGGGGGGGGGCAGATAGGAGGAAAAAACTCCCCGTTTTCTTATCCTGACAAATAAAGATTTTATTAAATCCAAATCTTTCTCGACTTGGGTTTGGTAGAACGCTTTAATTTGGAAGCATCACAGGTCCGAACGCGTAAACGCAATAGTTTCGTGTTTATTTTCTTGTGATCGACCCATCTGTGTAAATGGGGGGGGGGGGGGGGGCTGAAAGGAGAAAAAACTTCGGTCGTGAGCTCATGGGCCTTTACTGCTCAGGCCGGAGGGGGAATTGTGAAGGAGGACTCTGGTGCTTTTGCTGAGACCACAAGTAGCCTGACTATGTAAGTCATGGCAGTAAGTAAAGCAATAACATGGCTCGAGACAGACATTCACTAGGACATGTTTCCTTAGCGACTCAATGAGCATGCTCAAGAGGATAGAGATGGGGTGGATCCGAAGAGAATGGTTTCTGTCTCTGGAGCGGTCTCGGCTGGCAAAGATTAGTTTCATCTTCGTGCCAGGGCATGCAGGAGTACAAGGAAATGAGCGGGCTGACAAGCTCGCAGATGAGGCTACGGTGGAAGGAGGACGCGCCATGGACCAGGCTGACATTCTGAATGCTCTACGAGAAGTAAGACTTTTGCGAGAACCAAGTGATGACTGTGAATCTACAACCATGGCCAGACTGCAAGAACAGCAAATTAAAAGAGGGATGACCAAACAAGAACACTACGCAGGAAGCCACTGGAGATTGATAAACCAACACAGAACTGGCGTCGTTAGCCGCTACATTATTGACCATCCCTGAAGACTACGGGATACAAGGACAAATGCTAGAACACATAGCCATGTACCACTCTAGCTTAAGTGCAATAAGAACACAAGAAGGTATATCAGATAATATGTTCACAGTTAATACAGGGGTGAGGTAGGGATGTGTGTTCTCTCCATTGCTGTGTAATGTCTAGAAAGGCCGATTATCCAAAGAAGCTAGACTTGACAGAACAGATTCAGAAAATGTTGAACTCTTTACTCCAAATGAAACAACAGATTTACACACAATAAATGAACTTTTATTTGCAGATGATCAGTACCTGTTTTATAACGACAATGGCAGACTGCAGAATCATATTAATAAGCTTCGGAGCATGAGGCAGGTAGCTATTTCGCTGTGAGACTCCCATCGCAATAGTCGAGGCAATTGCCATTCATAAGATAAACAGCGAAAAAGCCCAAATCTCAGCCCTGCAAACGGACAAATTAGAATGCTCCTGGAAAGTGTGCTAAGCACATACATATATGTGGCTAACTTGCTTGAAAACACTTGTTGGCATAGTGGTTACAACCAGCTATATCGAGACAAGAGATAACATAGTAAACGACCCCCAACAAAGGAACAAGAGAACTGCGGCTGCCACATAGTATTATTATCGAAGTTACAACTTATAGATCTGAAAAAAGTTGGGTGTTAAACGTGTCAAAAATGACAACGAACGACCGGATAACGGAGCGGCTGCCTGCGTCAGGAAAACTATCACATTGGAATCAAACAGTTGGATCGGCTGCGGACATTGGTCAACAGTCCAAAAATAGTCCTCATAGTGACAGTGGAAGGAAACGAAATACCTGCCAAAGGTGTGATGGATAGAAGATCACAACTGGAGTGCTAGTGATAAAAACTTCGCCGCGAGACAAGCACGACAGAGGGCTTCTGGTCGTCAGAAATGGATCCCCTTCTCAGAATGTTTTGGCCGTTTAACCTTCTTGACACCCTCTGGGGTCATGACTCCGGGCGTCTTTCCTCTGCCTTGCGAGACTTTCGATTGTTTGCGGTGTCCAAGTTTGTCCCATACCTGCGACAAATGTCTCCTCACAAGCCTCCCCTCCCTCGAGGAGGAGAGCCTTGTGCACCCGGTGCTTCGTCCACACATCCTAACACCCGTGACCGTGAGAAGTCAGCTTCTTTCCTGGCCAGTGCCTCTGTACATCCGTTCATCTTCGTTGCCATGTTCCTTCTTCGTACCCCGTTCATTACATTGCACTCTGGGAAGTCGGCTCTTCCTATGGGTTCCTCGACCCCTCTCTTGGTCTCTGCTGCGAAGTGCTGTTCTCGCACGACGACTACCACCATGGCATGGAGGTTGGACTTCGGCCGATATTTGCCTGACTTGGCGACTTCTACCGTGTGGCGATTTGCCCCACTGAACAGCACATTTCTCAAATGCACTGCCCTCGCTCGGAGGGGAGGATATACCTATAGAGTCGACACGAGACAGTACAAGTTCTAGTTCTTAGTTGAGTAGCTCCGATATTAATTGACGAGGGGATCTGGCCGACGCTCGACGCTCAGAGGAAAGGCGAGACGGACATATAATCAGATTGCTACTGGAACTATTAGTATTGGAACTCTTCGCTGGCTGCTGAGGATGGGGACGGAGCGCTTATGGGAATGTCCCGAATGCTGTGATGTCGGTTCCTAAATCAATCAATCAATCAATCAATTGTCCTGCAATTACAGACAGAAACGTTAACCATATTACTGCCGAGACATGTCCCATTCTATATTCCGGTTGTTCCATAGACATCACGAGGCCTTTTCGGCTGCCTCACCAAGCTGTTTTTATGCCCGAGTTCTTCCTTGTTCTTTGATGCCTAACTGTTTTAGCACGTGATACACGGACTGGGAGACCAGACCTCAAAAGAGAGATCGGATTTAATTGGGTAATGCTGGTCGAGTTTTGCTTTTTGGGAATGTAGATTTGCATCTTTGGACTCATTAGGGATACACAAAGTGGAGAGTGAAAAAAGAAGAAGCAACAAAGGCATTTATGATCTGTTTAAGTCCCCGCTAATCACTGGTATCATGAAGGCTAATAGGCTGCAATGGCTGGGGCATATAGAAAGAATGGAAGATAATAGGGAAACAAAACTCGCTTACACTCAGGAAATAAATGACCGTAGACCCCGAGGTAGACCAAGAAGACGGTGGAGAGATAATATACATACAGACCTACAAACACTTGGAATCAGCGACTGGCAAGAGAAGGTCAACCAGAGAGACGAATGGAGACGGCTTGTATCTGCAGCAAAGAACCTCAATGGCTCGGAATGCTGAAGAAGAAGAAGAAGATTCCGTTGGCTTTCTTCCACTCTATGCCGACGTGCTTGTATCTGCAGCAAAGAACCTCAATGGCTCGGATTGCTGAAGAAGAAGATTCCGTTGGCTTTCTTCCACTCTATGCCGACGTGCTTGTATCTGCAGCAAAGAACCTCAATGGCTCGGAATGCTGAAGAAGAAGAAGAAGAAGATTCCGTTGGCTTTCTTCCACTCTATGCCGACGTGCTTGTATCTGCAGCAAAGAACCTCAATGGCTCGGATTGCTGAAGAAGAAGGTTCCGTTGGCTTTCTTCCACTCCATGCCGACGTGCTTGGTTTTCCAGGCGGATCTCAGAATCAGGTGGAGTTTTTTTTTAAATTTTTCTGCTCTCGCTCGCTTTGAACTCAAGCATAGTTCATACACACTATAGTAGTGATGGGCTGAAATCGTGTGGGTTAGCTTTCCCTAATAACAATCACCCTCACCATCAGGCGAGCCCACTCCGACTTCAGGGGTACTTGTAATTAACGTCCCAAAGTCAAGGACGACAGGTCAACATTTTAGCCCAGCTGTCCGATGTAGGGGTTGAACCGCTTATCTCGGCGTCAGCACTCCGGGTTTTTAAGAACACGCGTTAGTAGTGATGTAAGGGCAGCACTCGCTACTTTTGTGGCCCGGGGGGGGGGGGGCAGAGGGTACCCTGGGGGTCGGTGGTATTGAATCGGGAAAATGTAATTTTTAAAAAATTTATTTTTGGTGGGAAGTAGGGAAATGCTGGTGGGTGAAAAAAATGTTGGGTTTTGGGTGAATATTTTAAATGAAAACCTTAACAAAAATAGAAAAGAAATAAAAAAAATAAATAAAAATAAATATACAAATGAAAATAAAAAGACCGCGCATGAGGTGGAGAGCGCAGGGTGGGTAGGGTTATTATTGGTCTGTAGAGTGTCGTAGTGGCATATTCACTATCATCATATGGGTT
Source organism: Cepaea hortensis (assembly GCA_963921405.1). NCBI lineage: Eukaryota > Metazoa > Mollusca > Gastropoda > Stylommatophora > Helicidae > Cepaea > Cepaea hortensis. The sequence goes on from OY992877.1 coordinate 205,618,309, forward strand.
ACAAATGAAAACCGTAACAATATAATGTGATCGGTATTATTGAATGTAGTTGGTATGGCTTAGTGAAATTCATTGAGAAAGGGTGGGTAACGGTTATTAGTGGTCTGTAGAGTGTCGTAGTGGCGTTTTAACTATCATCATAGGGGTACAAATGAAAACCTTAAAAAGTAAAGATGGCAGATAGTATTGAATGTAGTGGGTATGGGTTAGTGAAATTCGTTGAAAAAGGGTGGGAAGCGGTTATTAGTGGTCTGTAGAGGTCGTAGTGGCTTATTCACTATTATCAAATGGGTTACAAATGAAAACCTTAAAAAGTAAAGATGGCCGATAGTATTGAATGTAGTTGGTATGGCTTAGTGAAATTCGTTGAGAAATGGTGGGTGGGGGTTATTAGTGGTCTGTAGAGGTCGTATTGGCGTTGTCACTATCATTATTTGGTTACAAATGAAAACCCTAAAAAGTAAAGTTGGCGGATATTATTGAATGTAGTTGGTTTGGTTGATACACACATACAGACATGAACAGTGACAAATACACACACAACCACACACACATACAGACACGCAAACACACAGACACGCAAACTAATAAACGTACAAACGAACAGACAAACGAACACACGCATAAACAAACACAAAGACACATACACGAGCAGACAAGCATAAACAAACACACACGTACAGACAAGAACAAAGATCCACACACAAACACAAAGGCACATACGTACAGACGAACACACAGACAAACAAACAGACAAACACACGAACGCAAAGACGAACAAACAGACACGCAAACACACAGATACGCAAACGCATACACAAACACACAACCACACAGACGAACAAACACAATAAACATGTGACCACCGAATCTCCAACTAAAATCTAGCAGCGCACTGCCTGGTCCAAGTGAGATCTCTGCCGGGGAAAATTAGTGAGGAAACCACCCATTGACCAATTGAATCACTACCAAGACGGGATTGTATCTCTGTGTTGAATCTATACTAATAGAGCGCCACTTCAGTTCTGGAAATCTAATTACCAGTCTCGGGCGCACGGAGGCGGGCAGTTGTGTGAGAAAAAAGCCTTGTCTACAAAACACCACCACTGTAGTGTCGTGTGCACAAGGCAGATAGTGTATAAATTGTGAGCAGCTACTCTGTGCCGGCCGTTACAACAAATATTGTTCACGTTCACCTTCCACTCATCATCCACAATGACACATTTATTTGATAGACGGACATCGTGTTTAGAAGATGAGAATTGTTTTGAAGATGACAATGTTAACAACACAAGCACGACGTTTTGTGATTCTGGCTTCTTCACCCCAGCTTTATCATTAGTCATTTTGTTCTGCCAGAAACCTACCCGTTGCAGTCAGACAGCAGTAGATCTGTCAGAGACATCCTTTGATTGGTCTGATGACGTGTCTTCAGATGAAAATATTGTCCTTCTGCATAGTAGTCATGGCCCAGAATCTGAGTCTCTCAAGAAAATAAATGCTTTGCGGAATGAAAACTATCTTACTGTTGGTTTCCGAAGGTGTTCCTCATCAACGAATAAGGTTTGTATAGATAGTAAATTTCATAGTTCACATATCTAAATTTTTTTCATGTCCTTTACTATGCTATGCATTTATGGCTTATATGTACATCTCTCTATGGTTATGCTACAATCCAGCGGAGCTCAGTAATTTTGGCTGGATCAAACAGCACAGGCTCATGTGTCGTGGAGACATTGGCTAAGATACGCCTCTTAAGATTCATTTTTGGTCTATCACTATCATCACTTTCATTTGTTTTCATAATTGTACTTTGTAAAGACGCCCTGTACTTCATGTTTTCATATCAGTTCCACAGCTTTATCACAATTCAACTCATTTCATTCATATCGTAATTTTCCCTTTCTCACCCTCTACTGCAACCCCCACTGTTAATAAATTATGATGCAGTTGTGTATTTCTTTCGTTGACAAAAAAATCCCCCCCCCCCCCTTTGACTAACATATTTTCCTATTTGACTGTTTCATACTTTTCATACAATTGGCTGAGATATTTCTGTATTTGGCATAATTTTCCCCCCGACTTTATTCATGTCTGTATCAAGTGTTTATGTCTCTGTACATGTCTGTATGTGTCTCTGTTCGTCCTTCTCCGACAAGGAAAGACAAGAAGAGGACGTCATGAAAACAAACCACTAAAGAAAATCAACAAACAAAAAACTTGGTTTCAATATTTTATCACTAAAATATGATGGGCGATAATGTATATTCAACATATTCAACAAGACAGTTTAGTGATATCACTATATCACTGTCATAAGAAAAATCATAATCACTGACATACATGGTTAGTTGGGGAAACACATTTAAAGAGACCACAATTTGATTCTGGTTTAGTGATCTTCTTTCTTGGGTCCCCCATTGGTATACAGTTGTCTGAGTAGTCCTGGGCTGCCTGTCACCGGGATGGTGGGCTCTGATCACATATCTGACTATATATTGGTTGACTACCAAACAGTGCTGATGTTGGCGAGGTCATCACACAGCCTTATTTGTTTAGGATCCAGAATGAAGACATGCATGATAGTTGGATCATCATGCCAAGATATCCGAGTTCTTTTTATGAAGGTCCAGGTGTACGTATCATACCAAAATTACCCGGTAGCGGTGGTCGTCACTTTTTTCTAATACCACCACCTGATTGGGTAGCATGATCGACAGCACCTTGCAGTACGCCTTAAGGGCTGCCAAACTGTTCCTAACATTTTGTTGGATATTTTCTGCTACTATGAGTGCAGTAGTCTGTTTCTGTACTTTAGATATATGGGTGTCCAAGGGTGTCATCCTTTCTCGTCATGTGGGTGTCTGGTGATGCGTTCGTAAGTAACGTTGTAGGTTATCCTTCCAATTATATAGATTGTCACGTAACTGACAGGTATATATTTCATCATTATGAATGGTGCGAATGTGGCGGGTAAGCTAATCGCTGAAGGATTTGTCACAAGTGGCACAGTGGTGGCAGTAGTCTTGAGTAGACATTAAACTATGAGGATGCCAAAAACGTGGCTCTGTCCTCTGGTCTGATGCTTTGTGGTCGCCGTTGTGGGAATTGATTCTGGTTTATCCATACGTGCCTGATGCTGTGTTCTTATAAATCAAATCAAATCAAATCAACTTTATTAGGGTCACAAATTGGGCGCGCAGGCCCGTCTTACATTCGGCCCTTCCAATCACTCGTCTTTCGTTCATCAAGAGCATTATACATTTACATAGGAAGAAAAATAAACATTGTGAAATGAATGTTGTAAACATAAACAAGGCTAAACATGGAGAAAAATGTGTACATAAAAAGTATGTGACGTAAAAGTAGTGATGCCAGCGCGTCCCACACACACACACACACACACACACCACACACACTCTCTCTCTCACTCATTCACTCACACACACACACCACACACCACACACACACTCTCTCTCTCTCTCATTCACTCTCACTCTCACTCATTCACTGACACACACACTCTCACTCATTCACTCTCCCGCTCACTCATTCACTCTCCCGTTCACTCATACACTCTCCCGCTCACTCATTCACTCTCCCGCTCACTCATTCACTCTCCCGCTCACTCATTCACTCTCCCGCTCATTCATTCACTCTCACGCTCACTCATTCTGTCTCTCCCGCTCACTCATTCACTCTCCCGCTCACTCATTCACTCTCCCGCTCACTCATTCACTCTCCCGTTCAATCATTCACGCTCCCGCTCACTCATTCACTCTCACTCATTCACTCTCACACTCACTCATTCACTGTCCCGCTCACTCATTCACTCGGCCGCTCACTCATTCACTCTCACGCTCACTCATTCACTCCCACGCTCAATCATTCACTCTCCCGCTCACTGATTCACTCTCACGCTCACTCATTCACTCTCACGCTCACTCATTCCTTCTCACGCTCACTCATTCACTCTCACTCATTCACTCTCACGCTCACTCAATCACTCTCACGCTCACTCATTCACTCTCACGCTCACTCATTCACTCTCACGCTCACTCATTCACTCTCCCGCTCAATCATTCACTCTCCCGCTCACTCATTCACTCTCACTAATTCACTCTCCCGCTCACTCATTCACTCTTCCGCTCACTCATTCACTCTCCCGCTCACTCATTCACTCTCACGCTCACTAATTCACTCTCACGCTCACTCATTCACTCTCCCGCTCACTGATTCACTCTCCCTCATTCACTCACACTCATTCACTCCCACACACAGACACTCTCACTCATTCGCTCTCACGCTCACTCATTCACTCTCCCGCTCACTCATTCACCCTCACGCTCACTCATTCACTCTCACGCTCACTCATTCACTCTCCCGCTCACTCATTCACTCTCACTCATTCACTCTCCCGCTCACTCATTCACTCCCACGCTCAATCATTCACTCTCCCGCTCACTCATTCACTCTCACGCTCACTCATTCACTTTCACGCTCACTCATTCACTTTCACGCTCACTCATTCACTCTCACGCTCACTCATTCACTCTCACGCTCACTCATTCACTCTCACGCTCACTCATTCTGTCTCTCATTTACACCCACTCACTCTCTCACTCAAACTACAGTAATGAACATAAGTTTAGATTATACATGATAAAATAAAATGGTATTTAACTGATAATATGACAGATGAGAATACACAAACATATGGATTCGCGTGTTACATACCATGCGTGTTACATGACATGCATCTGCTGAGCTCTCTCTCTCTCTCTCTCTCTCTCTCTCTCACTCTCTCTGTATTCTTTCATATACACACACTCACTTATATGTCTTTGTAGATTGTCTTTTCTGTTAAAAAGTTGTCCACAGATATGACATAAGTGTAATTTATCCTCATGAGTGTGAATGGTCCGAATGTGACGAGTGAACTTCTACTTATCACTGAAAGATTTGTCGCACACTGAACACATGAATGCAGATTTGCTGGCCATATTGATAAACATGCGTGTATATGAATAAGTCACACAACTGTGTTGTTCTGTCAAGTTTTACACAGCACTGACGAACGTTCGCAACTTTTGCTTTTTTACAAGCGCAAAAAGTTCTGTTGTATACACAAGCAATGCGAAGACTAAATCTCTATAAGCAATGCGAGGACTGACTCTCTATAAGCAATGCGAAGACTGAATAAGCACTGGTCTCAATATATGTTTCACTGTTTTATCATAGCTCAGATACTGACAACATGAACAACGCTAAGCGAGTACTGTCACACCAGCCTGTTTCACAAATAACTATGTGGCGAAGGTTAGCCAAGTCAGCCCGTGAACAATATTTGTTGTAACGGCCGGCACAGAGTAGCTGCTCACAATTTATACACTATCTGCCTTGTGCACACGACACTGCAGTGGTGGTGTTTTGTAGACAAGACTTTTTTCTCACACAACTGCCCGTCTCCGTGCGACCGAGACTGGTAATTAGATTTCCAGAACTGAAGTGGCGCTCTATTAGTATAGATTCAACACCGAGATACAATCCCGTCTTGGTAGTGATTCAAGAGCTCAATGGCTGGTTTCCTCATTAATTTTCCCCGGCAGAGATCTCACTTGGACCAGGCAGTGCGCTGCTAGATTTTAGTTGAAGATTCGGTGGTCACATGTTTATTGTGTTTGTGCATCTGTCTGTTCGTCTGTGTGGTTGTGTGTTTGTGTATGCGTTTGCGTTTGCGTATCTGTGTGTTTGCGTGTCTGTTTGTTCGTCTCTGCGTTCGTGTGTTTGTCTGTTTGTTCGTCTGTGTGTTCGTCTGTACGTATGTGCCTTTGTGTTTGTGTGTGGATATTTGTTCTTGTCTTTACGTGTGTGTGTTTGTTTATGCGTGTCTGCTCATGTATGTGTCTTTGTGTTTGATTATGCGTGTGTTCGTCTGTCTGTTCGTTTATACGTTTGTTTATGCGTTTGCGTGTCTGTATGTTTGCGTGTCTGTATGTTCTTCTTCTTCTTTCGTTCGCTTGAAATATGTCTATAACTGCAGTGCTGTCTCTTGTATGAATTGAACTGTCTTTTTCAGTTCACACAGCGGTCCATAGAGTTTATCTTCCACTGTCGTCTCTCTAGGCCAGAAGGTTTGCCTAGATATGTTATATTTTGGGCAGTCTTGGAGTATGTGCTCTGCTGTCTGCGACGCCAATCCACATGTACACATGGCTGTTTCACCAATCTTGAATTTTGTATACATGTGGTTGCGTAATCTATTGTGCCCTGTTCTGAGGCGCAGAATAATGACTTGTTCTGGTCTATCCATAACGTGGTAGTCATCTTGAGCAGGTTTTGGTGGCTTTCTGACTGATTTGATCATCTTTTGGTGGTATGTTACAGGCACATCAGGCTGTTCTTCTTTGGCTCCTTCCTTGGCCAATTGATCAGCTCTGTCGTTCCCGGGTACTCCACAGTGGGATGGTATCCACTGTATGGTGACCTTATGCTGACTGCTAAGTTCAGAAAGTAGTGTCCTTAGTACTGGCAATTTCCCAGACAGGAGCGCCTCGAGTACTGATTTTGCATCTGTCAATAGCACCACAGGTTGTGTACCATTGCTGGTATTTAGTAATTTCTCTGTTGCTATCTTGATTGTCTCAATTTCAGCATCGTTAATTTGTTTCAGTACTTTCCTGTCGGTACTCTAGCTGTGTCCCTAGTACTATTTGGGTATTCTATGTACACTCCCGCTCCTCCATTTCGAACAGCATTTTGTGCTGACCCATCTGTGTAGACTCGGATCCAGAGGTCCTGTGGGTATTCTTCATCAAGGAAGCTGAGAGTGGCTGTTCTGCGCTGCACACTGTTCTGGTCTTCCTTGTCAAATATTCCTCTCACTTTTGTCTGGATTTGAAATGATAGTCTATGCTCATCTTTCCATGGAGTTCGCTCTGGAATAGTTGTTAGGGGGATACCAACTGTGGGCAGATCGGTGGTTTCTCTGCAGAGTCGTTTGGCCTGGTGGATAAAACTACTTCTTTTCAACCGCCCCATAGCTAGGTTTTCAAATCTGTTCTTTATAGGGTGGCCTGGCAAGCTGAGGAACTTTTCTGCTTGTATTAGCGTTTTCGTATCTCTGCGCTCACTCAGTGCTTGTGTCCTCCCCATCTTCTCCATTTCCACTATAGGGGTTGATCTCATCCCTCCTGTGGTGACTCTAAGTGCTTGATTTTGCACTTTGTCCAGCTCTTGTAGTGTGGTTTTTGCTGCTGAACACCATGCAGTTGACCCGTATTCCAGGTGTGGTCGTATGCTCTGTTGATAAACTTTGCTAAGTATTTTCCCACTGGCTCCCCATGTGGTTCCACTTAGCTTTCTCAGGATGGCTATTTTCCTTCTGGCTTTTGCTACTGCTTTGTTGGTGTGCTTTCTCCATGTCAGCCTGCCATCAAATGTTACTCCAAGGTATGTTGGTTCTTTATCTTCTCGTAGGGGTGTTCCATTTATCTGGATGGTCCCTGCCTTTTGTTTTGGAGAGAGGGTAAATAGGGTGGTGCTGCACTTGTCAGTGTTTATGCTGACACACCATCTATTTGCCCATGCAACAAATGTATCTACAGCTCTTTGTAGTAATCTGGTGGCCACTGATGCATGTTCATTTGTGCTCCATAGAACCAGGTCATCGGCATACATTGCGGCTTTAATTCCATGCGGTAGATTAGCAACGAGATCATTGATGAAGATTAGAAAGAGTGTGGGGGACAATACTCCGCCCTGGGGAACTCCGTGACGCAGTAGTACTTTCTTGCTCTTTAGTCCGTCTATCTGTACTCGGGCTCTTCTGTTGTGCAAGTATGCTTTCACCCATTTGTACATTCTTCCATTGACTTTGCAGTTTCTCAGTTTATTCATCAGACCTTCTTTCCAGACTTTGTCAAAGGCTTTCTTCAAATCTATCCATGCCGCAAGCACCAGCTTCTTCTCTTGGAATGCATCCTCAATTTCTTGAGAGAGGTAGGTTGTCTGATCTTCCGTAGAGTAGCACTGCCTAAAGCCAGCCTGCTGTGGCACAAGGATGTTTTTACTTTCAATGTACCACTGCAGTCTGTGATTGATGATGCGTTCCAGTGTTTTGCAGAGACAGCTGGTGAGGCTAATTGGTCTGTAGCTAGAGGCAATGGAACTATCTTTCCCTGATTTTAGGAGGGGTATCATGATTGCTTCTCTCCAGACTTGTGGAACACTGCCTAAGGTCCAACTGTTATTGAAGATCTGCAACAGCTTTGCTTTGGCCTCTGTTCCTAGGTTCCTGATCATTTCATTGGAGATACCATCAGCTCCTGGTGACTTTCTCATTTTCAGTTTTGATATGGCTAGCTCCAGTTCGCTGATTGTGATGGGTGCCTCCAGAACCTCATGTACTATTTCCTTCTGTCCTGTATGTTGCCGTTTCTCTTGAATCTCTTGTTGTTTCTCTGGACTGATTTTGATATTGTTATCTTGTGCGAATGAGTCCGCAAAATGGTCAGCTGCTTGCTTTCTTGTTAAGATGTTTCCATCTTTATGTAGTGCAATTTTTGAGTTTCTCCCTGTGCCCTCATCGTTAAATTATTTTATTAGCTTCCACAATTTCCTTGTGTCTCTTTCAAAGTTCAGAGACTCTGTTTTTTCATGCCAGCTTTTCCGTCAAGCCTGCAGCTTGGCCCTTTGAAATTTGGCTTTTGCATGCTGGAATTTATTGTGGTGCTCTTGGCTGGGTGAGGCCTCTGCTTGCTCTCTACATACTTCCACATCATTATGCAACTGTTTCAGTTCACTACTCCAGTAGGGTTTATATTGTTTACGGGCTCCTCTTGGTACTGTTTCTCGCGCTGCCTGTAGTATGCATTTCCCAAACTCTTCAACTACTTTATTTATGTCTTTCTCAGTGTTCAGGTTTCTAACCAGTATGCTGGTGCGATGTTTGTACACTGCCAAGTCTGCTTTCTTGTAGTTCCACCTCGAGAGGGTGCTGCTTTCACTTACATGCTCATTTTCTACAGTTAGAAAGACTGGTCGATGGTCACTGCCACCTAGTTGTTTCCCAACAATTCGTGTAATGTTCCACTCCAGGTCTGGTGAATGAAAAGCCAGGTCAGGTGTAGTTGTAGAATGCCATGATCTCGAGTAGAAAGTATGTGGGTCGGACGGCTTGTTAACCAAGATGAATCTATTCTCATCCTGCCAGTCTTCCAGTCTCTCTCCTCTCTGGTCCATGTGATCATAGCCCCAACTCTGCGAGTGGCTGTTGAAATCGCCGCACACAATCATTTTTTCTGTTAATGGTAGTGTGTCCAGTGCCTGTGGACGGTCACTTGGAAAGTAGTAATTGATCAGATGTAGGTCTGTATAGCCTGTTTTAAGTTTAAGTGTCTGATACTCAGCCCCTTCCATATAGACTTCGATTTGGGAAGCAGTGATGTTATTTTTTTTACAAGGGTAAGTATCCCACCTTTTCGCCTGTCCTTTCGGTCAGATCGGTAACACTGGTAGTCTCTGATTTTGAAGGCTATATTTTCGTTGAGGTGAGTTTCTTGCAAGCAACATATGCTTACTTTTTCTTTGTCCAGGATGTTTTCTAATTCTACTTTTTTGTTGCTGACTCCCTCCGCATTCCAGTGCATTATTTTAAGTCTTAGTTTAGTATGGCCAGCTGTTCTATTCTCATGTCCCCTGGCTCCACAGGACATCTGAGAAGGACCTCCGGTAGTTGGGGTTGGACCCTTTCGAGACATAGGGCCCGGCACTGCACCTGTCTGGGGGTCCAAAGCAGGGCGAGCACCATAACGTTTAGCAGCAGTCGACATATTCCATTTTGCGTAATTGCGTGGCATCCTGATTTCTGTGGTGCGCCTCCTGCTGGTTGCCTCCGTCTTCAGCACCTTTCCTTTGCTAGAGCAGACTGTGGTCTCACTCGAGTTTAGATGTGTACACAAGCACACACGTGTCTGCACATGCATGTATGTGTATACACATCTAGAGCACACTGGTTGTTTTCCGGCGCCAGATACTCGCCACGCCCCTTCTCCTGTTAGTTAAAACAGTTCCGCCACGTGAAGGCCAGGAGTGGGACTTTTGCTGCAGAGGTTATGTATTCACGAGCCATTGGGATATTTAAGCAATGTTGGGCGTTCACCCCAACACTGCGCCCCGGCTACATACAGCAACTTGGAACCGTGTCTGTATGTGTGTGTGGTTGTGTGTGTATTAGGTCACTGTTCATGTCTGTATGTGTATATCAACCATACCAACTACATTCAATAATATCGGCCAGCTTTACTTTTTAAGGTTTTAATTTGTAACCCATATGATGATAGTGAATACGCCAATACGACCTCTACAGACCACTAATAACCCCACCCACCCTTTCTCAACGAATTTCACTAAGCCATATCAACTACATTTAATACTATCGGCCATCTTTACTTTTTAAGGTGTTCATTTATAACTCATATGATAGTGAATACGCCACTACCACCTCTACAGACCACTAATAACCACACCCACCCTTTCTCAATGAATTTCACAACCCATACCCACTACATTCAATACTATCTGCCATCTTTACTTTTTAAGGTTTTTATTTGTAGCCCGTATGATGATGATAGTTAAAACGCCACTACGACACTCTACAGACCACTAATAACCCTCACCCACCCTTTCTCAACGAATTTCACTAAGCCATACCAACTACATTCAATAATACCGATCACATTGTATTTTTACGTTTTTAATTTGTAAACCATATGATGATAGTGAATACGCCACTACGACACTCTACAGACCAATAATAACCGCTACCCACCCCCGCGCTCCCCACCTCTAGCACGGTCTTTTTATTTTCATTTTCATTTTTATTTTATTTTATTTATTTTTTATTTATTTTCTATTTTTTTTAAGGTGTTCATTTAAAATATTCACCACACAAAAAAATTCCCCAACATTTTTTCACCCACCAGCATTTCCCAACTTCCCACCAATAAACATTTTTAAAAAAATTACATTTTCCCGATTCGAACCACCGACCCCCAGGGTACCCTCTGCCCCCCTCCCCACGCCCCAAAGTAGCGAGTGCTGCCCTTACATCACTACTCGCGTTCTTATTTATGCCGACCTGCAGAATTCGATGGAGTTTCTTAAGACATTCGGGCACCTCTTGTATACTGTGTAAGGCACCCCGCTGGGCTCCGGTGCCGACTTTCCACGCGCTTTCCTTAAATCACTGCCACGACCCCGCTCTACAAAGGAGGCTTGGCGTTGAAACCCACAGTTGGTTTCTTCAGCCTTCTGAGCCCCTCAGTCTCTCCGAGTGGAGTGTCCCACTGGACATCTGAATACGTCTTCACGAGGTGTTCTTCTAGATCATCTTTGCTGACACTGAGGCTGCCAGATCGTGGCTGCTCGAAGAACAAGGTTCTGGCAATCTTATATGGTTCCTGGAAGAATTTCTTCCTTGCTTCAGGTTTTCTGCCTGTTCTTGCAGAACCTACCCACTCGACAGAGGGCGTTGTGCCTGGCATTCAGATGATGCCACACCTGACACAAGCCCTCCTTCTCGTTCTCAGCTGTGGCTCTATACCGTTTCCTAGTAACTCTCTTCTGCGCTCTTACCTTCTTTAGCAGCTTCTGCCACCTGGTCTTCTGCGGGCTATCTGCCTTCTTTCTCTCACTGCTACCAAACTGACACAGTGAGTAGAGGTATACAGTCTCTTCAACCCTTTGTACTTTCTCTTCTATTGATGTGTGTTTTAGCTAACCCTCTAAAACTTGGGACAACGTCTCATCTAGTCGCATCCATTGTTGATCTTAACTCTGAGACTATCGGAAGTGTGTTGGAATGCATCACAAGGGACATCGGCTTTAATCTTCTCATCACCGTGCAGTTCTTCCTGGCTGAAATCTTCTAACGACTTATCCGTAGCGCACTGCCTACTCTCATTTTATGCACTCTCGCATTTCTTTCGCCCGGCGTGAATTATCATTCCCCTGTAGGTGGCGAAGCTTTTAGTTAGTAAGTCAGTCGCGGTTCCATCTTCACAGCAACGGGTGGTCCCCATTATGTTTCGTTCCTATGCCAGTGAATATCACACAAATGCTCCTCACTATCTAATGTGAAAAGTGGAGCAAACAGAAGTCTCGGCAATCCAACAGCCCGAACAGGTACACAGTGCATTATGCCGTCGTCAGAATGCCAATACAAGAGTCATCCACGAAAATTACAGTTCATCGTCGATGGAATCGGCAGTCAACCAGAAAGACTTTATTAACCTGGGTTTTCTCACATGGCTCGGTATCTTTCCGCAGGGCAACCCGCCGAAAGCGCCGCACAAAGCACGAACTCAGTAGCTCCAGCGTCGACTCCCATGAGTCTCCTGAAAAATGCACTCATGAACCGAAAAGGCAAATCAGTCAGTTCAGCAACAGCTGGTAGCCGTTGTTCCAAACGTGCAGTTCACTGTACAAACAAAAGCGGACATATGTAAAAGCATTCCACATGAATTTCACAGTTCACAGAGTCGCGCCACGCACGCACTCAGTAGCAGTGCAACGGAACCATATACTACCAGTCCAATATGAGGAAAATGCGAAGGCAAACCACAGCCACAAAGATACATTGGCATGTATCTCGTTTCCTTCCACTGTCACTATGAGGACTATTTTTGGACTGCTGACCAATGTCCGCAGCCGATCCAACTGTTTGATTCCAATGTGAGAGTTTTCCTGACGCAGGCAGCTGCTCCGTTATCCGGTCGATAGCTAAGTTATTTTTGACACGTTTAACACCCATTTTTTTTTCTTCAGATCCATAGGTTGTAACTTCGATGATAGGGCCGATGATAGCGTCATTCCGTGTGATTGTACAATGTCTTTGATGTCGTCAATCCATTTTCTTCTCGGGCGTCATCTTGCTCTAGTAGCAGATCTACTTTGATGTAGGGCAGGCTATGATAGTTGATGGTGTTGCATTCTAACGAGATGGCCAAGGCATTTGATTTTCTGTCTTTCAATATATCTGGTGCAAGGTGTTGATCCCACTGCCTCTCCGATAACATCATTTGTTATTCGGTCTCGGCGGATAGTTAAGTTTGCAGCTTTTCTCAAACATCTCATTTCGCAGGTGTTGATTTTTCGTAAGTGAAAATCGTGGATTGATTAGAGAAATTAGACGTAGACAGTCAAAATTTTTTGGACATGTTATGAGAAGAAATGGACTGGAGAACTTGGTGACAGCTGGCAAGATCGAGGGGAACAGACCAATAGGAAGACCGAGAGGAAAATACCTGGATGGCTTGGCCACATGGCATGGACGAGACAGGAACACTGAGCTGATCCACGACTCTGGTGATCGAGTGAAATGGCGAATCATGACCGCCCACGCTTTCCGGCATGGCACATGATTGATTGATTGATTGAATTTGGATAATGTCCAAGTTTGACATTGGCAGCATAGGGTTGGTGTGAATATGCTATTATCTTCGCCTAGGTGTGCGACAGCAGAAAATGCGAGTTTGTTAGTGACAACATCACCGGCGTGTCAGCCAGAATACAAGAGTGAAATGGCCAACAAACATATAATATGCAGTAGACGGTTATGAGCGTCAGCATACAAGGTCTCAAAACTACACAGCCGGCTGCAGAAATATACTCTTGTGTACACACCATTGAAGAATAAACATTGTCCGGCTGCCGCAGTGTGTTTTGTCCACTCAATTGAGCGTATCTATCAGCAGCAGATGTAAGTGAGCCAAGTGACGAGGGGAGTCACAGTTATTGCACCTTTCATATCTCCTAGACAACAGTATTACTATTTCACAATCTGCAACGCCCAGTAACACCATGGTAGACTTGGAGAAGGGAAGGGGTCAGGGAGTCTAATTTTAATCACACAACAAGAAATCTTTGCAACCAGCAGAAGTCATCAAAGTCAACATTCAACACAGTTCAAAATTCTACAGTCATCAACACGCCTGCGCCTCAATCACACTGTGACGTCAATATACACGTGTGAGTCTACTCCTTAAATGTGTAACGAGATCTTCCAGCGTTTGTGACTGTCAGCTATCTTCTTAAAATCTACAAGCCGTCAAGTCAATGTGAAGTCTTTTTAACTGAAGTTCCTGCCTACCTGTCTGAACTGCTCCGCCCTTGGATCGCCCGTCCGAACTGTATCTGGCTGAGTACCCGCTGATGTTGCCTGCGTCTTGTGTCTAAGGTGCTGCCTGCTTGCCTATCGAGACAAGAACGACACTAGCCTGCGCCACAAAAGAAGAGCTACTACTAGTAGTACTAGGAAGGAGATAACGTCGATCCTCGGACCGGGGCAAGACAATTTAAGTGCATTGTTTGTAGTTGTGCATTGGTTGTGTTAAGCGATCCGAATAGTGTATAGAGAGTAGTGTAGCAGAAACTTCGGCACATGCGGGACTCCTGGCTGAGCAGCAAAGCTGATGAAATTCAGGGCTTTGCTGACAGACATGATATGAAAAACTTCTACGACTCACTGAAAGCGGTCTATGGTCCTTCATCACCAGGCATAGTTCCCCTCCTCAGTGCAGACGGGGGAACATTGGTCACCGATAAGAAAGAAATCCTCCAACGCTGGGCAGAGCATTTCAGCAAAATCTTAAATGCAACTTCCTTCTTCGATGATGAAACCATCAACTGCCTTCCTCAAGTTCCCACCAATGAGACACTTGGTGACCTGCCAACCATAGTGGAAATAAACAAAGCCATCCAGCAACTCTCCAGCGGCAAGGCACCTGGTCCTGACTCCATCCCAGCAGAGATATACAAGGCAGGTGGGCCGGTCCTAACAGAGCAGCTTCACCAAGTCTTCACAAACATATGGATGAACGAGACCATGCCACAAGATTTTAAGGACGCGTCAATAGTCCACCTTTACAAACGTAAAGGAAACCGCCAATCCTGTGACAACCACCGAGGCATCTCCTTGCTTTCAATTGCAGGGAAGATACTCACCAGAATTCTTCTCAATCGCCTCACAGCCCATCTCGATCAAGGCCTTCTTCCTGAGAGTCAATGTGGCTTCAGAAAAGAACGTGGAACTGTTGACATGATTTTCGCTGCAAGAGAAATGTCAGGAACAGAACTGCGAAATGTTCTCCACTTTCATTGACCTTACCAAGGCTTTTGATACAGTCAGCAGAGAAGGATTGTGGAAGATTATGGCAAAATATGGCTGTCCACGAAAGTTTGTCCAAATAGTGCGGCTATTTCATGACGGCATGCAGGCAAGAGTACAGGAAAATGGTGAACTGTCTGAACCCTTTCCTGTAACCAATGGAGTGAAGCAAGGATGTGTCCTGGCACCAACACTGTTCAGCCTCATGTTTTCAGCCATGTTGATGAATGCCTTCGAGAACGACGACATTGGAATAGACATCAACTACCGTATGGATGGAAAGTTATTCAATCTCAGAAGGCTGAAAGCTAAAACCAAAATTGACAGCGGCACCGTCAGAGAGCTCCTGTTTGCTGATGATTGCGCTCTATACGCCAACTCAGAGGCGGACATGCAACATAATGTTTCAGCTTTCTCACATGCCTGTGCCAACTTTGGGCTCAATATCAACTTGGAGAAGACTGTAGTTATGTACCAGCCAGCTCCAGGGAATAATCACACTGTGCCGAATATCAAAGTGAATGATCATAGACTAAGTGTTGTGGACAAATTCACCTATCTTGGCAGCACTGTGTCACAAGCTGCCACAATCGATGACGAAGTGAATGCAAGAATCTCCAAGGCCAGTGCAGCCTTTGGCAGACTGTACAAGAATGTATGGAACAGAACTGGAATAAGCCTGCAAACAAAGCTAAAAGTCTACAAAGCAGTTGTATTATCCACACTGCTATATGCTTGTGAAACCTGGACTGTTTATCAGCGACACGCTAGGAAATTAAACCACTTCCACACAGTCTGCCTAAAGCCATTTCCCGACTATTACCCCCAAAATCAACGTTTTTGCACATGTCTTGCCCCAATCGTTCCTGAATAATAATTATGCGAATGAATGAATCTACGATTGTATCAGGGCCTAGGAAACAGGAAGAGTTGTTTCCCTTCTTCTTCCTGTTTTGAAATCCATTCAACTGTTTAGAAATTATAACAATTTTTCGGTCTTGTATCATCTATTCGCAAAAAAAATGGAATCCAGCCACGATTTTCTTGAAGATTGTGCAGGTATGTCTGTCGATTATGACAGTGCCTTTGTGGATATCACTGAACCTTTTGATTTGTTTAGAGATAGTGATGCAGAAAGTGACATTGATTGTAAGATTACAGAGGCAGGCTGGAATTTTGACGAAGAGGACCCAGATTTCTCTAGTGTCAGTGAAACTGTAGACATGCGTGTTTGGTAGCATGAACCATCAGATTTTTAAATTTGAGTATTTTCTAATGGGACCACCACCAAAAGATAGGCCTTGAGAAACCGAATCTAATGGTACCAAGATGATGCATGTATGTCAATTAGAAGCGAAGATATGATGCAACTTTGAGTGTCGAAATCATTAACGCAGAAATTGACACAAAAGATCTCTTCTGCACATCTTTTTTTCGTGTCCGAACCAAGGTCATAGCAGAAGTTATCAAAACTAGAGTAGTTTGTTTATTTTTAAACGAACATCCTAGCAACCATACACGAACATCCTAGCAACCATACATCATTGCGATCGGTGTAGCGAAGCCTAACCGCTCATGTCATCTATTTTTACATATGACGTAACATTATCTAATTAGCATATAAAAATGGCCGCCAATTAGTTATTATATTAATTAATTACCAAGTGCATTCTTTATATTATGTTTAAACCCTGGCACGTAATATATTGTATTATGCGGAATGATGCTACGCACATAATGGGTTAATTCCTGTTTAGATAGGATGCAACATTATCTAATTAGCATATAAAAATGGCCGCCAATTAGTTATTATATTAATTAATTACCAAGTGCATTCTTTATATTATGTTTAAACCCTGGCACGTAATATATTGTATTATGCGGAATGATGCTACGCACATAATGGGTTAATTCCTGTTTAGATAGGATGCAACATTATCTAATTAGCATATAAAAATGGCCGCCAATTAGTTATTATATTAATTAATTACCAAGTGCATTCTTTATATTATGTTTAAACCCTGGCACGTAATATATTGTATTATGCGGAATGATGCTACGCACATAATGGGTTAATTCCTGTTTAGATAGGATGCAACATTATCTAATTAGCATATAAAAATGGCCGCCAATTAGTTATATTAATTAATTTATGTGTTTACAATCACGACACTCAAAGTTGCATATCTTCGCTTCTAATTGACATACATGCATCATCCTGGTACCATTAGATTCGGTTTCTCAAGGCCTATCTTTTGGTGGTGGTCTCATTAGTAAATACTGAAATTTAAAATCTGATGGTTCGTGCTAAACAGATTTTTAACAAATAAATACTTTTCTTTTGCAGATCGCCCGCAGACCCCAAGGTAGACCAAGAAGACGGTGGAGAGAAGTCAACCAAGAGACGAATTGTATCTGCAGCATAGAACCTCAATGACACGGAACGCTGAAGAAGAAGAAGAGAAAAAGAAGATCGAACACAGTTGTACTTACCATTTCTTGCTGCACGTCTTGTACTCACTTTTTACTGTGTACTCTGTTGTGCCAGCTGTTTTCAGCAAATTGAAATTCCTGAAATATAAGCATAAGTTAGCAACTGCTGCATAATTGAACTAATATTGGATAAATTATTATTTCTAACTTGCTAGTTAAATACATAAATTAACACACATATGTTTGTTAACGATTGCTCAGATAGTATCAGCAAGATAGCTATGATTATCATCATTTGCAATCAGTTCTACGACATTGTTATGACCCAAACCTGAAAAGAAAAAAAAAAACAGTTTTTTTATAATGCATTAATAATGACAAATGACAAAGACCTGTGCGCAAAAACAATATTTGTGTACCACTTAGGAAGCGACTCGAGCGATGAAACTAACCAAATAAATGTAAAATTGCATGCAGAATCCGAAAATGCATATAAAAATATTACGATATTAACCGATCAAGCTGAAAATAAGCGATAGATATGAGTGGTGCGTCGTCGCCATTCAGCCCATTGATTTTCAATGGCAAAGACCTGTGCACAAAAACAATATTTGTGTACCACTTAGGAAGCGACTCGAGCGATGAAACTAACCAAATAAATGTAAAATTGCATGCAGAATCCGAAAATGCATATAAAAATATTACGATATTAACCGATCAAGCTTAAAATAAGCGATAGATATGAGTGGTGCGTCGTCGCCATTCAGCCCATTGATTTTCAATGGCAAAGACCTGTGCACAAAAACAATATTTGTGTACCACTTAGGAAGCGACTCGAGCGATGAAACTAACCAAATAAATGTAAAATTGCATGCAGAATCCGAAAATGCATATAAAAATATTACGATATTAACCGATCAAGCTTAAAATAAGCGATAGATATGAGTGGTGCGTCATCGCCATTCAGCCCATTGATTTTCAATGGCAAAGACCTGTGCACAAAAACAATATTTGTGTACCACTTAGGAAGCGACTCGAGCGATGAAACTAACCAAATAAATGTAAAATTGCATGCAGAATCCGAAAATGCATATAAAAATATTAAGATATTATCCAATCAAGCTTAAAATAACCGATAGTCCGTCGTCGCCATTCAGCCCATTGATTTTCAATGGGAAAAACCTGTGCGAAAAAACAATGTTTTTGTACCACTTAGGAAGCGACTCGAGCGATGAAACTTACCATATAAATGTAAAATTGCATGCAGAATCCGAAAATCTATATAAAAACATTAAGATATTAACCGATCAAGCTAAAAATATACAATTACTAACTTATATCACAAGAAATTCAATTTTTCAAAGACTGAAGGGAATCTTACCCTCTCTCTGCGATTTCAAAATGGCAGACTGACCTTTGTTCATGAAACCAAGATGGCGCCCGTGGTTGTTATGCGTTATTTGAAGGTATCCAATCAGAAACACCAGAACCACCTATAATCGACAATGACTAGTTGACACGGCAAAACCCTTCTGCGCAAGCGCGGAAAAAATGGTTTCCGGTATAAGTCTGTTTACAGTATACGGTTCACGCTAGTGTTTGGAGTCCTGAGACAACCCCTGTAGTCGTTGAAGGTTTTTTTGAGAACTCTGGCCCAGTACATGATCTTCCAGAGAGTGCAGAACCGTTTGACTACTTCAGTCTCATTGTAAATGAGGACTTTTATCAGTCTGCTATGGAACAAACTAATTTGTATGCCACTCAACGACAAGAAAAGGCAGGTAAAGTGGATGTTTACTGGTCACCTGTGAGCACTCAGGAAATAAAAATTTATATTCGTCTTGCTATACTCATGGGCTATGTTCAATTGCCTGAAACTGCCATGTATTGGAGCACAGATGAAGATCTCTATCATCCCGGAGTATCACAGTGCATGGGAAAAACTAGATATGCAAAAATCTCCCAATATTTTCATCTCAATGACACCAGTAAGCAGAAGCCCATAGGCCACAAAGATTACGATCCACTGTACAAGGTAAGACCGTTCCTTGATATGGTGAGGAAAAACATATCCTCATGTTTTTCTGCTGGCAGAGATATCAGCATTGATGAAGCCATGATTGCCTACAATGGTAGACTAAAGTTCAAGCAGTACATCAAGGGAAAGCCAAACCCATGGGGGATCAAGGTATGGTGTGCGGCAGATGCGTCGACCGGCTACCTACTAGACTTTGATAGTCAGATATGGCTGTGCAAGGGGGAATGCTTCACAAAATACCATGAATCACTTGTATCAAAGCACTTGGATATATAGTGCAGGATATTTGCTGCTATCAGGGCACTTGGATACATAGTGCGGGACACTTTCAACATCATTTTGTGAGTAAAAAATTTTTCTTCACATTTTTTCCCCAGTTAACATGTTTTTTTAAACCTTTCTTTTTGTTTTATTGTTTTTAATGTTGCTTTATGTTAAACTGTGTCCATTTTTCTAGTTTATTAGTCATCTAGGACATTTATATGTCAAACCAATTTGTGTATAATGACTTTACAAAATATCAAGTCATTAATTTTGCGGAGTTATTTCCCTTTTGTTAGTTATTAAAGGGTCCTAGAAAGAGCATCCATGCCCAGTATCCACACTCTACTGATGAAAAATCAGATTCGCTGGGCTGGTCACTTGACCCGCATGCCAGATCACAGGCTCCCTAAACGAATTTTCTACAGCGAACTGCGTTGTGGTAAACGCTCCCAAGGTGGCCAGAGGAAACGTTTTAAAGACACTCTGAAAATTTCACTGAATGCTTTTGGAATTCATCATGACACCTGGGAGGCTGCAGCCAGAGACCGAAATTCGTGGCGTGCATCATTGCGCAAAGGTGCAGTCATATGTGAGGCAACCAGGACTGCAAGAGCTGTGAAGAAAAGGCAGGACAGAAAAACCACTGCAGGAAATCCTCCTCCAGAGACGTCAAGCATTCTTTGCCCACATTGTCAAAGAACATTTCGAGCCAAAATAGGCCTTATCAGCCATCTTAGAACCCACGGCTCCACACCTTCAACCCCACTGGATGAAATGAATGGTCATCATCATTCTTGATGGACAAACAACACCACACCAACACACACAGTTCAAACACACTTTCTATCATTCTGTTGGTTCTGTGTCATTATTGTTGGGTGTGTTATCTTTGTGGTTCTGTCTTCTATAAATAAACACAAAGATACGATCTGTCTTGGAAAAGTCGAATTTTTTTTTATCTCGACTGTAGTCTACGACATTGTATTGTGAATTGTAAAGACTTAGGTCTATTCGATGTGCTATCGCGTCATTCATTAGTGTATCTTTAAAGTGTAGTGTAGCATTCGTTGTGCCCTTGAAATACCAGATATATTGTCTGCTAGGTGTGATTGTTTTTGAATTGTTCCTAAATAGTGTTTGTTGTTTCACCGTAGTGCGCATACAGCCAGCAACACTGCAGTCACCTTAAGTAGAGCATATTCTTGACTAAGAACAAAGAACTCATTCCCGATTTAAAAGATAGACCTTCCATAGTTTTCTTTAAACTACGTTGGTTCTATTTGATAGTAAGCTCATTATAACTGTTGCATCTACATACATTTATAATAATTAATTCTGTTCCTTGTCACAATGGTAATTTACATTAAAATAAATAAAATCTTCTTTAGCTGAATTTAAGGCCATTGGTATGGAAGGTGGTCTGCCAGGCCCTGAGCTCTTAGCATAGGCTAAGGCAGAATACACAGCTTTCCAAGCACAGAAAAGAGATGACAAAACAGCACCTAGAGCAGCGGAAAAAAGAAAGGTTTGCAACACAAGAAGCCATCTTGAAGCTATCGAAGGAAAAACTAACTGCTCGAGAGAAAGAACGAGCACGAGAAATATTACTTGAGAAAGAGAGTCTAACTGCTCAATAGAAAGAACGAGAACTAGAAAGGGCACTTGAGAAAGATAAAAAGGATAGAGAGCTTGCACTCGAGAAAGAGAGGCGTACGTTCAATTGAGATAAACTGGCAGCAGAACAAATAGTGAAAGACAAAGAAATTGAAGGAAATAGTAAAGTCAAAATGGCACTGAAAGCATTGGATTATTCTTCTTCGTTCATCCGGAGGTTTTTTTTCCCCAGACGTAATTGCTTTATGTCTCCTTAGGCCAACACATCCGACTTTAGCGGGCATTTTTTAACATCAGGTTAGCGTCCTGGGGGACTCTCACTGTTGTGGTGCCGTCCACAACCCAGCTGGTCAAGTTAGAACGGTTGAAGACTTTACGGTCAGCCCTCAAGGGAAGGTAGGGGCAGTCCATGGGCATTTACCGCCATCCAAGGAGGCTTCAATAGTTGCAGAACCGATACATAGCGCCCTGGTGATGGGCTTTTATTAATGCAATAATCGGCTGGGATATGAGTTAAATAAGTGTAAAAAACTGAAACGTCTCTCAGTCGGGTCAACAGACTCCCCCACTTTAACTACCCCTTTAATGTGTCTGTACCACTTTTTCGCGTTGTGTATGTGTGTGGATGTGCAGTTATTTTGACTGATCTATAACACGCTGATACAGTTTCCTTTTTCTCTCGGGAATTCTTTATCGGGGAATTAGTAAAACTCAGTGGTTCCCGTGAAAAAGAAATAAACTGTAAGCATGGACGCGACACAATTATCTCAGAATGGAATCGGTACAATTATCTCGGAACAGTCATAACATCTGATGGCAGATGCCTTGAAGAGATTAAAACAAGAATCGCCAAGGCGAAAGTAGCCTTTAGCAAGATGAAAAACATACTGACCGATAAAAAGATGTCAATTGAAAAGAGAAAAAGAATGTTGAGGTGCTACATAGAGCCTGTTCTTTTGTATGGATGTGAAACTTGGACAATGAGCAGTCAAGTTGAAAAACATCTGATGGCAGCAGAAATGTGGTTTCTGAGGAGAATGCAAAAAATACCATGGACAGACAGAAAAACCAATGACCAAGTACTACAGGAGACAAATGAAAATCGTAAACTGATTAGAGAAATTAGACGTAGACAGTCACATTTTTTTGGGGCATGTTATGAGAAGAAATGACTTGGAGAACTTAGTGACAACTGGCAAGATCGAAGGGAAAAGACCAAGGGGAAGACCGAGAAGTAAATACCTGGATGGCTTGGCCACATGGCATGGTCGAGACAGGGACACTGAGCAGATCCACGACTCTGGTGATCGAGTGAAATGGCGAGTCATGACCGCCCACGCTTTCCGGCATGGCACATGATTGATCGATTGATGGACGCGGACACACTCGACAGTCCAATGAAAAGAATTCGTGAATTGGTGAATTCTCTTCACTTAAATTAATTTGTCGGTCAGTTAATCGGTGGCGGTTCCAACTTCACGGCAAAGGGTCGCCCTTATAATGCTCCGTTCCGGTGCCAGTAAATATCACACAAAATGCCCTCATTGCCCCATGTGAAAAGTGGAACAGACAGTCTCGACAAAGTCACAAACCAACAACCCGCACAGGTATACTATGCATAATGCCGCTGCCAGAATGTCAACACAAAAGTCCGCCACGAAAAATACAGTTCATCGTTAATGGAAGCGGCAGTCATTTGAAAACCATCAGTGGCATCAACCACACATGACTGCATAAGGCAAACTGGCATCAACCACACATGACTGCATAAGGCAAACCCAGTTAGTTCAATTAAGGATTGTCCCGGAATATATTTTCCGTGTTCCTACGTTTAGTCGGGCAATAATGACATCCGGGCACGACCAGTGAAGGAAGCTATAGCAGTGTTCGCGATTCCTGGGCAAGTTTATGTAGCAGGTTCGATCATGTTTTTCAAATTGAGCATTTGCTAATGAGACCTCAACAGATAGATAGGTCGTGAACAACCAAATCTAATGGTGCCTCAATGATGCCAGTATGCTAATTCTAAGCAGAGATATTCACTTTTGGGCACTCTTCCGAAACAACGTCCCCAAATTATTTAGGGTAAAAATCATCCCTTACAGGGCCTCATTAGGTGATATAATAAAAAAATATTAAACACTACCACTAAAATATAGAACTGAGAAAATGGAATTACGTGCCAATATTTATTATTTCACAGTTATATGTGGAAATTGTGGCACAAAAGTTGTAAATACTGTCCAAAAACATGTTCTTTGTGAAAAAATTTTACATATCATCGGAACGAGCATTGAATGTGTTGTTGATCACTTCCGGTTGATGTGTTGGTGGACTGCTAGACCGATCGATGGATGCAATAAATGTTTCTGGGCCCGGAGGGCCCTAGCTGTCGTCGGTACTACATGATATGGATATACACTCTACGACAGTGAGGGCCCAGAAACATTTATTGTATCCATCGATCGGTCTAGCAGACGATGATACACTCAAACGTAGGTGCTTGACAGCACATCGCCCTGAAAATGACCTTATGAGGCCATGTAAGGGATGCATTTTACACTAAATAATTTGGGGCCGTCGTTTAGAAGAGTGCTCACTTTTGAGTGTCCGGATCTTGAATCCAAAAATTTTCATGATTCCTGTGACTTTGGAGCTCTGCTGTATGTCTTAGTACCTCAGCTGCCAGTCCATGCGAGATTGTCTCAAACGGGTTATAGACACATATGAAAACTGACTTCAAAAATATATGTTTCGTCATGTTAAATGATAAAAAATTAGTAAAAGTAGACAAATAAATTATTAATAATCTTTAAACTTGTATTCTCTTTAACTTTAGTAGTTCAGATTAATTCCAGAACAATACAGAGTGACTGTGAAAAATAGGTACAATGCAGTAGCTAACATACAGAGGATAGATGAACAATGGAAAATGTTAAGGGACTCCATTCATCAAACTAGCAAAGAAATATTACCAGAGAGAAGCCAATAAGCTAAGAAAAAATGGATGAATGAAGAAATCTTAATGCTGATGGACAAAAGGAAACAATAAAAATGACAAACAAGAATATGCTAAGATAAATAAAGAAATAAGTGATAAATATGTGAAGGTGAAAGAAAGTTGGTTAAATGGGCAATGCAATGAATGAGCATATGCAATCTTGAGCATAGCCTACGATGGGTAGCGTTGTGATTATCTGCTGTGATAATTTGGTGTGTCCAGTGTGTGCCGCGTGGTTACACACCCACTTCACACGCGTGATCCGGGACTGTTTCCGGATCCGGTCAGGGATATGCACTACTGACGAGCTCAAATGAGGGCGAAACTCGAGTATAGTGCTTCCATATTGACGTGGATAGGCCTTAGGTTCATACCAGAATGCGATCGGCGTTGCCAGTAGTGGGTTGTGCTCAATATTCAAATTTCAAATCCCGAAACAACCACATAATCAATTGATTATTGCTCACTGGATTTAGGAGGCCTGGTGTTCCTTGCCAGTGAGAAGTCCTGATCGTTCGGGTCCCATCGATTGACGGACGTCGGTCGCGGCGATTGGACAATCTTGAGCATAGCCTACGATGGGTAGCGTTGTGATTATCTGCTGTGATAATTTGGTGTGTCCAGTGTGTGCCGCGTGGTTACACACCCGCTTCACACTCGTGATCCAGGACTGTTTCCGGATCCGGTCAGGGATATGCACTACTGACGAGCTCAAATGAGGGCGAAACTCGAGTATAGTGCTTCTATATTGACGTGGATAGGCCTTAGGTTCATACCAGAATGCGATCGGCGTTGCCAGTAGTGGGTTGTGCTCAATATTCAAATTTCAAATCCCGAAACAACCACATAATCAATGCAATGAAGTTGAATTAAATTCCATTAAAGATTGTTTGGATGTGAAACTTGGACAATGAGCAGTCAAGCTGAAAAACATCTGATGGCTGCAGAAATGTGGTTTCTGAGGAGAATGCAAAGAATAGCATGGACAGACAGAAAAACCAATGACCAAGTACTACAGGAGACAAATGAAAATCGTAAATTGATTAGAGAAATTAGATGTAGACAGTCAAAATTTTTGGACATGTTATGAGAAATGAATTGGAGAACTTAGTGACAAAAGGCAAGATTGAGGGGAACAGACCAAGAGGAAGGCCGAGAGGAAAATGCCTGAATGGCTTGGCCACATGGCATGGATGAGACAGGAACACTCAGCTGATCCATGACTCTGGTGATTGAGTGAAATGGCGCGTCATGACCGCCCACGCTTTCTGGCATGGCACATGATTGATTGATTGAAAGATACAACAAATATGCACAGGCAAATTAAGAGGGTAGTTATGAACAGATAAAGCTATGAGTACGACAGGGGTGTGTCTTGTCACCAGATCTCTTCTACTCAGAATTATAATGAGAAGAACAAGAAAGAAAATAAAAATGGAAATTAGTGAAGAACAGTATGGTTTTGTGGAAGGAAAGGGTACAAAAACGCTATATATATATATATATATATATATATATATATATATATATATATATATATATATATATATATATATATATATAAAACAGAGTGTATGTGGCTTTGTTTGTTTGTATTGGATGCGTTCGATAACGGTACATCCGATTGAGATGAAATTTTCTACACGTCTTCCTTTCATTCCTGTGCAACTGACTGTAATAGTTTCTTAGTGTAAAATCTTCTACTTATTTAATAACATTTACTTTTTCATTTTTCATTATATAATTTCTATATAGCAGGGGGACATCACTCTAGAAAAGTTATTTCAAAGGGCATAACTTTTAATAACATTTCTATATACTTTATAGTCATATTGTTGGACTTACTTGCACTATTGTTAAACTCTTTGTCTATAGTTATTTTCAGGCATATAAGTTATAATAAATAATGATATAATCTTTAAGGCATTTTCAAAGTTTTCATAAGCATAATGCATAACATTGTAACCCATCTATTTCTGCTTAAAGAACTTATCAACTGTCATGTCGGTGATTAAAAACAGTTTTCATTAAAAATAATGAATGGTGTGTGGAAGGACATTCTTTTAAGTTACTGTGCGCCAGGAGCTGGGCGAAACCACACCGGGTCAGATAGATAGACAGACAGACAGACAGATAGTCGGGAACGGAAGCTTATTTGACTACTTATATGAATTAAATGACATGCTCCCCACCAGGGACTGGGTGAAGTCGGGCCGGGACAGACAGATAGACAGACAAACAGATAGTCGGGAACGGGAGAGCTTATATGACTACGTATATGAATTAAATGAGATGCTCCCCACCAGGGACTGGGTGAAGCCGGGTCAGACAGACAGATAGACAGACAGACAGATAGTCGGGAACGGGAGAGCATATATGACTACTTATATGAATTAAATGAGATGCTCCCCACCAGGGACTGGGTGAAGCCGGGCCGGGTCAGACAGACAGACAAACAAGCAGACAGACTGATAGATAGATAGATCCCCTCCAGGGACTGGGTGAAGCCGGGCCGGGTCAGACAGACAGACAAACAAGCAGACAGACAGACTGATAGATAGATAGATCCCCTCCAGGGCCTGGGCGAAGCCGGGCCGGGTCAGCTAGTATATATATATATATATATATATATATATATATATATATATATATATATATATAACAAACACTAATAGAAGGGTCAATAGAGAAACAGAAAGACATATATTTGTGCTTCATAGATTATACTAAGGCATTTGATTGAGTAAAACACAATAAACTGATTAAAATGTTGGAAGATACCAACATTGATGGGAAAGATTTAAGAAAAATAAAGAATATTTACTGGAATCAAGTAGCAGCAATTAAAATGGGAAATAAAGAGGGTAGTTATGAACAGATAAAGCTAGGAATACAACAGCTTGAGGTATTTACTTCTCTTTCTGGTGATGTGTGTTTGCGCATTGTACAAATCCAGCAGGGGTGTGTCTTGTCACCGGATCTCTTCTCACTCTATAGCAAACTAATAATGAGAGAGATCAAAGAAAAGCCAGGAATACTAATCGGAGGTTATCATATAAACAATATATGCTATGCAGATGACACAGTATTGGTGGCGGATAATGTAACAGACCTACAACAATTGTTGGACATTGTAGTAACAGAGAGTGCAAAGAATCGACTCTCCTGGAACAACAAGAAAACAGTAACAATGGTGATATCAAAGAAAATGGTGACACCAAAATGTGACATAGAAAAAGAAAGGAAAATTCTTAACCAAGTGGATAATTTTAAATACCTAGGGGCATTTATAACATCAGATGGAAGATGTACAACAGAGATTAAGAGCAGAATAGGACAGGCAAAAGCCACATTTCAGAAAATGAAGAGTATCTTATGCAATAACTTTCAATAAGTCACTATCAATGAATGTTGAAAAAGAGTGCTGAAATGCTATATAGAACCAGTTTTGCTGTATGGTAGTGAATCTTTTAATGAAAATGAACAAATTAGGAAGAACTTAGAAGCAACAGAAATGTGGTTTTTGAGACAAATGTTTCGAATTCCTTGGACTGCCTGAGTAACTAACAACGATTGCCTGAAAGAGGCTAATGAAACTAGAACACTATATACAACAGTAAGAAAGAGACAAACAGCTTACTTTGGTCATGTGATGAAAAGAGAGACACTGGAGAACATCATGACAACTGGAAAGATCGAGGGGAAGAGAGGCAGAGGCAGACGAAGAGACAGTCGCATGGAGGAATATCATCAGCAGAGTTGATCCAGAACACCAAGGACCGAGATTTGTGGAGAGCCATGAACACCCATGCCATGTTTCAGGGCACTTGATAACCATGAGTTCAAATTGCACATTTTACGCCTAGTCTGATCAATATTTACGTTGGCCGCCATCTTGGCTTCCCATCCACTAAGACCAAACAACATATCCGCAGAAATAAATTTCTACCATATATAAACAATATAAGCGATGAAACTCTGCAAATTGGGTGCAGAATTCGAATATCCATCTAAAAATATCATCAAATTAAATAAACAAGCTCTAGAAAATAAAATTACTTACATTTTGTCAAATAATTAAATTTATTTACAAGTCACGATAATTTCAACCAATCGCTATGCATAGAATATTAGACTAACCTTTTCTGCAGAACCTAAGATGGCATTTGTTATTGTCATGTGATATTTGAATGAATGAATGATGTTGGCAGCATGAATGTTTTTTCTATAGCCATTTTTGGGGACACAGTGGATCATTCTGGGGTGGCGCTATATATCAGTTTCGGTTTCAGATCGGGTCGCTGCACTACTAGCATACCTAGTTTATGTTTGCTAGTGCTTTCTGAATGACTGGCACCCATACCATTTCATAAAAAAATACTGTAAGGCGGTCTGCTGCCAAATCGCCCACAGTGGGTATGCGGGAATACGAACTGCGCTCGTAACCCTTTCACCACGGAGCCAGTTCTATCCTAAAAGTCCCCCTTGCCCTTATTGTGTTATAATTGTATACTGAAGAGGAGACAACCCACAAATAGTCAGGCAGGGACCCAAGACTGTCTGTTCAGTTCAGTCCATCCAAGCACGAAGTCAAAAGCAATCTACAGCTGAGGGTGATGAGTCGGGGATGAGTCTGTACACTCAGGAAGCCAGTCTGGTGCCTAACAAGATCAGGTGATACCAAATCTCAAGACCTGCCTCTGTAATCTGTATCATCCAACTGGCAGTACACTCCTGCCTCTCAAACGGTTGGATGATGACACAGCCCACAGGACCATTCTTAGCATAACTCCACCCCTTTGTCTGTTATAATGTCATATAAACGTCTTAGAGACAACGTCTCTAATAAAGATTTCTTTTTTTGGTTCTCTTTTCTCAAGGTTGAGTTGTTCATATTGTTACTTTAAGTGTCTGTCTTAGATAATAATCAAAGTTAAAGTCTGTAGTCCCGGATCTTCAGTGTCAGCTGGGCGATATTAAATTAGAGATAGAATATCAACGTATATGTCCATAGTTACAATAGCTATTGGGGATCTCGCAACCTACCTGGTACAAGAAGCAACATTGAAAGGGTGAGTTAAGTTTAAAATTGAAAACTATGCCTGGTATATTTTAAGTATTTAGTTAAGATGTCTGCTTATTTAATTATCTGTATCATTAATTCATAATTGCACTCTGTGACGGGGTAGCCAAGTTGGGGTTGAGACGTCCGTCTGTGATGTGCATATCCATTTTGATTCACCGTGATGACTGTGCATTTGTATAGGGTGTATTTTTAATAACTGGACTTTTTGAAATCAGGTATTTACAGACAGAGATGAATAGTATTGGGAGGGCATAATATTGGGAGCTGTGGGAGACAGTAAAAGGGTATGGCCTAATGGGGAATAAAGGGCAGAACAAGAACACTGACATCACAGCATTTGGGACATTACAGGTGCAAAGTTCAGGTATCTTCAACTCCAGCTGGCTAATTAGTTTATGATTCATTTAAACAGAGGTATTGTTTAATATTCACTTTATCCTGTATTTCAACATAACATTCAGTACAGCTAATGTTTCAATGTTTGTAATTGTAACTGTTTATATATTTGTTAATAATTTAAGCAGAGAACATCCATACTGCTATAGCCTATAGGAGCTGTCTTCAGAAATTGTGACAGAATGGAACACCTCCAAGAACCCGTAAACATTAAACAGGAATACATTTATGGGGTATGTTGTTTTAGTTAACATTAATTAGCCTTTAATTCTTCTTTAGTTTTCATTGATAATGCTATATCTGTAGCCCAGTTGCCAGGAAGAAATTTGAATGTTCCAGGTCAGGGTAGCAGCCTTATTATGAGGGAGCTTCAAATGAAAACCTTAAATGTCTTTTTAATTATATTTGGTGAATATATTCTGAAAAGGTAAAGATCAAATGTATCATTTTTCAATATAGTCACCACTGCATTCAATGCAAGTCCTCCAGCACTGATAAAGTGCTTGGATTCATGTAGAAAACAATTATCATGGCCGCTTGTGCTGTATCTCTTCATTGGGCCAAAAAGTCTCACAGAAGTCATGCTGTTTTGAAACTTCCTACTCCACTCATACATTTGTGGTACTAACAGGCATGCATCACCATACTGGACCTTCATTTGCCAATTAATTTCTATAGGTTTCACCCCTTCACTGATCAAAAAACGGATAACAGAACACTGCTCCTCTTTGGTGCATGTCAAAAGTGGGTGTGGCCATCTTTAAACTGTCCTTATGACGTCACAGAGTTCATCTGCACTGTGATGTCATGTGCTTAATACTCTTGATTTCCTTAACAACAATATTGACAATGGTATTGTTATTGTAGTTTCTATCACACTCTTAAGGTTTCCATTTGAAGTTCCCTTGACTTCTGCTTTAGTTCTGTACCTTATGTATCAAGTCTAGCAGCATAGTTGAATAGTTCTAAAACAGGGGTGGGCACACTTTGTGCGTAGGGCCACATTGGCAAATGTAAAGTTATTGGGTGGGGGGGGGGGGGGGGGCACATATATTATGTCCACTTTGTTTACAGCAACCTACCACAATAAGTAATTATGAATTATTTATAGGTTTTTAAACAGTATAAACAACTAATTATTGCAATTTTATTTTACTTATACATTATATTTTAGAATATGGACAAAAATGTTAAACTAATTTGTTAATAAGATTTTACACTTTCAGAAATATATCAAGACCACTACAACAAATAAATTAATTTGAACACTGTAAATGTAGAAATAATTTATAACAGCAAAATACTTTTAAATTTAATATTGTCTTGCAAAATAATTCATTTTATTCACTGGAGAAATGTCTGTTTTCCATAAAATCATCCATATTAAATTTGTACATGTCGATACATATTTTTCTATATTAAAATCTATAAATTCACATGTTAGCATTACATTACGAAGGTTAAGGACTGTTTACAAAAATAAAAATTTACAAAGAAATTAAAATTCAACAAAATAACTTAAAAATGATGTAAAAGTTTTTATTTCTAAATGCCCTCGAGGGCCGCATAATATCAGTTGCCAGGCCGCATGCAGCCCGGCAACCGTAGTTTGCCCACCCCTGTTCTAAAGGATATGTTCAAGGTTCTAACTCCAGTTCCATGTGGCCATCCATCTGTGTGGGAGACTTTGAAATAATATAGATGGTCAACCAGTCTTCAGTAAATTGTTTTAAGGCTAACTGTGGTTTTATTTTTTGCTTTGGGAGTTGGTGGATTAACTCAGGTCTGTTGTCCATATCCATATTCTCTGCCACCAAGATGTATATTGACTGTGGGGGGTGGTGTTTACTTCTTCTTATGACACAATGTCTGACCTGCTGCATTCTGCTGCCAGTATGAGACAAGGTATCAGCTCTCTCTGTCTCTGTAATTCTACACTGAGATAGTAGCCACTGGAGGGCAGTGCATAATAATCTTTAGAATGTGGGGTCCATTAAATGTTTACTTGTAAGATTTTTGTATCTGTTATTATATGTCTTCTTCAAGCACACACTAACGGTCTGGATAGATTTAGAAAAAGCATTTGATAAAGTATGGAAGGAAGGACTGAAAGTAAAACTGCAAAAAATGCATGTTTGTAGGAAAATGTACAAATGGATCAGCCACTATCTTGAGAACAGAACTGCCAGGACAAAAGTACAAGGACAAACCAGCAAAATGATGCTGTTGGAGCGAGGTGTTCCCCAAGGAGGAGTTCTTTCACCAACATTATTCCTAGCATATATAAATGACATCACGGAAAATTTTCTAGCCAGAATGCACACATCCTCCTTTGCAGATGACCTAGCCATATGGACATCTGAAGAATATATTAGTACAGCAAACAGCAGAATAGAGCAAGCCTTATTAGCACTAGAGGACTGGTAAAAATCATGGCTAGTGAAGATAAGTGAGGAGAAGACAACATGCACAGTGTTCTCCCTCTCAAATAAAACTCAACAACCTAAGCTGGTATTGAATGGAAAAATTTTGCAAAATGAAGGAAATCCAAACTATCTAGGAGTCACCTTTGATCGCGCCTGACATGGAAGACACAGATTGAGAAAAATCGAACAAGAGCAAGGCAAAGAATGGCAATCATGAAAAAGCTTGCTGGTACAATGTGGAGAGCAGATGAGAAAGTTCTCAAGAAGTTATATACTGGACAGGTGAGGCCAGTACTGGAATATTGCATTGCAGCTTGGGCAACAGCAGCTAAGTCAAACTTTAACAAAATAAGTAGAGTCCAAAATCAAGGTATGCGAATCATAACTGGAAGCCTGGCGACAATGCCTATTAATGAACTAGAAAAGATCACTTGTTTACAACCAATGCAGGACAGAAGAGATAGCAGAGCCCAGTAACAAGCAGAAAAATTTAGAAGATTGACAGACAACCCTATGTATACAGGTTTAATGGTTTTGGAAAGGGAAAACTAAAGCGTAGCAACTTTGTAGAAACTGCAAAGCAAAAGATTAGGGCAGATCCTATACTTAACATATCAACAGTCAAACCTATTTACAATGCACACAAGTTCTCAGCTTGGAGACAACAACAACTGCCTGAGATGAAAGAAAACATTCCTGGTATTGAGAAAAAGAACACTCAGAATGAAACCGAAAGAAGAAAAATAACCCTAAACTACATAAAAGAATATTACCCAAGCAGCAATTGGACCCATGCATATATAGATGGATCAGCCAAAAATTAAATAGAAAATGGAGGAGGAGGAATTCTCCTAAATTTAAAAAATGGAGTGAAAAAAAAAAACAGTCAGTGGCAACTGGAAAATTTTCAAGTAACTTCAAAGCGGAGGTAGAGGCTTTGAAAACTGCAGCAGAAATGCTCTTGATGGAGGAAAATAAAAAGAAGCAAATAGCTATCTTCACAGATGCAAAGTCAGCTGTCTAAATACTGAAGAGCAAAAATAGCATAGAACTAGCTGACCTAAGAGCAGCACTCCATGGTCTATGCCAGAAATCTAAAAAAGTTGTAATACTGTGGATCCCATCTCATTGCAGTATATCTGGAAATGAAGAGGCTGACAGACTAGCAAAAGAGGGTGGGCGATTACCGCAGCCTGACATAGATTAACTTATAATGAGGCAAAGAGGTTGATAAAAAGGACTTACAGAACCAAATGGGAATCAGAGCATTCAGGCCACCAGAAGGATGATGCATATTACAAACTTGACTGAAGAAAACAAGTAGCAATCTTCAGAATCCGCACAGGACATAGCAGGCTTTAATACCACTTGTTCAATAAACTAAAGATAGGAGATACCGATGAATGTAAATGTGGAACTGGTAAAATGACAGATAAACATTTGCTGCAAGAGTGCCCAATATATGCAGAACAGAGAAAAATATTTTGGCCCACACCTGCTTCATTTGAGGACAAGCTCTATGGAGATATCAACAAGCTAAAGTTGACTGCAGCTTACTTTAACTACATTCAGGTTGACATCTAAAGGTGCATGAAGAAGTATTTAGACTGCCACACTTCATACCACAGGTATGTCGGTTACAAAAGCGTCCCAGAGGCATGAAATGGAATATTGCTTGGATAGCAGATCCATTATGTGGAAAGTCCGAATCGAAAGCTCACTGTGTGGGCTTCATAAAAGGTAGAAAAAAGTGTCCTAGCGGCGTGAAATGGAATATTGCTTGGATAGCAAATCCATTACATGGAAAGTCCGAATCGAAAGCTCACTGTGTGTATGTCATCTGCAGACTGCATTCTTCTGGTTTCCGATAGAACAGCCTATGGTGAACGGAAGACCCAATTCCTTGGGTGAGCCCAGTACCAGAGCGCTGTTTATCGATTCTGCAAGTATGGAAGCCTCCTTGGATGGCGGGGAATGCCCATGGTCTGTCCCTGTCTTCCCTTGAGGGCTGACCAGGATGTCTTTGGCTGTTCTATATGGGCCAGCTGGAATGGGGATTAACCCTACCAGACCTGAGGCCCTGAACCTAACTGTCCCTATTACCTGGGCTCCTGAGCATTAAAGAGGAAAAAAAAACAACCTGATATAGAAAAATGTTAGTTAATGCAAACAAGTGGTTAGAATAATTTGTAACTTAGAGACATTGTAGAAAATAGGTCTACCTTTCATCTAGCGCCAATATTCGACCTTTGTGTGCCAATCCAGTCTGAATAAACAAAGTATCGATCAGCTGTTGGACTGTGAAAATCCTAGACCTACTTTGCTTTCTTGTTGAAGTGCTTGGTTCATCAGCCTACGTTTCATTGGGAGTTTACAGAATTTTTTCGCATTAAACCACACAAAGTCAATTCAAACCTATGGGGGAAGATATTTGCAATGGCTAACCATGAGGTTTGACCATGACTGGTTGGTTATTTTTAGTTTGTGACGCTTTTTTCACGTACTAGGCAAAATATCGAAAATTTGGTACAGCGGTAGAGCGGCAGATTAGGAAATTACCGAAAAATCGGTTCAGCTGTCTGGTAGGGTTAAAACACCACAACAGTGAGAGTCAAATGTCCTAAGAAACCCCTGGGAAGGTTAACCCGGTCAACAAATGCCCGGAGAAGTCTGATGTGTCAGCCTAACGGTGCACGAACGCAGCTCTGCTGTAAACAGACATAATGCAATTACGTCCGAAAAGAAAGTCCGGATGAACGCAGAAGAAGAAGATCTCTTCTTCTCCTCTTCTCTTTCTTTCTCCCCCTCCCCCCACCCCATTTAACAGACTGAAACCCCCAATACAATTTGTTTGAGGGACATTGATTGTGTGTGTGTGTGTGTGCGCGTGCGTGCATGTGAGAGAGAGATAGAGTGTGAGTGAGTGAGAGAAATAGATTGATTGATTAATTGATTGTTTGTTTGTTGAGAGAGAGAGAGAGAGAGGCCATGCATGTTTGTAAAAGAAAAAAAAAAGCAGTTACACAAGAGGCTAAATTACACAGCTGACAAGCATTATGGACTGACAGAAACATGACAAGTAGAGAGACTACAAACTAATACTGCCTGAAACAGTACATAGACATCTACAATCATAGAACCTTTAACCTCTCTTCAGTAGAAATATCTTTTGAATTCCATGAAAGCTTGCATTTAGTTTTATCATTTATCCATGGCACACAATTTCTTTTCAGGATGCAGCAAATAGCCAGACAGACTTTCCATTTATGAATGAAGTCATAAAGCAGGAAATGGATTGCAAAGTCAGTTCAATTTTTTTTAAATGTTAAATAGTGATATATCAAATCACATGTAATTAGTAATCATATTGTTGACACATGCTAGAGGTGTTTAAATGCTTCAATTTTCTGGTTGTTGAATTCTATTTATTGTTAGAATTTTAATTAGTATTTTTAAAATATTTATATATTTTTTTGTGGTGCTCGCTCGCTTTGAGCTCAAGTGCAGTCCATACACACCACTTCTAGCACTGGACTGAATTTTGCATGTGGATTACCTTTCCTTATTACCAGTGTCCCTCACCATCAGGATCTTCAGAGGTACTTGTAATTTACGTCCCCAAGTCAAGGACAATGTTTTAAATATAAAAACAGTAATCTCTTATTTATCAGGAGTAAAGATATGGTTAGTCACTGGAAGTGTATTAAAGTAATAATACCAGTTTGCCAGTGAAGGAAAAGCAAAGAATTAAACATTAGTGCTAAACCAAAACAAAGGGCAAGAATGACTGGATAATCAAAGTGTGTACAACTGTCTGTAAGTTATAGAACAAGCAAACTAGCTTTTCATTAATAAGAACATAAACCCACCAACTGACAAAAGACAAGCAACATTTTGAATAATAATAAGATATTTCAACACAGAAGCAACCAACAATATGTTGCATGACTTATTGCCTGGCATATTTTGCTGCATCTTGTCAGGTGCCTACTGCATACAATTATATCTCATAAAGTGAAAAAAATGAATAATACGCTGAAACAATTAAAAACTAAGTCACAAGTATTGTTCAAATGTTGAAAATCTGTTATCCTCATATAAGAAAATAATAGAAACTGTACGATTTTGCATATACAACCTGATGGCAAATATATAATATATAAACCACGCACGAATTAACTTTATTTTCAAAGGGTAACAAATTGGGCATGCAGGTCCATCTTACATTCAGCCCTTCGAATCACTCATCTTTCATTCAGCAATTGTGCATGTTACATTCACATAGGAAAAACACATTGTCAAATGGATTTTGTAAAAGTAAACAATGCATGTTACCATGTTATGAGACAGGCAGACACACATACACACGCACATTCATAAACACAGTCGTATTCATACATACCTGCATACATACTTACATCATGTGCACAAGCTCACAGTTATGCACACAGTCAATAACATACAAATACACACTCTTTCGCATACACTGCATGCATGCACACATACCAACACAAACATATACTCATACACGAACATACATACACATGCACATACACACATCACACACATATACACATATACACACATAAACACACAACACATACACACAGATGCACACAAACATACACATACCAATGCACACACACGCACACACACACACACACACATCTAGACACATACATGCTGCCTCACATAATCACTAAACTAATATGAACAAACTTCCACACCTTACACACACATACACTGATGATTATTATGAGCATCCTCACAAATAACACACAAACACACACTCCCTCGCATAACACACAAATACACACTCCCTCGCATACACTGCATGCATGTACACATACAGACACAAACATATACAAATACATACATGAACATACACAAGCACATACACAAGCACATACACACATGCACATATACACATGCACATATACACATGCACATACATACACCTATACATCCACGCCCATACACACATACACACACAAATGTACACACATATAAACATACGCAAGCATGCACATACACACACATACACATTCACATGTAGACATGCACGCACATACACACATACACATATGTAAACACACACATACATCCACCTACACAAATACATGCTGCTTCACATAATCACTAAAATTAATATGAATAAACGGCACTTTTGCCTTAATTCACCCCAAACAAACTTCGCGATCTATATTTAGGGTCACCAGCTATATTTAGCGCCGACGGTGATCTCCCTGTGTTCAGGTACAGTGCGTGTCAGTGTGTTTCAATTGCCCCACGGTGTTTCTTTGGCTTTGGCAACCGTCTCTCTCTCTCTCTCTCTCTCTCTCTCTCTCTCTCTCTCTCTCTCTCTATCTCTCTCTCTCTCTCTCTCTCTCTCTCTCTCTCTCTCTCTGATCATGAGTTTTCTGGAACTGGCGTCAGCTGTCCACGACAAGCAGAGTAGCGTTGCTTTTCTGCTGGAGATGGCAACCGTCTCTCTCTCTCTCTCTCTCTCTCTCTCTCTCTCTCTCTCTCTCTCTCTCTCTCTCTCTCTCTCTCTCTCTCTCTCTCTCTCTCTCTGATCATGAGTTTTCTGGAACTGGCGTCAGCTGTCCACGACAAGCAGAGTAGCGTTGCTTTTCTGCTGGAGATGTCGACCTCCCGCTGAGACCAGGCACATGGCTGCAAGGCTCGCGTCTCCCGTACAGACAGATCATTCTTTTCATATACTGCTGGTCTCAAGAGTTGACAAGCATTTCATTTTGCCAGTTACATTTGGGGATGTCGCGGAGAGCAACTGTTGACTGAAGTAATTACCTACGAGAAGTTTGTGCTCACAAACTGTTAGTCAATTCGGTAGTAATCGGAGGACCAAATACCACTGTCGAGATAGATGAGAGCCTATTTACAAGGCGCAAACATCATGTGGGACGAGTGTTGCCACAACAGTGGGTATTTGGTGGCATCTGTCATAAAACAGCCGACCGCTTCATGTTCTGTGTTCCAGACAGAACAGCAGAAACGCTTCTGCCACTGATCAGGACACACATTCGGCCTGGCACAATTGTAGTCTCCGACCTCTTGCGTGTGTGCAACGGAATTGGAAGTATTCCCGAATTGACGCATCTCACAGTCAACCACTCCTACAACTTTGTGGACACAACCACCGGTGCACATACTCAATGCATCAAGCGCATGTGGAGAACGGACAAGGAGAGAAACAAGAGGCAGAATGGAACACACAGGCATCTACTAGAGTCCTACATGTGCGAATTCATGTGGCGTCAATAGACTAAATGCGCTGGTCTCAATGTGTTCAACACCATTCTTGCTGACATTGTTCGATTCTGGCCACCGCAAGAATAGCGCACCACTGCCCCATAGAACATGGCACATTGGTAGAATTGCGCACCAAGCTACGGCGCAACACAGGGAAACCCTGGATGTACGGCGCAAGACAGGGAACCCCTGGATGTGACGTCATACCCTGGGATTCCATTTTGTTTGGGGTGAATAAAGGCAAAGTACCGAATAAACTTCCACACTTTACACACACGTACACTGACGACTATCGTAAGAATCCTCACAAAAACATTCAAAATTGGGGGAAAATGGAAAATGGTGAAAATAAAAAAAAAAAACGTTATACATTGTGTAACGTTGTATAACCACCTCAGTTCTAGAATGTGAAACTTAATAATATGTCATTTCTGTCTACTGACTTGTGTACATTTTTTCATCAGACTGAACTTGATATTGAAAGCAATCCCCGAATTGAAACTGGCATGTTGGAACATGAACAACTTAATCAGGTAATTGAGTTATTGCTGCTTAATTTATTAGCACTCATACCCATTAGGCTTCAAGGTAAGGAAGGGGTTGTGTACTTTTTCGCAGTGATAAAGAGGAGAGGAAAGGTCACAGGTGATAGACAGATAACACAATTAGAAAACCCAAGAATAGTTAACTAGAAGGTCTCTTCACTGGAACCCACAGTGCCAACACAACAGGGAGACCTAGAAACACCTGGAGAAGACAGGGACAGCAATGAAACACCTGGAGAAGACAGGGACAGCAATGAAACACCTGGAGAAGACAGGGACAGCAATGAAACACCTGGAGAAGACAGGGACAGCAATGAAACACCTGGAGAAGACAGGGACAGCAATGAAACACCTGGAGAAGACAGGGACAGCAATGAAACACCTAGAGAAGACAGGGACAGCAATGGAACACATGGAGAAGACAGGGACAGCAATGAAACACATGGGGCATGACATGGACAGCAATGAAACACATGGGGCAGGACATGGACAGCAATGAAACAACTGGAGAAGACAAGGACAGCAATGAAACACCTGGAGAAGACAAGGACAGCAATGAAACACCTGGAGAAGACAGGGACAGCCATGAAACACCTGGAGAAGACATGGACAGCAATGAAACACCTGGAGAAGACAGGGACAGCAATGAAACACCTGAAGAAGACAAGGACAGTCATGAAACACATGGAGAAGACAGCAAGTAAATACACTGGGGAGGACATGGACAGCAATGAAACATATGGAAAAGATAGGGACAGCAATGAAACACCAGGAGAAGACATGGACAGCAATGAAACACCTGGAGAAGACATGGACAGCAATGAAACATATGGAAAAGACAGGGACAGCAATGAAACACCTGGAGAAGACAAGGACAGCCATGAAACACATGGAGAAGACAGCAATTAAACACACTGGGGAGGACATGGAAAGCAATGAAACATATGTAAAAGATAGGGACAGCAATGAAACACGAGGAGAAGACATGGACAGCAATGAAACACCTGGAGAAGACATGGACAGCAATGAAACACCTGGAGAAGACAGGGACAGCAATGAAGCACCTGGAGAAGACAGGGACAGCAATGAAACACCTGGAGAAGACAGGGACAGCAAGAAAACACCTGGAGAAGACAGTGACAGCAATGAAACACATTGGCGGGGGAGGGGGGCATGGGTGGGGCTGCAGGTGATGACAAAAGATTGGATGCCTTGGTGTGAGTTAGTTTTGGGCCTATACCTCAGCATGGGATAAGAGACAGAAGAAGAAGAGTTACAGAATAGGTACAGTGCTATAGAAAAAGTAAGCAGTATAGATGAATAATGGCAAATGCTCAAGGAGTTATTACAATAGACATCAAAAGAAATAATACAAGAAGTAAAGAAGGCAGTGGTAAAAGCAATGAATGACAGAAAATTCTACAATTGAAGGACATTAGAAGATAATGTAAACCAAATTTTAAAAAAAAGAATATTTAAAAATACATAAAGAAACAATAGAAACATACCACACATGGTGTGACTAACTCTGAGAGAGAGGCAAGGTTGGTCTTGGGCAAATGACAGTGAAAGAATCCTGGCTATATGGTGTAATAAGCTTGGGGAGGAACAAGAAAACAAAATCTTTGTACAAAAAGATATCAAGAATTAGAAAGCCTACAAGTAGTTGTCTGAAAACAAAAGAAGATAGAATATTAATGGTAATTGTAAGATGGACAGAGTATATAAAAGAGTTATATTATAATAATAGCAGATCAGAAACACGGCCAATGTGAAGGACCATCAATACTGTAAGCAGAAGATGCATAATGGACAACACATGAGGAAATGTAACTTCACGGGGCCTGATTGCATCACTGTCAAAGAAATAAAGCTGTTGCTGGATTGGACATGAAAGTAGTAACAAAATTGTTTAATGATATCTATAACAGTAGATATGTACCGGTGATGTCTTGAAATTCATAAGAATACCAAAGAAATATGATGCAGTAGATTGCAGAGAATATCGCAATTAGTGTAATGAGACAGGTGACTAAAATTCTCATGAGAATTTTAATGAGTAGAGTATGAAGTAAAATAAAATTAGAAATTGGGAATGAGTAGTGGGGATTTATAGGCCAAAGCACAAACATGCCTTATACATCTTGAGAGCATCAGTGAAAAAAAATGATTGAAATTAACACTCTTATTTCATATCACTTCATCATTGGAGCTCACTAACTCAGAGATCCTCTGCTACTTTGTTTAAGATCTTGTTTGATAATTTATCCGTGGGTCACAATGAGGACCTGTAGCAGAAGTCTTGCATGGGCTTCCTCAAACATGGCAGAAAGCTCACTGTCCCCCACAGTGAGGAGCAGGGTATGTGTTTATACACAACATCCATCCATGAATATTCTTCTAACAAATTGTGGGATGGATCGTATTATTCAATATTTTATTTCCACATTTTCTCCATCTTAATATGTTGCCATATATGATTAGATAACATAAGTGTATCATATGCTGATATCTGTGCTGTCAAGCTAAGGAACAATTACAGAAACCAAGTGAGGCTGGGTAGGTTGGTAGACAGAAGTAACAAACACAAAATGTAATGTTTTAACAGAAGTTGTTGTCACTAAACACACACCCAGGATATTTTTAAAAAAAGGCCTTAACACTTATCAGAATGCTAAAGAATTACATTTGAACAATTTTCATAAAGTTGTGTACAGACTCAACTAATCTACAGTGAAATAAAACGGGAAATGCAGGTCAACATGGTCGAATGTATAAGAATGCGTGTTCTTAAACATCCGGTGTGCTGATGCCGAGGTTGGCGGTTCAACCCCTACACCGGGTATCTGGACTAAAATGTTGACCTGTCGTCCTTGACTTGGGGACTTAAATTACAAGTACCTTTGAAGTCAGAGTGGTTTCACCCGATGGCAAGGGACACTGTTAATAGGGAAAGCTAATCCACACGCAAAATTCAGTCCATCACTACTATAAATAGTGTGTATGGACTACGCTTGACTTCATAGCATGCAAGCGCCAAAAAAAAAGTAAAACAGGAAATCCAAAATGTGAATGAAAAACAAATTGTCAGTAATGGAGATAAAACATATTATGATGAATAAATGTTGGTTATTAGCTGTTTTGTTATGAGTATGTGCTCATATTGCAGGATCAATAACATACTTGTTTTTACACTTCCATTTGTGAGTGATACTTTGGCATTTAGGTGCATTTAATTGTCCCTCTTTTTTATCTCTCTTTGTTGTTTTCTGGTAACAATTTTGATCACATTTTTTTATTTTGTTTGTCTCATGTTTGTTGAGCTGCCTGGTCATGTTTTACGTTTTTTTTTTCAAGCTGCTGTACCATTTTTTCCTCAATACAAATGTGTTCCTCTGTTTTCATCCTCAGACTAATTATCACAGTTACTCCACTGAAGAGCATACATCACATGTTCAGATGGTTAACAGCACAGATGTGTTTGAAAATAGACAATTAAATGAGCATGTTTTATTTGGCGGGAACAGAGGTAATAATATACAGATATACTCTCTGGAAATAATCAGCCTGTGTGTTAAATTCTCT
>OY992877.1:206916138-206938638 GCA_963921405.1 Cepaea hortensis
TGCCCTGCCATGATATTTAGTCATTAGGTTTATTTCCTCGCACTTGTGCTAGGCTTGTACCCGCCCAGTTGTTCACCTCCACCCGAAGTCGTTGGCACAATGTTGGGTGTTGGGTTTGGTGATCGCCGCCCAACATTCGGCGCTAACAGAAAGCAGACAGTATCGTCTACTGTCATACGGTAGCACAGTCATTTCTGACTAACACCTGACTAATCATTTTGATTCACTCCGCAACAGTTGTTAAATAATTCTTCAGTCACATTCATAACCGTAATCCGCTTCTCCACAATTTCTCCTCAGAAACCCTGAAAAATCCTCCTTGTCTAATTCATCCTTATCTTTTGTTGGTTCGTAACAATGGATTACATTATTTTTAATAAGTAACAATGTATCATTGTATTGACCAGTTGTGCTGTATGGCTCTGAAACCTGGAGTACAACGAAAGGAGACGAAGCCTTGTTACAAACCTTTGAGAACAAAATTTTAAGACGCATCTTTGGACCCATTAGGGATACACAAAGTGGAGAGTGGAAAAGAAGAAGTAACA
Source organism: Cepaea hortensis (assembly GCA_963921405.1). Lineage (NCBI taxonomy): Eukaryota > Metazoa > Mollusca > Gastropoda > Stylommatophora > Helicidae > Cepaea > Cepaea hortensis. The sequence goes on from OY992877.1 coordinate 206,916,687, forward strand.
AAGACATTTATGATCTGTTTAAGTCCCCGCTAATCACTGGTATCATGAAGGCTAATAGACTACAATGGCTGGGGCATATAGAAAGAATGGAAGATAATAGGGAAACAAAACTCGCTTACACTCAGGAAATAAATGACCGTAGACCCCGAGGTAGACCAAGAAGGCGGTGGAGAGATAATACATGTACAGACCTACAAGCACTTGGAATCAACGACTGGCAAGAGAAGGTCAACCAGAGAGACGAATGGAGACGAATTGTATTTGCAGCAAAGAACCTCAATGGCTCGGAACGCTGAAGAAGAAGAAGAACAATGTATCACGTTATTTGCTATCAATAACAATGTATCTCCGTGGCAAAGGGTATACGAACGCAGTTCGTAATCCCGCATACCCATGTACGAAACACAGCTGTGCGAGATTTGGCAGCAGATCGCGGCGCGCTGGTTACTTACGGAGGTATGTGAGCCGATCGTTCAGAAAGCAATGGCAAACTATTGAACTTAAAACTTGCCAAGAAATCAACAGCAGCTGAAAAATGCTGGTGTTGACTGTTATGTCCTGTAAAAAGGATATGCGAAAAAAAAAAATGTATCACGTTATTTGTTATCAATAACAATGTGTCTCCGTGGCGAAGGCGTTACGGGCGCAGTTCGTGATCCCGTATACCCGCGTTCGAAACACATCTGCATGCGATTTGGCAGCAGACCGCGTTGTGTTGGTATGGGCGCCGGTCGTTCAGAAAGCAATGGCAAACTACTGAACGTACACTTGCCAAGAGATCACAGCAGCAAAAAAAAAAATGTTGGTGTTAACTGCAGCGTCCTGTAAATGACATGGAACAAACTTTTTATTTAACAATGTATCACGCTATTTGTTACCAGTAACAATTTATTGCCTTATTTCTTATGCATTATTAACAATAATATGTTGAGTTTGTCAAACAAGTACTTTATCATATGAGATTCATTAATAAGTAAAATGTGATTCAGTTGTTCACACCGATACTCGAATATATCGGTAGCCGCTGTACGCAGTAATTAACACTACTGCCTAAAGGTCGCTTGTTCAAATCTCACTCGAGACCAGGATTTTAAATAACTGACACGTGTTTCCATGGCAACACAACCTAAATAAAAAAAGTCGCTTAAAAGTCGACTACATTGCACCGGGTTTTATCCCATATGGCTCGGTCTCTTTCCGCAGCACGGAAAGCGTCGCACAAAGCACGAACTCCGTAGCTTTAGCGACAACCCACAGGAGTCTCCGAAACATTTAACTCGTAAACCGAAGGACGTGGCCCGGAATCGAACCCACAACATTCGGAGCGCGAGTCAAACGGCTTGACCACTTAGCCACAGAGATTTTTTCCCCCACTCAAGGCCAGGATTTTAAATAACTGACACGTGTTTCCAAGGCAACACAACCTAACTAAGCGCCAGGAAATGTCCAGTAAAGTAGAGGTGACTAGCTCGACATTGACCACATCAGACGTCGAGTGCCGATTTGTCGGTGAATATATGGGGCTTGTACAAAATACCGAATACGCCACAGGGTTAGGCAAAAGGTCGTTGACTTCTTGCACATAGCAATTGCATATAGTAAATATACCGTCAAACAATGCAAGTCAACATGTGAAGTCAACATTTCTTTCATAAGGTGGTCTTCACTTGAAACATTCTTTTAATCAAATGAAGTTATTATTAAGTTTTAATCACACTAAGATATTCACAAGAGAATGTTGACTTTTAATCATTTCTTTCACTTAAGGTCTATGAAGAAAACATTCTACCAGTCACATTAAGTTATTATGATATTCACAACAGAATGTTGACTTTTAATCATTTCTTTCACCCAGTGGTCCACAAAGTAAATATTCTAACAATCACATTAAGTTATTATGGTATTCACAATAGGATGTTGACTTTCCCCATACATTATCTATCGTACAGACAAAAGAATGTTGACTCTCACAAAACATTATGGTCTGGTACTCAGCAAATAGGTAACAGCAGTAGTCTAGTGTCGAACACTTCTGCAGTCCTGTGATCATGTGATCGAATGCCCTTTGAAACAGGGACTTGTTTCACGGCAGAAATCGGTCCTCAAGTCGACCCCGGCTTAAAAGGGGTACCAGAAAATTTCCTAAAAGTAAAGGCGATCGGCTTGATATTATTATATTACAAATTAACATGGGTCAAACACCATATGCTAAAAACCATTCGTGGCGTAAAAAAGTGTCTTTTATTTAATTAATTAATTAATTAACTTAACACGGCTGTAAACGGCGTTCTTTGGTCATGTGAAGAGAATAGAGGCACCTGAGAACATCGTGACGACTGGAAAGATATATGGAAAGAGAGGCAGAGGCAGACCAAGAGAAATGATGCTGGATGCACTGAGACGGTGGCGTGGAGGGATATCATCAGCAGAGTTGATCCAGAACACCAAAGACGGAGATCTGTGGAGAGACATGAATGCCTACGCCATCTGACATGACACTTTATGATGACGAACACGGCTGTAGACAAAATAAATCAACTTATGAAGTAAATGTTTATCACATTCATTGAACTAAGCAGAACGGAACCCACGTGATAATCATATTGACGATTCATTGGCCATGTCTGGAAGTACCAGTGGCACCATATTGACAATGTCTGTGTCTCTAATTACCGTCGTAGTAATGCTAGCCTTATCTACGCGTGCACCGACTGGTAAAATAACTTTGACGTTGCCAATGTCTGTGATTACTCCCGATGGATTGTTGATATTGATAATATCTGTTAGCACTGGTGATGTTTTGATAGTTTCCTTGTTTGCAAGTTCTGGTGAAATTATATCTGTTGCGTGTGGAATTACTGGACTAGAGATCTTGACACCTGTTTCAGTAATTGAAGGTGATGTATTGTTGATAGAATCCGTGTCTGTAATTACTGGTAAAGTAATGGCTTCTACATCGTTGTCAGTATTGTCTTGTAAAGGACAATTCTCTCTGTCAGTATTTACTTGTGAAGTAATTTTCAAAGCGCCCTTCATTCCTTGGGAACAAAAGTCAATCACCTCCATATCGGTAATTTCTGATGAAGCAATGTTATCCGTGTCTATGTCTGTGATTATTGGTGAAGAAATGTCTGTGTCCGTATTTACTGATGAAATAATGTTGACAGGGTCTTCGCGTGTGTTTACTGGTGAAACAATCTTGACCATGTCTTTGAGTGTGTTTATTGGTGAAGTAATGTTGATCATGTTTTTGTCTGTGATTATTGGTGAAGCAATGTTGACCATGTCTTTGTATGTAATCAGTGATGAAGTTTGATTAACAGTGTCTTTATCTGTAATCAATAATGAAGTTCGGTTAGCCGTTTCTTTGTCTGCAATCACCGATGAAGTCAGATTTACCGTGTCTTTGTCTGTGATCACTGATGAAGTTAGATTAACCGTGTCTTTGTGTGCAATCACTGATGAAGTTAGATTAATCGTGTCTTTGTCTGTAATCACTGATGAAGTTAGATTAACAGTGTCGTCGTCCGGAAACAGTGATACTGTGTAAGGAACTTCCGACGTCTGCGTGGCTGGCACTTGTCTCTTAACTGCAAGAGATTTCCTAGAAGGATTCACATCTTGACCACTTCTGCCCGATCGTTCTACGATCCAGGTGTGTTGTTTCTTGAATATACTGATCAGCTCCTTCCGGAACCTGGACCCAGTGACGCAGTAGAGGATGAAGTTCACAGAGTTGTTCATGTACATTATCAGATTAACAACAGTGTACACGAGATAATGAACTGCCGCGTTGTAGGCAGTGTAAGGAATGTGCAGTTTTGGCAACACGATAAAGTAGATGCTGACTGGGGTTGTGGTGATCAGGAATACGCAGTTGAGAATCAACATGATCGTAGTCATGGATGAAGTTCGTTCTGTTCTTTTGGATGTCTTAAAAGTTAGTTTCGTGTTTGCGTTTTTCCTAGGAAGATTAGGACCCTGTGCGACGTCCAATGCTGATACTTTCCGTGTCTTTCTGCGACTCAGTAACACTCTGGTAGCAATAGACGAGTTCCCAACAATGAGAATACAAAATGGTAAACAGTTGTATATGCCGAAGTCAAGCCAGGGAAACACATTTGTGAAAAACAACCTGTATTCCTGTGAGATATACCCGCAGACATGTGTAGTCGTGTTTCTTTGATGACGGACTCGTTGACGAGAGCCATAAATAATATGTCCGTTGATAGCCATCATCAGGATCAGGACGCCAGTTACGATCAGGACAGAGGACATGCGCGTGCAGTAGGACTTCACTTTGTGGGGTACAAATACAGACAAGATGCGCTCAAAGGTGAATGCCACCAGGATCCAGACGGAGGTATCCAATGCCACGTAGACGATCCAGGAGTTGATCCTGCAGCTCAGGTCTGAACTATCCCTGGTAATGGAATCACAGATCAGATCAAACTGAGACAACAGTAATGTCTAATACAGAAAGTGGTAATAGAATAACAGATAAGATAAAACTAACAATAGTAATGTCTAATACAGAGAGTGGTAAAGGAATAACAGATTAGATCAAATTGACAACAGTAATGTCTAATAAAAACAGTTGGCAGGGGTAGGGGGCTGAGTGGTCTCGAGGTATGGTGTCCGCCTCGAGTGCTGGAGGTCCCGCGTTCAAGCCCTGGTGAGGGCCGGGATTATTTCACGTGGACTTCTATTAACAAAATTTCCCCTGGTCTCTGGGTAGTGAGATCGGACGCCCGTGTGTATTATTGCCCACGTAAAAAATCCCTTGGCAGTTGGAAATCGAAAAAGAGTAGCCTAACGGCGCTGCCCGGGCAAAATTACGAGTTAAAAATCTACCCAAAGTATTTCAGAATCCTCACCGGTGCTACGAAGTTCGTGCACTGAGTTGAGATTCTCCGGACTCAGACTTGAGTTAGGAGTAACACGGAGCACTTATGGGTTACACCCGTGTGCCGTGAAGTTGAACCGTCGACTAAACTAAACTAAACAAACTAAAGAGAGTGGGTACCAAGGTTAAATACATTCGAAAGTAAAGGCGGCCGGCCCGATAGTATTCACATCAGCCACCGTGTGCTGTTTGGCCAATGTAATATGGTATATCACCACATGACAGATCTTGAAGGCATGTACAAGAACCCTGTACTTTGCTTACTACCTTGCCTCCCAGACCAGGGTTAGTTACCAGCTTGAGACTGGATGGACTTGAAAGCTCAGGTCAATTATAAGACAATTCCCAGTCGTTGGGGATGCGGTCACATACTAGAGGGCCGGCATGCAAGTGGGTAAACGCAGTAAATGTTTTGCATATCCTTTACAGGACATCGCTGTCAACATCAGCATCTTTCAGCTGATTGTTGATTTCTTGGCAAGATCACGCTCAGTAGTTTGACATTGCTTTCTGAGCGATCGGCTCCATACTGTCATAAGTCACTGGCGCGACTCGAACCGCTTCCAATTCTCGTGCGCTCACGTCAACCACGAGAGTATTCGGGGTTACAGAGAAAGCTGCTAATTCCTCGACCAGGGAGACCGGCGTAAATGCAGTAGTGAGACTAATAAATCACACAGCCATTTGTTGTAGGACAAGGGCGAATATTGATGTTTCTCGCCAGCAACTTGACAGGAAGCACTTGATAGGACAATAACATCCGCTACTTGATTGATGCCGTCTGTAAATACTTAGGTTCGTGAATTTAAGTTAGTTGCTTATCCTTTACGGGACGTTGCAGTCAACACCATAATTTTTTGATGTTTGTGATTTCTTGGCAAGTTTATGTTCAGCAGTTTGCCATTGCTTTCTGAACGACCATTTCGTAAAAGAACCCAACTCAGAACTGTCTGCTGCCAAATCGCCTGCAGCTGTAGTTCGAACCAGGTATGCGGGATTACGAACTGTGCCCGTAAGCCATACGCCCCGGAGCCGATGGTTCGTGAGTAAAACATGTTAAAGAGGAGTTGTGTGTTGAAGAGGGAGAGTGAGGCTGAGAAGGAGGAGGATGAGAAGAAGAAGGAGGATGGGGAGGAGAAGAAGAAGAAGAAGAAGAAGAAGAAGAAGAAGAAGAAGAAGAAGAAGAAGAAGAAGAAGAAGAAGAAGAAGAAGAAGAAGAAGAAGAAGATTTCCCATATATGTGAGTTTATATTTATTAGGGAAACAGCGATAACACATTGATTAGCACATTTGTCTGTGGGTCATGTGGTCGAACCCTGATGGAGGCGGATGTTTCACATTGGCGTGGAGTATCCCAGGGTATCAAGAGTCCTTTACTTTTCACTTTTCATTCTTAGACCTTGAAGAAGAAAGTAGAAAAGATGTCGAAACTTAGTTATTTTTATTTGATTGTTTGATTTATTATGACAACTTAGGCCTGAAAGTATCTTTATATATGACAGGGATAGAAGTCAGCAGATGATTCGATATATTCTGCCATTAAGGGGGAGGTGGGGAGGGAGGGAGAAGGGGAGATTTGGAGAATCATGATCACCCACGCCATTAGTTAATTAACATAGATAACACCGCTATCGCCCAGAGATGATGGGGTTTCCAGTGAATACGGACATCCTGTAAGGGTTTTTGCGTTAACAAGGAAATCTATCATGGATTTTTGTGTCAACAAGGAAATCCTTCATTATACAATCATGGTTGTGTACGTCAGCAAGGAAATCTTTCATCGTACCTTTCATGTGTTATTACAAGGTATTCCGTCATCACTCTTTTATGGGTGTTTGCGTCAACAAGGAAATCTTCATCAATCTTTCGTGGATTTATACTTCAACATAGAAACCATTTCGTATTTCTTTCTTGTGTTTTTACAAGAAAATCAGTCATCATAACATCATGGATTTGTATGTCCTCAAGGAAATCCTTCATGAGATTTTGAGTCAACAAGGAAATCCTTCATCATTCTGTCATGAATTTGTACGCCAACAAAGAAACCTTTCATCATTCTTTCATTGTTTGGTTTTGCGTCAACAAAGAAATCCTTCATCATTCGTTTATGAGTTTTTGCTTAAACAAGAAAATCTCTTATCAGTCTTTCATGAGTTTTTGCGTCAACTTGGATATCCTTCTGACTCTTTCATGGTTCTCTGTCTCTCTCTCTGTCTCTGTCTCTGTCTGTCTCTGTCTGTCTCTGTCTGTCTGTCTGTCTGTCTGTCTGTCTCTCTCTCTCTCTCTCTCTCTCTCTCTCTCTCTCTCTCTCTCTCTCCCCCCCCCCTCCCCTCACCCCCCGACATTAAGGAAATCCCTCATCAATATTTCATGGAAGTGTGCGTCAACAAGGAAATCCTTCATCAGTGTTTCACGTGTCGTTAAAAGAAAACACTTCATCAATGTTTAATGTGTGTTTACAAGAAGAAAATCCTGTATCAACCTTTCATTATAATGTGTTCAATGGGCACTATTTCGACCAGATTAGCAGAGTAACCATGGGATTAAGATGGATCAGAGCTACGCGTGTCTTTTCATGGACTATCTTGAGCACCATGTATGGATTCAGTACACCGGTAAGTTTCCGGAGCTCTACAGGAGGTATATATCGATGATTACTTTGGTGTTTCAGACACACCATTATCTGACCTCCAGGACTTCATTGCCTTTTCCCCAAACTTTCATTCCAGCATCAGGCTCACCTCCACTATTTTCTCGTCGGTTGCAGATTTCTGAGATCTAACCATATCTTTAGGTTCCGCTCACCTTGACCGCATGACGGTTTATTAAAAACCGACTGACTCGCATGCATTCCTTCTCTATACCCCCTCCCATCCTCCCCCCTGGGAAGGATTCTATTCCTTTCTCCCAACTGTTACGTCTCCGACGGCTCTGTTAGAATAATAATCACTTCCGGCAAAAAGCCCACGAAATGTTGGATTTCTTCCACCTTCGTGGCTATCCTGCGAAAATTTAGTTGACAGCTCTTTACCGCTGTCAGTCTATCAGTCGTGCCATGGCTCTCTCCTTTAGGCCAAAACCACGCAACAATAGACTTATCCTTTCACTCACCTATCACCCCCATACTACTGCTGTCAAGAATATCGTACTTAGGCACCTATCCATTCTCCAGGCAGACCCTATCATGATGTCTTCTCAGAGACACCTCGGTGGCTTACAGGCGAGATCGTAATCTCAGGGATGTGCTGGTACATAGCAGTCTACACCAAGTTACCGAGTCTCTTCCTGGTACTGCGCTTGTCTTTGTAAGATCTGCCAACATATCCTCCAAACTCCAAGTCTGGCATTCCCTAAGACCACTTTTTACACCCACAAAGGTTTCTCCTGCACGAGCCTCAAAGTTATTTACACTATCATCTGCACATGTTGGGGCATGAAAATATATCGGGAGTAATAGGTCTAAGCTTGGCTGACAGATTTATACAGCATATCTCTGATGTCAACAGTGGCGTCATGAAATCGGTATCCACAATTCTGACCGCTGTGGTGTGACCGACATACAGGTCACGGCTATCAAATCTTGCGCATCTCACAAATGTGATCTTGTGACATTGGAAACCGTCTAACTTTCCAGTTGGGTTCCTCCCACCTCACGGCCTCAATGTCCAACAGTTTCATTTAACTTTCAACTTACCTCTCTCCCTAATAACTAGTGTGATGCGCGCGTGTGTGTGTGTTTGTTTGTGTGTGTGTGTGTGTGTTTGTGTGCCACCCCAGTGCCATAGTCTGACCACGCGCTCACGACACAATAAGTGCAGCTCCTTAGCAACTACACTATCGCAGGGGACCTGCAATGACATTCACAGAACTGCCCGAAATGCCCAATAGATGGAAGTGAGGAATTAAAGCAGCCATGTGCAGGACGTGGCAATTCCTCGGGTGAGCCCAGTCTCAGAGCAATATATGCCGGCTCTGCAATTTTGGAAGCGTCCTTGGATAGCGGGGAAATGCCCATGGTCTACCCCTGCCTTCCTTTGAGGGTTGACCGTGATGTCGTTGACCGTTCTACCTAGACCAGCTGAGATGTGGGCGACACCACAGCAGTAAAAGTCTAACGTCTCTCGAAACCCCGGGAAAGCAAACCCGTAAAAATGCCTGCTGAAGTCGGATGTGCTGGCCTACGGGTGCAAATAAATCAGGCACAACGCATAAAATGTCCGTGTGAAATGTCTTTCGTGCTAGGAACAGCTATGACTAACTAGTTTTCCGAATAGCTCGTGTCCGGAAAAGCTCTGACTAGCTAGTTTCTGAATGTTCGTTGTGCCCGGAACAGCTCTGACGGGCACATCGACAAGCACATGTCCGAATCGAAAATTCGCTGAGTGGATACCGTCTGCAGACCGGTCTGGTCAGTGCGGGAAAGGCTCGTGGTGAACGATATGCCCAATATATCGAAGTCAGGAATTAAAGCAGCCATGAGCAGGACGTGACGATTCCCTCGGCGAGCCCAGCACCAGGGCGCTATGTGTCGGCTCTGCAACTATGGAAGCCACCCTGGATGGCGGAAAATGCCATGGACTGTTCCTGCCGTCCCTTGAGGGTTAATCGTAAAGCATTCGACCTTTCCAACTTGACAAGCTGGGATGTGGACGGCACCACAAAAGTGAGTGTCTCCCAGGAATGCAACCTGGTCAAAAATGCAGCTAAAGTCGGATGTGTTGGCCTACGGGTTTCGGCCCAAGGGTGCATAACCTAGACACACCGCAATCACATCTGAAAAAACACTCCGGATGAACGCAAAGAAGAACTGCCCTAACCTAGAATTGTACCTGATGTCAATATTTGACACTTCGTTGATGACGTGCCGGAGTAGTCCCGTGTACAGGACTAAGGTATCAGCTAACGCCAAGGCAATGAGATACACGGATGCGTTGGAGGATCTCATGCTCCTTCTGCACATCACCGCAACACAGCTCAGGTTTCCTAGCGTCCCAAAGATGATCAGAATAGGGGCCACAATCTGTGGAATGTCAGCAATACAACAAATAGTAAATATAACATTAATTGGAACATGGTTTGTTTATTCCTGACAATTTAACGTGGTAATACTAATTTTGCCTTGCTCCCTGGCCAAGGTGTTAACGTCTTTCTCCGTAATCCCGTATATTCTCGTGAGTAACGTAACTGCGCGAGAATCGGTAGCGGTTCTCTTCGCGTACCGATAAATTACGGGGTATGTAAGCCGGTCGCTAAGAAATCAATGGCAAACTACTGAGCGTAATCTTGACTAGTACATTAACAGCAGCTGAAAAATACTGATGTTGACTGCAACATCCTGTAAGGGATATACACTCATTTTAGCTATTCTTTTCTTTTAATTTGTTATTTCCCCTTAACTTTTTGTTTTCTCTTTTCTTGTTGTTTCCCCTTAACATGTTGTTTCCCTTAACTCGTTGTTTCCCCTTAATTCGTTGTTTCCCCTTAACTTACTGTTTCCTGCTAACGTTTTGCTTTGCCCTTTCTTGTTGTTTCCCCTTGACTTGTTATTTGCCGTTATCTTGTTGTTTCCTCTTTTTTTTTATTGTTGCATATCCCTTACAGGACATTGCAGTCAACACCAGCATTTTCCAGCTGCTGTTGATGTACTAGGCACGTTTTTAAATTCAGTAGTTTGCCATTATTTTCTGAACGACCGGCTGACATATCCCAGTAAGTTACCAGCGCGGCGCGAACCGCTTCCGATTCTCAAAGCTGCTGTTTTCTCCAAGTGGATATACGGGATTACGAACAATGTCGCTAACTCCTTGGTCAGGGAACACGGCTGTTTCCTCTTAACTCCTGGTATATCTTGAGGCCACTTGAAATGGTACACAACACTGATCCCCCGAATGTTACCAACACTCACGTCGGGTGGCTTCATTAGTTGATACTGTACAAGCACAGATTAAGTAAAATAGGTAACTTGTATTTCATCCCATTATTTCTACAACTGATTCCCGTTAATCCGTCTGTTACTGGGCAGTGGCCGGTCTCCCTGGTCTAGGCGTTACACGACTTTCTACGTAACCCCGCATACTCTCGCGAGTAACGTGACGTTGCGTGAGAATCGATAGCTGTTTTCTCCGCGTCGGTAACTTACGGGTTATGTGAGCCGGTTGCTCAGAAAGCAATGGCAAACTATGAGCGTAATCTTGCCAAGAAATCAACAATCAGCTGAAAGATGCTGATGTTGACAGCGATGTCCTGTAAAGGATATGCGAACAAAAAACAAACAAACAAACAAAAAACTGGGCAGTGAAATGGTTAGGTAGAAGGCGATGTGAAGCTCATTGCTCCAGAGTAATGTTATTAATCATGATTTTATGTTTGCGCTCTCTCGCTTTGAACTCAAGAGTAGTCCACACACACTACTTCCAGCAGTGCTGGACTGAATTTTGTGTGGGGATTAGCTTTCTCTATTAACAGTGTCCCCTCGTCATCAGGCGAACCCACGCCGACTTCAGAGGTACTTGTAATTTACGCCCCCAAGTCAAGTAAGAGAGGTCAACATTTAAGTACAACTGTCCCGTGTCCCTGCCTCGGATGTTTAAGAACACGCGTTCTTATCCATTCGGTCATGCTGACCCACTAATAATGAAATAAGAATACTTTCACAAAAGAAGCATCTGAAATATTTATTTGCGCGCGCGCGCGCGCACACACACACACCCACATTTACCCGCCCACCTCCACACAAATATGTATACTTCAGAGAGGCTAGAGGTTGAGGTACACAATCTAAACTTACAGTCATGCCACTGTTCCCGCCGTACATTTGCCTTTGTAATGATCCTTGATCACGGCTGAGATCTGTTTAGTTAGGGGTTGGTGGGTAGTTCTGTTTACATCCACTATAACTGATTACAACTCATAACCCCACTTGTTCTGTTGATAGTGGGTGGATTACTAGCATGAAAGCGTCAACTCCGGGAATAAGTGAGTTGTTGAAACGGTGGATAAAATAGTTTAGTGAACTACAGGGCACTCATTCTGAGTCAGACATTTAGTTGGGGAATGTCGTGTTTGCCGCAGAGGGAGAGGGTCATAATTAATATGTTCCAAAGCAGCTTCTGCCATGAGTCTGTGATGCGATAGGGCCATCACATGTTATAGGCCTGAGAGGAAAGAGGAATACGAGGCCAAAATGTCCTCCAGACTTTAGCAGGCTACGAGTTTGAACACACGTCCGACCGTGCTTGTGACTTTATCAGCGCAGTTTCTTATCAACTTCGCGAACTCGCCCGTCGAGTGATAGGCGGCAAGCACAAATGTCCGAGTTCATTCTGAGATGGTTAGTTAGTTGCATATCCTTTACAGGACGTCGCAGTCAACACCAGCATTGTTTGCTGTTGTGATATCTTGGAAAGTTTACTTTCAGTAGTTTGCCATTGCTTTCTGAATGACCGGCACCCACATCATTTCGTTAAAAACCAAGGCAAGACGGTCTGGTGCCAAATCGCCCGCAGCTGTGTTTCGACCGCGAATATAGGGGATTACGAACTGTGTTCTCAAATTCTTCGCCATGGGTATGGTAGTCGGCCTAATAAGTGTTGAGACTTCGCAATTTAAATACTATTTTTGTTTGTTCATATATCCTTTACAGGACATCGCTGTCAACATCAGCGTCTTTCAGCTGATTGTTGATTTCTTGGCAAGATTACGCTCAGTAGTTTGTCATTGCTTTCTGAGCGACCGGCTCACATACCCCTTAAGTTACCGACGCGGAGAGCACCGCTACCGATTCTCGCGCAACGTCACGTTTCTCACGAGAGTATATGGGATTACGGAGAAAGTCGTGTAACACCTAGACCAAGGAGACCAGCAGTACAAATAAGAGTCACATAGCTGATACTGCCAACTAGGTTGTTTGCAACTTTACGCCTTCGCGTATTCTAGGCCACATCATATGAGATGGGGGTGGCAGTGTCCTTTCTCTTTCTCTTTTCTCCCCAGTCAGTTCCCAATACATTGAGTATTCGTTCGCAAATATTTGTTTTAGAATGTGTTATAAGGTAAAGATCCCGGATTCGTTTGTAATGATTGTATTAGAGAATGTGAAAGGAGAAGACATGTATATTTGATCAACTCTGATGCTTATTGATTTTGTAATACAATAATTGTGACCAGGACTGACTAAGGACAACAGGAGTGCCGTGACAAGCACAGTAGCACGGCGACAAACTTATGTTATGTTGCCATGTCATGGGCTTGTTTGAGTTGACCGAAATGGGCTGGTCTACGCGATTATGGGGAGTGGTTGTGGGACAGTGGTTGTGGGACAGTGGTTGTGGGGCAATGGTTGTGGGACAGTGGTTGTTGGACAGTGGTTGTGGGACAGTGGTTGTGGGACAGTGGTTGTGGGACAGTGGTTGTGGGACAGTGGTTGTGGGGCAGTGGTTGTAGGGCAGTGGTTGTGGGACAGTGGTTATGGGACAGTGGTTGTGGGGCAGTGGTTGTGGGACAGTGGTTGTGGGCAGTGGTTGTGGGGCAGTGGTTGTGGGCAGTGGTTGTGGGACAGTGGTTGTGGGGCAGTGGTTGTAGGACAGTGGTTGTGGGACAGTGGTTGTGAGACAGTGGTTGTGGGCAGTGGTTGTGGGACAGTGGTTGTGGGGCAGTGGTTGTGGGACAGTGGTTGTGGGGCAGTGGTTGTGGGACAGTGGTTGTGAGACAGTGGTTGTGGGGCAGTGGTTGTGGGACAGTGGTTGTGGGACAGTGGTTGTGGGGCAGTGGTTGTAGGGCAGTGGTTGTGGGACAGTGGTTGTGGGGCAGTGGTTGTGGGGCAGTGGTTGTGGGACAGTGGTTGTGGGGCAATGGTTGTGGGACAGTGGTAGTGGGACAGTGGTTGTGAGACAGTGGTTGTGGGGCAGTGGTTGTGGGAACGAACGAACGAACGAACGAACAAACTTTATTTTCAAAGGGTTAAGAATTGGGCACGCAGGCCCGTCTAACATTCTGCCCTTCTATCACTCTCTTTCATACATTATTTCATTCACACATCATTCAAGGCTAACAAAGAACAGTAACAATATAAAAGATATGCATTATAAAGGCATGGGCAAAATGCAAACATCACAACTACACGACACAGTAATATTAGATAATGGTCTGACACTTGTTATTAGCCATGTGGAATATACTGGCCTACAAAAAGGTGATTGGCTGTTATACTAGGGTTTTGTTATTATTATTATTATCTCAATTATTAAGGGGGAAGGTAATCCGTATTGAGATAGTGTTCGAATATTTTGCGATTATATGAATAGGGAATGGTGATGTCTTTGATTTCTTGTGGAAGATTGTTCCACAGCTGAGATGCAGAGTACGTTAAGCTTGTTTTGTATAAGTCAATCCTAGGCTTCGGAATGTGTAGTGTGGGACAGTTGTTGTGGGACAGTGGTTGTGGGACAGTGGTTGTGGGACAGTGGTTGTGGGACAGTGGTAGTGGGACAGTGGTTGTGAGACAGTGGTTGTGGGGCAGTGGTTGTGGGACAGTGGTTGTGGGACAGTGGTTGTGGGGCAGTGGTTGTAGGGCAGTGGTTGTGGGACAGTGGTTGTGGGGCAGTGGTTGTGGGACAGTGGTTGTGGGGCAGTGGTTGTGGGACAGTGGTAGTGGGACAGTGGTTGTGAGACAGTGGTTGTGGGGCAGTGGTTGTGGGACAGTGGTTGTGAGACAGTGGTTGTGGGGCAGTGGTTGTGGGACAGTGGTTGTGGGACAGTGGTTGTGGGGCAGTGGTTGTAGGGCAGTGGTTGTGGGACAGTGGTTGTGGGGCAGTGGTTGTGGGACAGTGGTTGTGGGGCAGTGGTTGTGGGGCAGTGGTTGTAGGGCAGTGGTTGTGGGACAGTGGTTGTGGGGCAGTGGTTGTGGGACAGTGGTTGTGGGGCAGTGGTTGTGGGACAGTGGTAGTGGGACAGTGGTTGTGAGACAGTGGTTGTGGGGCAGTGGTTGTGGGACAGTGGTTGTGAGACAGTGGTTGTGGGGCAGTGGTTGTGGGACAGTGGTTGTGGGACAGTGGTTGTGGGGCAGTGGTTGTAGGGCAGTGGTTGTGGGACAGTGGTTGTGGGGCAGTGGTTGTGGGACAGTGGTTGTGGGGCAGTGGTTGTGGGACAGTGGTAGTGGGACAGTGGTTGTGAGACAGTGGTTGTGGGGCAGTGGTTGTGGGACAGTGGTAGTGGGACAGTGGTTGTGAGACAGTGGTTGTGGGGCAGTGGTTGTGGGACAGTGGTTGTGAGACAGTGGTTGTGGGGCAGTGGTTGTGGGACAGTGGTTGTGGGACAGTGGTTGTGGGGCAGTGGTTGTAGGGCAGTGGTTGTGGGACAGTGGTTGTGGGGCAGTGGTTGTGGGACAGTGGTTGTGGGGCAGTGGTTGTGGGGCAGTGGTTGTAGGGCAGTGGTTGTGGGACAGTGGTTGTGGGGCAGTGGTTGTGGGACAGTGGTTGTGGGGCAGTGGTTGTGGGACAGTGGTAGTGGGACAGTGGTTGTGAGACAGTGGTTGTGGGGCAGTGGTTGTGGGACAGTGGTTGTGAGACAGTGGTTGTGGGGCAGTGGTTGTGGGACAGTGGTTGTGGGACAGTGGTTGTGGGGCAGTGGTTGTAGGGCAGTGGTTGTGGGACAGTGGTTGTGGGGCAGTGGTTGTGGGACAGTGGTTGTGGGGCAGTGGTTGTGGGACAGTGGTAGTGGGACAGTGGTTGTGAGACAGTGGTTGTGGGGCAGTGGTTGTGGGACAGTGGTTGTGGGATAGTGGTTGTGGGACAGTGGTTGTGGGACAGTGGTTGTGGGACAGTGGTTGTGGGACAGTGGTTGTGGACAGTGGTTGTGGGACAGTAGTTGTGGGGCAGTGGTTGTGGGGCAGTGGTTGTGAGACAGTGGTTGTGGCGCAGTGGTTGTGGGACAGTGGTTGTGGACAGTGGTTGTGGAGCAGTGGTTGTTGACAGTGGTTGTGGGACAGTGGTTGTTGGGCATTGGTTGTGGGACAGTGATTGTGGGGCAGTGGTTGTGGGGCAGTGGTTGTGGGACAGTGGTTGTGGGGCAGAGGTTGTGGGACAGTGGTTGTGGGGCAGTGGTTGTGGGGCAGTGGTTGTGGGACAGTGGTTGTGGGACAGTGGTTGTGGGGCAGTGGTTGTGGGACAGTGGTAGCGGGGCAGTGGTTGTGAGACAGTGGTTGTGGGGCAGTGGTTGTGGGACAGTGGTTGTGGGGCAGTGGTTGTAGGGCAGTGGTTGTGGGACAGTGGTTGTGGGGCAGTGGTTGTGGGGCAGTGGTTTTGGTACAGTGGTTGTGGGACAGTGGTAGTGGGACAGTGGTAGTGGGACAGTGGTTGTGAGACAGTGGTTGTGGGACAGTGGTTGTGGGGCAGTGGTTGTGGGACAGTGGTTGTGGGACAGTGGTTGTGGGACAGTGGTTGTGGACAGTGGTTGTGAGACAGTGGTTGTGGGGCAGTGGTTGTTGGGCAGTGGTTGTGGGATAGTGGTTGTGGGACAGTGGTTGTGGGGCAGTGGTTGTGGGACAGTGGTTATGGGACAGTGGTTGTGGGGCAGTGGTTATGGGGCAGTGGTTGTGGGACAGTGGTTGTGAGACAGTGGTTGTAGGGCAATGGTTGTGGGACAGTGGTTGTGGGACAGTGGTTGTGGGGCAGTGGTTGTGGGACAGTGGTTGTGGGGCAGTGGTTGTGGGACAGTGGTTGTGGGACAGTGGTTGTGGGACAGTGGTAGAGGGACAGTGACTGTGGAACAGTGGTTGTGGGACAGTGGGTGTTGGACAGTGGTAGTGGGACAATAGTTGTGGGACAGTGGTTGTGGGACAGTAGTTGTGGGACAGTAGTTGTGGGACAGTGGTTGTGGAACAGTAGTTGTGGGACAGTAGTTGTAGGACAGTGGTAGTGGGACAGTGGTTGTGGGACAGTGGTAGTGGGACAGTGGTTGTGAGACAGTTCTAAACTGACCTCGGTTCGCGGGTCGACACTTTCTAAAACGAGTACCAGGAAATGTATATTGGAAATTAAAGGCGGCTGGAGTTCATACCATCCCTCAAGTGTCGTTTTTTTGTGTTTTGGTTTTGCATATCCTTTACAGGCTATCGCTGTCAACACCAGCATTTTCCAGCTGCTGTTGATATCTTGGCAAGTTTTACGTTCACAAGTTTGCCATTGCTTTCTGAACGACCGGCTCACATAACTCCGTAAGTAACCAGCTAGACGCAATCTGCTGCCGAATCTCGCGCAGCTGTGTTTCTTAAGATAGTATACGGGATTACGAACAGCGTCCTTAACCCCTTCAAGTGTTGAATGGTCTATACAAGTATGGGACAAGCACTATATATTCTATACACCACAAAAGGGGCTTTTATATTGTTGTTTACTGACAAGATTATTCTCCGAGAACACAGAAGTCGGTGATAAATCTGCATAATATCACATAATGAACGAATGAACGAACTTGATTTTCAAAGAGTTAAGAATAGGGCACACAGGCCCGTCTGATTGTCTGGCCTTCTTATACACATATAAAATTGTATCTGCATACAGCCATGGATTCGACTATGTCGGTATAAGTCACAGTAAATATTATATATTTGCATAAAGTCATAGACAGGACTGATTCTGTATAAAGACATAAACTCTGCATTAAGTAATAGAAATATTATATATCTACATTCATTCATTCATTCATTCATTCATTCATTCATTCATTCATTCATTCATTCATTCATTCATTCATTCATTCATTCATTCATTCAGTAGCATGTCCTTTGTAGAACCTCGCTCCCATAACAACCTTCCGGAAAACTTCTCGACAACAAGAAAGATGTCCCGCTTCCGATACACCCATCTGGAGATCATCCGCCACATCGTGCACCCATCTTCTCTTTGGCCTCCCTCTTCCTCTCAGGCATATACCCCTCCATTATTGTTTTCTCTAAGCTTTCATAACGTTTCAAGTGACCAAAATATTTAAATTTTCTCTATTTTATCGTCTTTAATAGCCAACCCTATTCAATATTTAGCTCCTGAAGTATGGATTCATTTGTTCTTTTCTTTACCCAAGATATTCTTAGAACTCGTCTATAACATTTATATTCAAAGGCATTTATGCGCTGCTCAGCTTGTTTAGTAAGTGTCCAGGTCTCACTGGCGTATTTTGCAATGGGTAAGATGCACGCTCTTAAAAATTTAATTTTTGTAGTTCTGTCTGTCCTATTCCATAATTTATTCAGTTGTTTTAGTGTTTGAAGAGCAATTGATCGCCGTCGTTTAATTTCTTTCATTGTGTCACCGTTGTTGGTAATCAATGACCCAAGATATTCAAAATGTTCCACCACCTCCAATATTTTCTCATTAACATATATTTCTTTCTCCATATTAGTTTTATCTGTATGAATTATCTTTGTTTTTGCTATCTATAGCATGTATATATCTAAGACACAGGTTATATTTGGATAAAGTCACGGACAGGAGTGTGTATATAGTTATACTAGTAGGAACAGTTGTATGCATGCGTTGGTAGGTAGGTTTTCTGGGTAGAAGCCCTGTGGAAAATTGAGTTCTAACGATGCACTGTATTTGCCCGAGACATGATAACGGGGTAGCTTTTTATTTCTAATTTATTCAACGTCGTCGGGTCAAAGGTCTATTGTTTACGATTTTAAGTTATTGAAAAACAAAATAGAATGGGAAAGGATCGAAATATGTCTGCATACAGTGACTAGACAACTGATTCTTACAGTGCACTAGCTAAACTGATAATATGCAAGACAACGGAATAACCCTACAAAAACTAATAAATCTTTAGTCATTGACCCTTAGGTTGCTATGGAAGCCAAAGATAAAATCGATAAAGTTATCACTACACCAACAACCGCACATGATTATGTTTACAGATTCATCAAGTATAATAATAAATGCAACGGATTCTGTATGCGAAGTGAAGTATAAAGTAAACATCATCATACACCGTGCTGGGTGACATATACGATTACAACCATCTTGTATGTTGTCCTTCTACCGGTCTATATCAAAAGCACATATATTTTTAGGTTCACCAGACTCTCTGTTCTCATAGGGTTAAAGAGTTTACAATTGTTCCGTCCTCAAATGGGTGACAACCTCATCATCATCATAACAGATCTTGGCCATGGTGTTCTGGATCATTTCCAATTATGACATTCCTGCAAGCCACCACCCCAGTCCACCCAGCATCATTTCTCTAGGTCTGTTTATGACATTCCTTCAGCCACCATCCCAGTCCACACAGCATCATTTCTCTAGGTCTGTTTACGACATTCCTTCAGCCACCATCCCAGTCCACCCAGCATCATTTCTCTAGGTCTGTTTATGACATTCCTTCAGCCACCATCCCAGTCCACACAGCATCATTTCTCTAGGTCTGTTTATGACATTCCTTCAGCCACCATCCCAGTCCACCCAGCATCATTTCTCTTGGTCTGTTTATGACATTCCTTCAGCCACCGTCCCAGTCCACCCAGCATCATTTCTTTCTGTTTTCCACTGTGTCTCCTACTACTGAACATTCTGGTTGTCATGATGTTTTCCAAAGACTTATCTATTTACATGACAATAGAATCCTGTTTGTCTCCTACTTATAATTGTATACTGTTCTATTGTCATTTGCCTTTTCGAGGCCATATTTGTCAGATCTTCAGGTGGAGTCACCATGACCGAATAGATAAGAGCGCTTTCTCTTAAACTTTCAGTGAACTGATGGCAAGGTAGCAGATTCAAACCTTACACCGGTCAGTTGGACTAGAATGTTGACTTCCCGTTCTTTACTTGAGGATGCAAATTACTTGTACCTCAGCAGCCGTAGTGGATTAGAACCACTAGAAGTAGTAACACACATGTAAACTACGCTTGAGTTCAAAGGGAGCGAGAGCAAAAAGAAAGAAAAAAACATCGGTCAAATAACGAAGGCTTTGCACGGCTCTTTACACTCCCTCTAAAAGACTTTCCCTCCAGGTATATTGATTATGGTGCCAGGATATTCAGACTGTGGATGATCAATTTCAGTTTGATAAGGAAACATAAATCAATTACTGGTAATTTGACCCTTTTTCAGGTAGGGTTATTACC
Source organism: Cepaea hortensis (assembly GCA_963921405.1). Lineage (NCBI taxonomy): Eukaryota > Metazoa > Mollusca > Gastropoda > Stylommatophora > Helicidae > Cepaea > Cepaea hortensis. Next base: position 206,936,712 of record OY992877.1, read on the forward strand.
GTTAAAATCAAAGGCAAACCAACGCATGTAAGTTTTACACAACTATTGCATCAACAACAGGAAGTAGAGAAGGAGGAATATATATATTTTATGATGAAATACACGCGGTATTACCAAATTACAAGAAGTCAAAATAATACTCGGAGACTGGAGATTTCAAAGCAAAAGTAGGAAAACAGAAAATGTATGGATTTTATTGGTGACAATGGTTTAAGAATAAGAATTCTCCGGGAATATTGCACTCGAGTATTACACCTGGTCAATATTACATATGGTCAATATTACATATATTAAGTATTTAACATAGTCAATATTACACATGGCTAGTATTGTGTATAGAGACAAAATCACAAATACTGAAGTATTGGAAAGATCAGGTTGTGTGACGGTTTATTCCATGCTCAGTCTTCGTAGACTTAGATGGATAGGACACGTTAGGAGGATGGATGATGGTAGAATACCAAAGGACATCTTTTTTGGTGAATTACAGACGGGTAGGAGATCTCAGGGTCGGCCTCTACTACGATACAAAGATGTGTGTAAGCGGGACATGATTGATACAGGCATTGATAATGCACATTGGGAGCACGTCGCCGCTGAACGTGTTGCATGGAGGGCAACTATCAGAAATGGAATAAAGACAAAGGAGAAAATGATTGCAGATAAAGCACACACAGAGAGTGAGAGACGTAAGATGGTGCAAAATGGTGGAAATGACCATGTTGTCACATGCACCTACTGTGGGCAAAGATTTGCAGCAAGAATTGGCCTTACCAGCCACACTCGCCACCGCCATGGATCGTAGTTATTAAGCCTTTTTGAAGCACAATGTACCAAACTATCGTCTGTCAAGACGGAAAGGTGCCAATGAATGATGATGAATGAATATTACACATGGTAAGTATAACACGCGGTCAATATTAATTATTATGTATGTTCAGTATGCCGGTCTCTCTGGCCGAGGGGTTACACCACTTTCTCCGTAATCCCGTTTATCACACAGAGTCTCGTAGCGGGCGAGAACTGGAAGCGGTTCGTCTCCCGCTGGTGACTTGCGGGATAACTGAGACGGCCGCTCAGAAAGCAATGGCAAACTACTGGGCGTAATCTTGCCAAGAAATCAACAGACAGCTGAAAGATGCTGCTGTTGACAGCGATGTCCTATAAAAGGATATGCGAATTAAAAAAAAAAAAAAAAAAAAAAATATATATATATATATATATATATATATATATATATATATATATATATATATATATATATATATATATATATATATATATATATATATAATAAGTGTTCAATATTATGTATGTTCAGTATGACTCCTGACTCTTTTACATTTCTCATGCTAATCGAAGTGAGAACATTGTAAGAGCCGGGGTCAAATGATACTGGTCAGAAAAACATACGATCATTTCTGGCTATCATAGATCACTGTCTTTTTAGTGTTAATGCAGCATCATATGCCATGCCGGTAAGCGTGGGCGATCATGTTTCGCCATCTCTCACGATCACCAGAGTCGTGGATCAGCTCTGCGTTCTTATCTCGACCATACCACATGGTCAAGTCATCCAAGTATTTACTTCTCTGCCTTCCCCTTGTTCTTTTCTCCTCGATCTTGCCAGTTGTCACCAAGTTCTCCAATCTATTTCTTCTCATAACGTATTAAAAAGAAATGGTGACCGTCTATATCTAGATTCTCTAATCAGTTTACGGTTTTCATTTGTTTCTTATAGGACTTTGCCATCGGTTTTTCTGTCTGTCCATGGTATTCTTTGCATTTTCCTCAGAAACCACATTTCCACTGCCATTAGATGTTTTTCTGCTTGTTTGCTCATTGTCCACGCTTCACATCCATACAAAAGTACAGGTTCTATGTAGTACTTCAACGCTCTTTTTCTCGTTACAGATAACATCTTTGT